>CM019066.1:332472076-332916967 GCA_009667805.1 Leptobrachium leishanense | reverse complement strand
ATGTGCGGTAACACGGACGTGAACACTGCGCTTGTCTGACACGAGCCTTATAGTCTGAGTTTGTGCTGATGTTCTGGAGACAAAGGAGTGAGGTCCTAATAACCAACCGGGTGAGCAAATGACCTTGAGCGCTATCGTTTATTTATTGATGAAGTTGCACACCTTAGGCCGGGGTCAGACAAGCGTTTTTCAGAGCGGAAGGAACGTCTGTGAGAGTCGACGTTCCTTCCACTCTGACGCCCGTGTGGCCATCTCGTTGAGTGCAGTTAGTGCGCTCAGCGCTGCAAGCTCGATACTTCTATGGAGGATCGCGCTTTGCAGCCCCGTCGAACGCGTCATAGCGCTTCGACGGGGAGGCTTTCAGAACGTCCGCAGCATGCAATCCGTGCGAGCGCTACAGCGTGTGGCCGGCCCCGTCGAAGCGTCACAACGCTGCGACAGACGCCGGGAGGCACGTCAGTATGGGCGCACATAGTGCGCTCGTCTGACCCCGGCCTTAGGCAGCATGAGATCCGTTTTCTCAGGTGGCGTTCCCACCATCTACACATAAAGATGTGGGACTCTACCTCAAATGATAAATGTGGACCTCAACCTCAAATGATGTCACGTGCAGACCTGAGCACCCACTTACTATTACTTAACTTAATAATGTCATTTGACCATTAATTTTGGCCCTTCTGTACGATCCGTGAGTTGTGCTTGAGTTGGGCCATTATGATAGCAGAGCATGTCTAGCCACAATATAAATAATTACATTTTCAAAATTTCCATTTTCTGCAGCAAAAAAGTCTCAGGCAACGATGTCAAAAAGTCCCTGCTTCAGGTATCATTGAAACTACACCAGCATACACACCCAGCGCTAACTTACTTTGATTAATGTAGTGAAATGCAATTAATTGCATCCTAATTAAATATTATACGTATGTATCGGGAGCTCAGTTGCTGCTTTTATTTGTATTGAATATTAAAATAAAATCAAATAAGTTTATTGTGCACTTATCATGTTTTAGCTCTTTATTTTGGACGTTATACCTCGTTATTCCAGCCTTGCAGACATGACGGATGGGAGCTGTGTGTTTCAGAATTGCTATTTATGTGTTACTCAGGTAATTTTAATGAAATGCTTAGCGCTGTGTAATGCTAAGTGTGATTATGTTTTTATGCATATCGTTAAATTGTATTTATGTATTACTTGTAAATATTCAAGTGTTTTTATGAGACACGGTTAAGCATTCATAGGATGGTTAAACAAAAATAATGTAGAGAAAATAACACCACATACATCAATAGACATTCCAAAAAGTGTTACTGGAATTAAGAAAGAAAAAAAAAAAGATCTATAAAAACAATCAGTTAAATTCAGTGATTTAAAATATTGTCTGACACTTGTAGAGTTGTAATAAAGACAAACTACTATGAACTGAATCGAAAAATGGGTCTGATAGCAAATTATGCAGAAACAGCGTCACATTCGACTCTCTCTGTACCTTCGGTCTTTTGAAAAGTCCCTTAAGGAGTTATACACAGAGCACCGAAATGTCGGCTGTCGTTCCCGGTGAATTCAATGAATTAAATTTCCCCTCTCTGCGGTGAATTCACCATTCACCGCAGGGTCCCCAAAGTGCAGGGAATCGGCCGACGAATGCTGCCGTCAACCCGTTGGCCGCATACCTGCCGCAAACCCGCCGGCTGCAAATTCACTGCCAACCCATTGCCCACAGCCGCCATCCCGCCGGACATCCGCCGCAAACCCTCCAGAGGGCCGCCGACCAGCTGCCGGACGGTTAAATAAAAAAAATAAAAAAAAAAACAGTACGATTGAAAGTGTCAAAATTGAAACTCTGTTTGCAAAAAACTACTCAACGAAAATGCCTGGAATTTACATATAAGATCCGATAAATGATAAAAAGGTGTTACAGAAAAAAAGAAAAATCGCTATTAATAAAAAAAAAAAAAAACGGGAAAAAAAGTGTCAAGAAAAAATCCTGAAAAATGGCTAAAAGATCCTAAAAAAACCCCAAAATAGCCTTTTTACTGCAGATTAAAAGAATAAACGGTTTATTAGATATTGGATTAAAACGGGAATATTTTAACATTGAAGCCTATGGGATTCGCCGGCTGGGTGGAGTAGAGGTAACATCACTGCTCTACGTGGAGAGAGCCTGTGGAGTCATGGGTTTGATCCCGACGAGCACCTCCCCAGTAAGTGTACTTGGGCAAGACACCTAACGGTACATACTCGCCACCCAGGACATACTTGTAAATGAGAGAAATCTCAATGTATCCTTCCTGGTAAAATCCTTTCTCAATAAATAAATAAACCTGTCGAATGAAACCACCGAACAGCAGGCAATTTCGGCAACATTTCTCTGCTGTTTGGTGTCTGTGAATAGACGAACCATTGCTTCTCTATGGGGGATTTCACTGCCTTCAAACAGGCACTGTACTTGCAGGCAATTCGCCTTTAATTTGGTGAACTGCCTGCTCTGTGAATGGCCACGAAATGGCACTGTACAGGGAAATTCTCTGTTCGGTGCCATTTCGGGGCCAGATCGCCCTTTGTGAATAACCCTGTAAAAATGCTTTGCTTTAGAGGAGCCTATCAGTTCACTCTATAACTCGTCTTTTTGTACCCATCCTGATCTAACTCCCACACATCGCTCATGCACCCGGATTACTTCTCACGCTTTGCCATTTACCCTCACCTCTGTGTCTCACCACACTCCTCTTAGGCTAATGTCAGACGAGCGCAGTCTGAGCGCACTCTGCGTGCGTGTACAACGGACGGACGTACTGACGGAAGATACTGTAGAAACAAAGTTTTTCTTGACAGACGTAGAAAAAAAGGGAATTATGGGAAACAAAATTATTATGAAAAATTATACAAATTGGAAAATGATATGAAAAGCCATTTTGTGCGTCAAGGTGCTGGACGTCGCAAATGTGCTGCGTCTGACTTCGTGTCATCACGCACACAGAACTCTATGTGGACGTGGCGCACTCTGCGCGTCCGTTTTACGTTCTTGCTTAAATTGAGTCCGTTTGCCATCTGCGTGGTGCGTCCGCACTTCAGTGCGCATGTACTTCGTGTGTGGGTCTCTATTGATCATGATTCTATGCTACGACAGACGTTAAACTGTGCGACAACATGGACGCGATCACTGCCTTCGTCTGACGCGGGCCTTAGATTGCAAGCTCTTGAGCAGAGTCCTCATTTTCTATCGTTCTCTGTGTGTTTGTTAATTTTATGGTTGTTTCTTCCTACCCATTGTACAGCGCTGCAGAACATCCAAATGCAGTGGCATTTAAAATTGAAACCAAGTAGGGCTGATTCTTGGGTGGGTGTGCGCTGCACCTGCCCCTGCAGAGCTGTATGCCGCAGTGTTTAAGCAGTGCAGGGGTTACATTCCTGTAACCTGTGCACTGCCGCTCTGTAGCAGGGATCAGTGACATAAGGGAACATCCTGCTACAGAAGGACAGAGCAGCCTGGAAGTAGCCAGAGGACCAGACAGCAACTGTACCCCCATATATTTATTGCCTACAATTCCCAGAATTCTTTGAATGCGAAGAAATGGCCAGAGACTCATGGAATGTGTAGTTCCGAAGCATCTACTGGGACAGAGTTTGAGATCTCTCGACTCAAGCTTCATATGGAGGAGAGAACTGCAAGAAGTCGGTAGGTACACAGTGGGTCTGTATATATATATATTTTCGTCCATTTATTTTTCAGTCAGGGTATCTATAGCTATCCTGTATTTATCCATTTTCATATCTATGTGTTTGTCCATCCCTGATCCCTCCTGTCTCAGGAAGCCAGATTAGCTCACTCGAAAGCCTGAATCAACGCTACGGGAAGACACAACAAATGGCCACAGTGTGCAGAGTGACCCTTTAAGAGGCCATGATGCCTAGAGTTTCCTTTATTCTAAGCACTAATTGCTTCATGAAGATCTGTCAGTGATTCAACATGATGGCGGCCATCTTGGAATAATAACATTTCTTTAGACATTCAGGGACAGATATCCATACAAAAACAAAAAAGGCAACAAAGATATGATGCAGATAGACAGCTGAGTAACAGATATATCCCAGCAGGTTCCTAAATAGGTTAATTAAAGAAGTAATTTTGCATATTTATTTTGCTTCTCCCTTGTGAGGAGGTTGTGCGATTTGAAGTTTTCAGCACCATGGAGAAGACCTGTAGACTACTCACTGACATCTCTCAGTGCTGAGTGATACAAATACATTGATACAGAAAAAATGGCGTCGCGCTCATACTCACTTATTTTCGGAGCGGCAGCAACTGCCAGGAGTAACAGCCCAGTCAATGCATAAACATAACAAGGAAAAAGAGTGTCATCTGCGCTCGTTTCTATGTGTTCCATGTACAACAAAAATGGAGGTTTTTGTTGTTTCAATGGCCATTGCAACAAACAAAAACCTCCATTTTTGTTGTACATGGAACACATAGAAACGAGCGCAGATGACACTTTTTCCTTGTTATACAAATACATTGGCCTCTCAAACTGCAGCGATTCCGTGATCTCTAGGTATTCAGCAAAATGAAAAAATACTTTTATATTCCTCTCAATATTACAAGCCAACTATAACCCCTTTTAAAAGCCCCTCTGAGGGGAACCTGTATGAATTTGATTCCAAGCCACTGTGCTGCCTGGAGCCAAGGATGAAATGCGGCCCCCCTCAAAAAAACCCCAGCTTTCTCACATCTTCTCTCTGAGACCCCACCTTTCTCACACATTTTCTCTCTGTGACTTCCCCTTTCACTCTCACATCTTCTCTCTGTGATCCCCCTTTCTCGCATCTTCTCTCTGTGATCCCCCCTTTCTCACATCTCTCTGTGATCCCCCTTTCTCACATCTTCTCTCTGTGATCCCCCTTTCTCGCATCTTCTCTCTGTGATCCCCCTTTCTCACATCTCTCTGTGATCCCCCTTTCTCACATCTTCTCTCTGTGATCCCCCTTTCTCACATCTCTCTGTGATCCCCCTTTCTCACATCTTCTCTCTGTGATCCCCCTTTCTCACATCTTCTCTATGTGATCCCCCTTTCTCGCATCTCTCGGTGATCCCCCTTTCTCACATCTTCTCTCTGTGATCCCCCTTTCTCACATCTTCTCTATGTGATCCCCCTTTCTCGCATCTCTCTGTGATCCCCCTTTCTCGCATCTTCTCTCTGTGATCCCCCTTTCTCACATCTTCTCTATGTGATGCCCCCTTTCTCACATCTTCTCTATGTGATGCCCCCTTTCTCACATCTTCTCTATGTGATGCCCCCTTTCTCACATCTTCTCTATGTGATGCCCCCTTTCTCACATCTTCTCTATGTGATGCCCCCTTTCTCACATCTTCTCTATGTGATGCCCCCTTTCTCACATCTTCTCTCTGTGATCCCCCTTTCTCACATCTCTTCTGTGATGCCCCTTTCTCACATCTTCTCTATGTGATGCCCCCTTGTCACATCTTCTCTATGTGATGCCCCCTTTCTCACATCTTCTCTATGTGATGCCCCCTTTCTCACATCTTCTCTCTGTGATCCCCCTTTCTCACATCTTCTCTATGTGATGCCCCCTTTGTCACATCTTCTCTATGTGATGCCCCCTTTCTCACATCTTCTCTCTGTGATCCCCCTTTCTCACATCTTCTCTATGTGATGCCCCCTTTGTCACATCTTCTCTATGTGATGCCCCGTTTGTCACATCTTCTCTATGTGATGCCCCCTTTGTCACATCTTCTCTATGTGATGCCCCCTTTGTCACATCTTCTCTATGTGATGCCCCCTTTCTCACATCTTCTCTATGTGATGCCCCCTTTCTCACATCTTCTCTCTGTGATCCCCCCCTTTCTCACATCTTCTCTCTGTGATCCCCCTTTGTCACATCTTCTCTATGTGATCCCCCTTTCTCACATCTCTGTGATCCCCCTTTGTCACATCTTCTCTATATGATCCCCCCTTTTTCACATCTTCTCTCTGTGATCCCCCCTTTCTCACATCTTCTCTCTGTGATCCCCCCTTTCTCACATCTTCTTTATGTGATCCCCCTTCTCTCACACATCACTCTGTGACCCCCATTTCTCACACATCTTCTCTCTGTGACCCCCTTCTTCTATCTCACATCTTCTCTATGTGATCCCCCTTTCTCAAATCTTCTCTCTGTGACCATGCATTGATCACACATCTCTCTGTGACCCCCCCCCCTTCTCTCTCTCACATCTCTCTGTGACCCTGCATTGCTCACACATCTCTCTGTGACCCCCCCTTCTCTCTCACATCTTCTCTCTGTGACCCCACCTTCTCTCTCACATCGTCTCTCTGTGACCCCCTTTCTCTCTCACACCTTCTCTCTGTTACCCCCCTCTTTATCTGTGCAATTTAAAAGAATGCTGTCCGGGGAATCATTAAGTTACGTGATGATGGGATGTCCATGCGGCTGCAGCACAGGCTGGTCCTGCTCTCCTGCAGCTCTCTCACTGCGCGGGGACAGGAAGCTGTGCAGGAGGAAGGGGAGGAGCAATGGGAGGTGTTACACCCAGCGGCTGTGTGGAGTCTTGCTTCAACTGTAAGCAGCATGCGAGAGACCCCCGACCGTTGACAGGGACAACAAAACGCCACCCTGTCCAAATTGCTGCCTGGAGCAAACACTCCATTGTGCTCCGTGGACAGGCTGGCCCTGATTTGACTGCAAATTCAACCCAAACAGATCTGGTTGATCTGCTCTGGTTGTGGATTACCAAACAAACACAATGTAGGGGTTATTCAGAGAGCACTGAAATTTCAGCAAAATTTTTGTACGCTTTTGTTTCGGCGCACTTCAATGCGCGTTGGAGATTTCAGTTCGCCGACCCTGAGGTGAATTCAGCATTCACCACAGGGTCCCCAAAGTGCGCCAAACATGATCCACCGAACGGCACCGATCAGCCACCGAACGGGTCAAAAAAACGGAACTCTGCTATTTAAAAAAAGGTGTTTAAAACAATAAAAATAATAAAAAAAGGTCCTATAAAAAATAAAACGCTCTGTTAGAGAAAAATAAATGCCATGAAGAGTTGGGAATCAAAAATTTCACCTAAAAATCCTGAAAAATACCTAAAAAAAAATTAATAAATAGGCTTTTTGCTAAAGCTGAAAAAGAATACAATGGTTCAATAAAAAAAAACGTAATATACTTTTACACTGAATCCTATGGGATTCACCTGTTTAAACCTGTCGAACAGAATCAACGAATGGCTGGGCATTTCGCCAACATTTCGGAGCAGTTTGGCATTCTTTGAATAGATTAATCATTACTTCTCTATGGGGCAATTTCACTGTCACCAAAGGTCGCCGAATTGTGGCCACCTGTGGCGAACTACACCGTATTTCGCTGGCAATTCGCTAATATTTGGTGAATTGACAGCTTTGTGAATTGCCAAACTGCCACGAAATTGCACCGTAGAGTGAAATTCACCGTTCGGTGTAATCCGGTGGTAAGTTTGGCTCTTATTGAATAACCCTTTTAAGTCTTGTGAAAATACACTCAAGCAACCACATTCTAACAATAGCATAATTATCCACACTCTCAGGTATACCAGTTATTTCGTACACTCTTGTATACGTAATCTGTGGCATTCTCTTACAAACCCACAATCCACAATGTCTCACAGCTTTTTAAAAGGGACACTCTAATAGGCTACAATGGTTAGGGTGCGCAAAGTTGTCAGGCTGTGTGGAGTGCCACCCCCTCTGCTTCCAGCCTCCTTTGCCCAATATTGTTGTGTGAAGCGGAGGAGTTTGCTCCGCCCACACAGCTGTCACAGGTATCTGAATATCCCACCTGCCAAGTACTAACTCGGGGACCAATGATGTCAGCATGCACTGCACGATGACAGCATCTTGTCTCCAAATTTTCTGTGAGAAGCCAGAATGGCATTGCATGTGTGCTTACAGCGCCAATCCATCGTTCTCCGCAAACACTGTGGAACGTGCATATGAACGTACACAGGTTTCGAGCAATCTGCATTTTGAAGATCCATAAACATGTGTGAATCGGTTCTTACACATTCGGATATCTGCTGAATCTATCAGTAATTCCAAATTGACCCAAAATGGTCAAAATATAATAAATATTTGGCCAGATACAATTCTAATCGGATCTAATAGGATTAATTTGAAATTTTACAGTTCATTAAAAATGGTAACACTAACTGTGAGGCTGGCTGTCCACTGGGTCCATAGTCAGATGACCAACTTGGCCGTCTGACTACAGACAACTTTTTTTGAATGATCTGGGTCGCCCACTGGAAGCAAATATGGAAGACCGCCAAACGCTGCTGAACTGAAGGAAAAAAAACGCTGCCGAAGACATGAAACATGAAGGGAACTCCAGTGCTATCCCTGTTGCTATAAGGGCTTATTAAAGCCCTTTCAGCACTAGGCACAGCACCAGAATTCCCTACATGTCTTCGGTAGCATTTGGCTGTGTATTGTTTTTTCAGTTCGGCAGCAAAGAAAAAAATCTAATATTTACCCCAAAAAAATCATTAAATAGCACTTTTGCTGCAAATGAAAAGAATAAACGATTAAATAAAAAATTTATAATTTTTTTAAAAATAAATAATCGAAAATATTATTTTATATTGAAGCCTATGGGATTCGCCTGTTGATCTGAATCGCTACTCTATGGGACATTTTCCCTGCTGCCGATCGGTGGTTTAACTATACAATTCGGGCCCTATTACACCCTTAACTCAAACGTTAACGCTCACTTGCGTGAGCATTAACATTTGCCGCGGTGTTCACCGCATATTACAATCCAAACGCAAACGGGTTTAAAAATCCCGTTTGCGTTTGGTACCCGCGCTCCTCTGCGCGAGGTTACTGCACTTTGCGCTCCCTATACTTAACATGGGGAGCGCAAAGTGTTAATCAGCGCTGGTATTACAATGTCCCAGCGCTGATTAACGTCCGGCTCTGGTCAGCGCAAAGTTAACCAGAGCCAGGACTTGGTGTTAACGGATTCCGCTTCTGCAGAATCCGTTAACACCAGGCTAAAAAAATAACAAAAAGCATCAGATACTCACCTCCTGTCCCGCGGTGAGGACCGCGGCTCCGATCACCTCCTCCGGCCGGCGGGAACAGGGAAAGACTGGGGGAAAAAGTCCTCCCTGTCTCTGCCTGCGTATCACTACGCTGGCCGGCCGGATCTCGCGATGCGAGATCTGGCCGGTCATGTGACCGGCAGGAGGGAACTCAATGGAGTCCTATGGACGCCAGCGAGTGGATGCTCGCGGCTGCGCTCAGCGCTGCCGCGAGCATCCAGAATTTTAACGCGCAATCACAATGCAGGCAGCATTTTTTGCGCCTGCATTGTAATCCAGCGTTAAAACGCGGGCGCAAGGGGGAAAACTGCGTGCGTTTTTCCTCGCGCCCGCGTTTTAGCGCTCACAATGTAATAGAGCCCTTCAAGTTTTTCATGTAAATTGTATCAGATCGTCCCGACAAATCCCATTCAAATGGAAAAAATCGCTAGTCTGTGGAAGTCACATAAAGTCATCTAAAGTCGTCCGATGGAAGTTGGAGAGTTGGAGGCAGGGGACGAAGGATGAATCTCCTCCAGATTGTGGGATTAGTCAGACAATGACGGACGACCGACAATTGCACGATCACACAAATACGGACCCACTGGACAACCAGCTAAAAACAAGCAGAAAGAGTAACCCTGACAAAATACAAGCAGAAACTGTAATCCTAACCCTGTCTGTAATGATAATCAAAAAACAAACAGAAACTGTATCCCTAACCCTAATTAAAAGCAAGCAAAAACTGTATCCCTAACCCTAATTAAAAAGCAGACAAAAACTGTATCCCTAACCCTAATTAAAAACAAGCAGAAACTGTATCCCTAACCCTAATTAAAAACAAGCAGAAACTGTATCCCTAACCCTAATTACAAAACAAGCAAAAACTGTATCCCTAACCCTAATTAAAAAGCAGACAAAAACTGTATCTCTAACCCTAATTAAAAAACAAACACAAACTGTATCCCTAACCCTAATTAAAAACAAGCAAAAACTGTATCCCTAACCCTAATTAAAAAGCAGACAAAAACTGTATCCCTAACCCTAATTAAAAACAAGCAGAAACTGTATCCCTAACCCTAATTAAAAACAAGCAGAAACTGTATCCCTAACCCTAATTACAAAACAAGCAAAAACTGTATCCCTAACCCTAATTAAAAAGCAGACAAAAACTATATCCCTAACCCTAATTAAAAAGCAGACACAAACTGTATCCCTAACCCTAATTAAAAAACAAACACAAACTGTATCCCTAACCCTAATTAAAAAACAGACAAAAACTGTATCCCTAACCCTAAACAAAAACCAAGCAAAAACTATATCCCTAACCCTAAATAAAAAACAAGCAAAAACTGTATCCCTAACCCTAATTAAAAAACAAAAACTGTATCCCTAACCACAAAAAGCAAAACAAAAACTGTATCCCTAACCCTAAATAAAAAAACAAGCAAAAACTATATCCCTAACCCTAGTTAAAAAGCAAAACAAAAACTGTATCCCTAACCCTAATTAAAAAACAAGCAAAAACTGTATCCCTAACCCTAAATAAAAAAACAAGTGTAAAAAATGACCCTAAATGTAGCTCTAACCCTAATTCGAAAATCAGGAGAAATTTAATCTTAACAGTGACCCTAATTCTAACAGTAACCTAAGAGTAAGGCTAGGGTCAAACGAAAGCATTTTTACACGCGAACGTAAAAAAGTGCGTCCGAACGCATTGATGTATTTTTTCACGGAATGCAGGAAAACGGTCATACGATGCGCATTTTCATGCGTGATTTTTTACAGATCCAAACCAGGAAACTTTGGGTGTCTGGACGTTATGTTGGCCGGACACGAGCAGGGTCTGACGTCTCCAAATCACACACACACACACCGCTAGCGGGCGCAGCGCACTCCGTACGTCTGTACTAGCGGTTCTGCGTTCTCAAAAAAATGCGTTCATTTTCCACTTGCGTTGCGCGGCCGGACTTTCGTGCGACCATACTTCGTATATTGGCTGTCATTGCCGGTCATTTACTGCTAGTGCGGCCGTGATTAAGTGCGCCAGAACGCACGTTAAAATTGCGCTGGTCTGACCCCAGCCTAAACCTAATCCTAACCTCCAACACCAAAACAGCAGAAGCAGTAACCCTAACCACATTTTAGTCCTGTATATTGGAAAATGGCCAAATATAGCGAATGCTTCTGAGTTTCCAAATAGGACCCATATCCAAATGTACAAAGCTTCCATTATTCTGAATCGCCTGGTTCTGAAATATTCCAAACCGAGTTTACTTTTTCCACTTTGCACACATAGAGAAACCGATATAAAGCTCCAATGACCTAAAATTACATTTATTAGTATTACTTAGTAAATCAATCATAAAAATAGCCAATTTGTGTTAAGGAATGAATATTTGCTCATGTTTTTCCTATTCTTTTCTTGCTTATTGTACTCTAAGATTACATAAATTCATATCTACCAATTTAAAGAGACCTGCGAATGAGTCCCTGAAACTATTCACCACCACCGGATGAAAGTTCACCAAGTATTTAATGCGCTTGCCAGCATTAGGTCATTGAACAAACTCCTGAAAGTACTAACCCTTGGTCCAACTGACCGGACACTTATATATTAATTGCCCTCGAATCACTTTAATGAGAACTTATCTTCCACATTGTCTGATAACATTTCACGTCTCCGCACAGTAATAATTATTTTATTAACTCCTTCCTGTGCCAAAAAATTCTAAAGGGATTCTTGCATATTGATTTTTTATGACACATACATCTTTTTTGAGGCTGTTGTAACTTGTCTTTAAAGTGTTTTATATTACATTGATAAAGTATATTTTATGCCATTTAGGCCTGTAATCTGCACAGTAAATCCTGCCAATTTTTACTGAATGATTTAGACATATACTATGTGGGATTATTCACTAAACGATGCTCAGTTTAAATGCAAACACTGGCTAAGATTTCTGTTGTTGTAAGCACAATAAACTTCGGCGATCCCAACTGGGGAAGAAAATAAATATCAGAAAATGGTAGCTGAAGCTTCCTCTGTTGCTCTGATTTTTCAATATCTGGATCGCCGATGATCAATGTGGTTTCAACAATAGAAATGTTGTTTGGAACAATGCTAGACGACAGATGTTACCACTCAACTTGGAATACCAAGCAGCCATTACAGTCTGTAAGCAAGCCAATATCTACTGCAAATCCACAACCACATACAATACTTTAAGGCTGGTGTCAGATGAGCGTCTTTGGAGAGCGGAAGGAACGTCCGTGAGAGTGGACGTTCCTTCCACTCGACACCTGTCTGGCCAGCTCCTATGGAGAATCGCGCTTTGCAGCTTCGTCAGCGCGCGTCCTAGCACTTTGCCGGAGAGGCTTGGATAACAGACGCTTGTTGCGCGTGCATGTGTGTGGCCGGCCCTGTTGCAGCGTCAAAATGCTGCGACGGACGCCGGTAAGCACGTCAGTACATGCGCACATAACGCGCTCGTCTGACGCCAGCCTTAGAAGGAGGGACATCGCATCCAAAACCTAAATGAAACTGATGTTGTAACAGAAAATGTGTGTTCTGACGAAAGAAGGTTGATTAGTTTTATTGACCGTCAGTAGCAACTATCATATACAGGCTGAGCAACCTAATCTGGGAAAACCCTCCCCCCAAAAAATACATCGGATATTCCCTTCTCAACCCACGGCGCGAACAGTGGCCTGATCCACGGCTTCTGGCCGCCGGGAATAGAGCGAGACAGGGGATAAATAGTCCCATCTTTCTCCGCAAAACACTCCGCGGTCCTTCACGATCTCGCGTCCCTTCACGATCTTCACAGCCTGGCAGTACAACCTTCCATGGAGAGCTATCAGGGAGGGTGGCGTTGCATTACGGGGCAGGCTGCTGAATTAGCCCCTTCTCATTAATATGCTGCTAAAAACGGAGCCGCAAGTGCAGGTTTTCCCAATTAGCATCCCCGAGACCCTGTGATCCTGCCCCCCATACATGCAGGCTGAACACATACAGGTTACGTACACGCACACATCATGCAGGCTGAACACATACAGGTTACGTACACGCACACATCATGCAGGCTGAACACATACAGGTTACGTACACGCACACATCATGCAGGCTGAACACACGTCACACACACAGACACACATCATGCAGGCTGAACACACATCACGCACACACACACACACATCATGCAGGCTGAACACACGTCACACACACATCATGCACGCTGAACACACGTCACACACACATCATGCACGCTGAACACATGTCTCACACACACACACACATCATGCAGGCTGAACACAAGGGTCACACGCACACACGTCATGCAGGCTGAACACACGTCACACACACATGCAGGCTGAACACACGTCACATACACATCACGCAGGCTGGACACACAGGTCACACACACAACACGCAGGCTGGACACACATGTCACACACACATCACGCAGGCTGGACACACATGTCACACACACATCACGCAGGCTGGACACACATGTCACACACACCACGCAGACTGGACACACATGTCACACACATGCAGGCCGAACACACAGGTCACACACACATCAACATGCAGGCTTAGGCTAGAGTCAGACGAACGCAGTCTGAGCGCACTCTGTGTGCGTGCATAACGGACAGATGTACTGACGGAAGATACTGTAGACACCACATGGTCCATTCTTTGTGACAGACGTAGAAACAAAGGGAACTATGGGAAATAAAAATAATATGAAAAATTATAAAAATGTGAAAAGGATATGAAAAGCCATTTTGTGCGTCAAGGTGCTGGACGTCGCAAATGCGCTGCGTCTGACATCTCATCACTCACACAGAACGCTATGTGGACGTGGCGCACTCTGCGCATCCGTGGCAGCTGTTTTACATTCTTGCCTAACTTGCGTCCGTTTTACACGTGCGTTGTGCGTGCGCAGTTCAGCGTGCACATACTTCGTGTGTGGGTCTCTATTGATCATGATTCTATGCTACGACGGACATTAAACTGTGCAGCAACACAGACGTGATTACTGCATTCGTCTGACACGGGCCTTAACTGTGCGGCAACAAAGACGTGATCACTGCGTTCGTCTGACACGGGCCACAACATACAGGTCACACACACATCATGCAGGCTAAACACAAAGGACACACACACATCATGCAGGCTAAACACACAGGACACACACACATCATGCAGGCTAAACACAAAGGACACACACACATCATGCAGGCTAAACACACAGGACACACACACATCATGCAGGCTAAACACAAAGGACACACACACATCATGCAGGCTAAACACACAGGACACACACACATCATGCAGGCTAAACACACAGGACACACACACATCATGCAGGCTAAACACACAGGTCACACACACACACACTCTAGTCTGAAAACACACAATACACATGGAAGGCCTCCTCATTAAGCAGGAGACCCTGGAGTAACTCTGCCAAATCCTCCACAAGGTTCCTGCCAAGCATCTTCCCTCTAAGAAGAAAGCTGAGGGGGGGGGGTGGCAGCAGTGTGGTAGGGGGGGTCTTTCTCTATCCCCATTAAGATTGTAAGGGGGGAGGGTATAAAGTAGCCTCCAAGAGCAAATACTTACAGTTACTCTGAGTGGCTGCATCCTCTCTGCTGCCTCTGTTGCTACCTGGGACAGGAGGAAGGAGAGCTCCATGCTGGACCCAGGCTCACTGCCTTTCTGCATGAGCTCCGGGCCCCCTGTGAATCAGTGAGATTTGGGGGCGGGGCCACTGACAGCTTCCTGCTAGCAGCACCTAGTGATGTGGCATGTATCTCTGTGTAAAGGCAGGTGGCAGGGCCCCAAACCTGGCACACGCTGAGCTGCTGACCCGGGCCCTCAAGTGCCCATAGTGTCAGTCTGTCCATAACAGGAGCCCAGCAGCTTCAGGGTCCCCATGGCAGCTAGGCATAGCCAGGTGTGGCAGTGATCCCTCAAGGACCCCCTTGAGGCACCAGGCCCCAAGCACCAGTAAAACGTGTACCCCCCTGATGGCGGCCCTGCCTGTACGTGCATAAATAAGGAGTGTCCTATACAACCCCCCCCCCCCCCAAAAAAAAATCATGCCAAAATGACTTTCAAACTCTTGTTTTGGGGAAAACTAAAAAAACCATAAAAACCTGAAAAACAGTTTCTCTTTGCGCTCAAATCAAAAGGGTCAGGGTCTGTTGAGTAAGGCTACAGACTAACGCATTTTTCGCGTCGTCCGTGAAAAAGTGCGTTCGAACGAATGGACGTATTTTTCACGGAATACCCGATAGCGGTCATACGATGCACATTTTCGTTCGTGATTTTGTACGGCTCATCAATAAAACACTTTTTGCGTCTGGACGTTATGTTAGCCGGACATTAGCAGCGTCTGACGTCTCCCAATCACGCACACACGCCGCTATGCGGACGCAGCGCACTCTGTAAGTCAGTAGTAGCGGTTTGACGTTCTCGAAAAAATGCGTTCGTTGGCCACTTGCGTTGCACAGACGAACTTTCGTGCGGCCGTTCGTCGTATGTTCCCCGGCATTGGACGTCATTTGCTGCTAGTACGGCTGTGATTTCGTGCGGCTAAACGCACGGGAAAAATGCGTTCGTCTGACCTTAGCCTTAGTGCAGTGGCATTGTTTGTTTTTTATTTAAAAGTATACATTGCCTCTGCCGTAGAACGGAAAAAAAATTTGCATTTACTTTTTTAAATTTTTTGTTTTTACACATTACATGGTCATGTTTGGTATCGTCGTAAAGACCAGACTCTGACCTTTCCAATGACACCTCACTTAACCTTGTGCGGTGTACAATTCAGAGATGCAGGGTTCCAAAATCTCTCCTCACTGCAGTGCCACGGTCTAGGTTGTCGATGAAAAAATGCGTTGCATCATTAGCTCCACACTGCACAGTAATCATTTTTTTATTAACTCCTTCCTGTGTCAAAAAAGGGATTCTTGCATATTGATTTTTTGACACATACATCTTTTTTGAGGCCGTTGTAACTTGTCTTTAAAGTGTTTTATATTACATTGATAAATTCTATTTTATGCCATTTAGGCCTGTAATCTGCACAGTAAATCCTGCTAATTTTTACTGAATGATTTAGACATATACTATGTGGGATTATTCACTTAACGATGCTCAGTTTAAATGCAAACACTGGCTAAGATTTCTGTTGTTGTAAGCACAATAAACTTCGGCGATCCCAACTGGGGAAGAAAATAAATATCGGAAAATGGTAGCTGAAGCTTCCTCTGTTGCTCTGATTTTTTACTATCTGGATCGCTGACGATCAATGTGGTTGCAACAATAGAAATGTTGTTTGGAACAATGCTAGACGACAGACGTTACCACTCAACAATAGCAAGCAGCCATTACTGTCTGTGAGCAAGCCAATATCTACTGCGAATCCACAATCACATACAATACTATTAGAAGGAGGGCCATTGCATCCAAAACCTATATGGAACTGGTGTTAACAGAAAATGTGTGTTCTGATAAGGAAAGAAGGATAGTCGCTACTGATGGTCAATATGGTTAATACCGGCTGGGTGGAGTAGAGGTAACATTGCTGCTCGAGACTGTGGAGACACAGGTTTGAATCCCAGCAAGAGCACCTCTCCAGTAAGTGTCCTTAATCAAGACACTTAGGCTAGGGTCAGACGAACGCATTTTTCGCGTCGTCCGTGAAAAAGTGCGTTCGAACAAATGGATGTATTTTTTCACGGAATACGCGATAGCGGTCATACGATGCGCATTTTCATCCGTGATTTTGTACGGATCATCAATAAAACCCTTTTTGTGTCTGGACGTTATGTTGGCCGGACATTAGCAGTGTCTGACGTCTCCTAATCACGCACACACACACCGCTAGCGGACGCAGCGCACTCTGTACGTCAGTACTAGCGGTATCACGTTCTCGAAAAAATGCGTTTGTTTGCCGCTTGCGTTGCGCGGCCGCACTTCGTATATTGCCCGTCATTGGCCGTCATTTGCTGCTACTACGGCCGTGATAAAGTGCGGCTGCACGCGCGTTCGTCTGACCCTAGCCTTAACGGTACATACTCGGCACACAGGACATACTTGAAAACAAGAAATCTCAATGTATCCTTCCTGGTAAAAAACTTTGTTTATAAATAAATAAAAAAATATAAACAATCATATACAGGCTGAGCACCCTAATCTGGGATTCTAAAATCACAGTTTTTATTAATTCCGGACTAAGAGCACTCACGAAGGGTCCCGCCGCGCGGGAATCTAGCTCCCAATCCCTGCACTACACCCCAGCACACACTGGGAGCCTCCGAGTGGCCCCAACTTGTGACATGATGCTTGGATTTATGTTGACACTGTGCATCATGTCCACCGAGAAACTCTGCACACTCAAGGGCCCAGGACATACTTGAAAACGAGAGAAATCTCAATGTATCCTTCCTGGTAAAATCCTTTGCAAATAAAATTACAATCTTAACTCTAGTGTTAGCGCTCAAATATGTGAGAGTTAATGCTAGGTTAAGTGACTTTAATGCATGCCTCATATTACATCCAGGGCCAGTGCAAGCATTTTTGTCTACTCAGGCGAAGGTGCATTTTGGTGCCTCCCCCCCGTCCTATCGGGAGTATTTGTGTTCTCACCGAAAGTTAGTAAGGGACGCTGAATGTTGCACTTGCAAGGACAACCTTTAGTGGAGGTCTGAGTCACTGGTTGGGTGACACTCCTGTGCCACAGTGCCAATCTATGCTGTGAATTGGAAAGGGTGTATATATATATATATATATATATATATATACATATACATACATACATACATACATACACTATACAGTGTGGGCGCCTGTTAATTAAATACTCAACTAAGGTGCTAAGTGAGTGCTAATAAATAGTCAAATGCTGCCTATAGTATGGTAAAACACATATAAAACAACCAAAATATGTGTCAAAAAGGACAAAGGTAAAAAACGAAACCATACGGCACATCCAAATTGATTAATAAGTTAATAAGCGTATAAAATATGCTGAAAAAAGAAAGTGCTTAATACCATTAAAAGTATCTTAAAAAACATCATTTAAAGTGCATAAGGTAAAATCCAGGATCAAAGTCCAATGTGCAAAAAAAAGTGCTCAAGTGTGTAACAGTTCAATACTCAAAGTAATGATAAGGGGAGATGTGTCAATCTTCTCCAAAGTGCTGGTGTCGAGTTCTTTTGTTCGACAGTATCCCTCAAAGGAGACACATCATAGAAAAATGATAGTGCAGATGGTTAATGCAATTGATCAAATTATTAAGGCCAAAGTCTAGACCACTCACATTTGTTGGAGCCTACAGGATCCCGGCTCAAGGAAGAAGAGCTTGCGGCCAAATATAGGGTGGCACTTCCCTTCTTTCTGTCCGTAATGGATGCGATTCTAGAGCCCCACAGTATCAGGCTCAATGGGTGTAGCTTTGGACTCTCTTAAAGATAGAGACCCAAACCGTTTTATCTCGGCGGTAATTGATCCATGTATCCAAGGAAAAATCGGAGAAAAAATGGCGAATGTGGAATTATAAACCAAAATATTTATTGGAACAAATAGTAAAAGGTAGGACAAGGTCTACCGAGACGCGTTTCGGCTTAAAAAAGCCTTCCTCAGTCGGTATAAGTACTTATTAATGTCCATAAAAAACAATGTAAAAAGTTAGTAAGGGACGCTGAATGTTGCACTTGCAAGGACAACCTTTAGTGGAGGTCTGAGTCACTGGTTGGGTGACACTCCTGTGCCACAGTGCCAATCTATGCTGTGCCTGGTGGTGCCCCTGCTGTGCCACAGTGCCAATACCCACAATATATTACCAGTGCCACGACTCCCCTACCTTACTACTCTAACGCTTTTGATGTGGTGGGCCTGTGACTGCCTTTCCTCATTCGGGCCACTGGCGTCCGGTCCACTGTCCGGCAGGGTCCTCCATAGGATGTCAGGGAGCGGCCGGCGCCTGCCACAATTACTGCTAGGGAGTCGCCGCCACCTTTGTTGAGACAGTCTGTAAATACATAGAATAGCCTCCCAGTGGGAGCAGTAACAGTGATATAGAAAGGGTAGTAGATACATGGAATAGCCTCCCAGTGGGGGCAGTAACAGTGATATAGAAAGGGTAGTAGGTACTGCTCCCACTGGGAGGCTATTCCATGTATCTACTACCCTTTCTATATCACTGTTACTGCTCCCACTGGGAGGCTATTCCATGTATCTACTACCCTTTCTATATCACTGTTACTGCTCCCACTGGGAGGCTATTCCATGTATCTACTACACCTCTTCACTTTCTCTGCTGGAAGAGGAGCAGCACGAGCCAGCACTTGGCCCACGGCTCTCCTGCATCTTCTGGAGCGCCCTCCCCCTCACCAGCCGGAAGTGAAGGAGCTGCTCCAACCACAAGGGGAAGGATAATTTAAATAAGGGGCGGCACTACAATGAAATCCCCGGCCAGCGGTGGCCGGGGAACTGAATTGTGGCGCCCCCAAGTTTGGCACCAGGCCAGCTCAGTAAGGCGGATTAGTAAGGTATTACAAAGTCCTAACGCTAATTACAGCACTGCTGTGATAATGAAAAAGTTAACCAGAGCTAGAAGCTGGTGCTAACTGATACCGCTTCTGCAGAATCGTTTAGCACCAGCTAAAACCCTCCCCAAAAAAATAATCAAAAAAAAAAATAATCGGATATTCACTTCTCATCCCACGGCACGAACAGTGGCCCGATCCACGGCTTCTGGCCACCGGGAATAGAGCGAGACAGGGGATAAATAGTCCCCAGTCTTTCTCCGCAAATCACTCTGCGGTCCTTCACGATCTCGCGTCCCTTCACGATCTTCACAGCCTGGCAGTACAACCCTCCATGGAGACCTGTCAGGGAGGGTGGCGTTGCATTACGGGGCAGGCTGCTGAATTAGCCCCTTCTCATTAATATGCTGCTAAAACGGAGCCGCAAGTGCAGCTTTTCCCAATTAGCATCCCCCAGACCCTGCCCCCCCATACATGCAGGCTGAACACACATACAGTGGCAAGAAAAAGTATGTGAACCCTTTGGGATTACGTGGAGTTTTGCATGAATTGGTCATAAAATGTGCTCTGATCTTCATCTAACAGGGTTATCCAAAGAGATTCGAAAAGTCACCGCACGTTCGGTGACTTTTCGTTCTCTTCAATTCGGTTCCTTTTGCCGATTGCATTTCGGTGACCCTACGGTGTATTCAGCAAACACCACAGGGTCCCCGAATTGCAGGGCAGGGAAAAGTCACCGCAAACCTGACGAAAACTAACCGAATGCACGCTGAAAACAAGCAAAACATCTGGATTAACCTTCGAAAAAGCCGAACAGGAGCCGAACATGAGCCGAATCACACAGAGCTGAAGCAGCTGTGACGTAGAGGAGGCAGTGAATAAATTAGAAAAACCATTTGTATGAATCTGGGAAAAAGAAACGCTGTTTGCAAAGAAACTACTGAGCGAAAATGTCTGAAATTTTCACAGGAGGTCCAGGGAATGATAATAAAGAGGGCTGTTACAAAAAAAATAAGTAAACTGAAAAAAAATCAAAAAAAAATCGGACTTTTGAAAAAAAAAAAAAAAAAAATCTGAAAAATGCTTAAAGTATCCTAAAAAATCAATGAATAAAGAGACTCTTTGCTGCAGAATTTTATAATGAACGGTTTATTAGATATTGAATTAAAACGGGAATATTTTTAACATTGAAGCCTATGGGATTCTCCTGAATAAACCTGTCGAATTAAACCACCGAATGGCAGAGCATTAGGGGAACCTTTCACTGCTGGTTTGTGTTCTCTGAATAGCCGAAGCAGTGCTTTTTCATGGGGATTTCACTGCCCTCGAACAGGCACCGAACAGGCACCGTATGTTCAGGCAATTCGCCAGGATTTGGCGAATTGCCTGCTCTCTGGATAGCCGAATGGCCAGGAAAGGTAACCGAACGCTGATTTTCAGCGTTCGGTTACCTTTCTCAAGCAATTCGGATCTCTTTGGATAACCCTGTAAGTCACAACAATTTGAAAAACACAGTCTGCTTAAAATAATACAACACAAACATTATATGTTTTCATGTGTTTATTGAACATAATATGTAAACATTCACTGTGCAGGGTGGAAAAAGTATGTGAACCCCTAGCCTAATGACTTCTCCAAGAGCTAATTGGAGCCAGGAGTGAGCCAACCTTGAGTCCAATCAGTGTGATATTATTCGATGTGTTGCTGAAACCTGTCCTGCTCTTTAAAAACACACACAACAGTTTTGGATTTACTGGTTTCAAGAAGCACTGCCTGATGTGAATCATGCCTCGCAGAAAAGAGCTCTCAGAAGACCTACAATCAAGAATTGTTGACTTGCATGAAGCTGAAAAGGGTTACAAAATATCTCCAAAAGCCTTGATGTTCATGTGTCCACAGTAAGACAACTGTCTACAAATGGAGAAAGTTCAGCACTGTTGCTACTCTCCCTAGGCGTGGTCGTCCTGTAAAGATGACTGCAAGAGCACAGCGCAGAATGCTTAATGAGGTAAAGAAGAATCCTAGAGTGTCAGCTAAAGACTTACAGAAATCTCTGGCACATGCTAACATTTTTGTTGACACATCTACAATAAGGAAAACAATAAACAAGAATGGATTAAAGCATTTGATAGAGCAGAGTGGCCTTTTTTGTTCGCTCTTCTCAAACATCTCGGTTTTCCCCCAGCATACGTGGCGGCGGTACAAGCCTTGTACTCATCCCCATCCGCTCAGGTAGTGATTCCTGGTGCAAATCTGACCCCCTTTAAGGTTCGCAATGGTACTCGCCATGGATGTCCCTTATCGCCGGCGTTGTTTGCCCTCTTCCTGGAACCTCTTTTACAACACATTAGACTTGACCCTTCCATACGGGGCATTTCGATCCAGGGAGGAGAATATAAATTATCAGCTTATGCAGACGATGTCTTATTATCGATCTCGCAGCCCCTTTCATCTCTCCCTAAAGTTCTGCAGAAATTGTCTGATTTTGCTCGGTTATCTGGATATAAAATAAATATGGACAAATCGGAAGCTATTCCGCTTCACATAGCTGAGGGAGACATAACTTTAATTCGCTCCTATTTTCCTGTAGTAGTCTCATTGACTTCGATTAAATATCTAGGCATTAACTTATCAACTGACCCTGGACGATTGTATGATGTGAATTATGTTCCTTTGCTTTCCCAAATTAAAAGGGATCTAGAAAATTGGGATAAATCCGCAATATCGTGGGTGGGAAGAATATATTGTATAAAGATGACTGTCTTGCCTCGGCTATTGTACTTTTTTCAGGCACTTCCGATAGCTATCCCTCCAGAGGATCTCCATCACCTTCAGAGGGCAATCGACAAATTCATATGGAGGGGCAAGCGGCACCGAATAGCAAGAGCGACACTATACCGCCCTAAAGATGCAGGGGGTCTGGCCCAAATTGTTGCTTGGCATACACCGCCCGGACGACACCGTTGGATTGACTTGGAACGTGCCCTTATGTTTTCGGATAACCCCAGCCTTTGGATTTGGCTCTCATAAACCCACAGGACTCTGTAACGCACCAACTGTCCAGCTATAGTGAACTCCATCCGGCTCTGGGATAAATTGGCTGCAAAATGTGACTTGGCGTCTTTTCCGTCACTTTTATCTCCCATTACACGAAACAAAGCTTTTCTGCCAGCCTAGTCGGTGAAAGCAGGAAGAGGATGGCTGGACTCTACTATCTCCCGTTTCTACCAACTGTATCCTGGGGGCTCTTTTCTGGCCCTTGCGGAATTCTCGACGTCTGGCACAACAGCCCCTGCTCATCCCTTACCATATATGCAACTAAAGGCTTTTGCCTCTCAGCCACATGTGAAAGCAGCGGCCTTATCACCTCTTACACCGTTTGAACGACTATGCAAAGCAGGCTCATACCCAAAAGGTTTGATCTCGACTCTATAGCGCTCTTTAACTTCTTTGCTGGATTGGAGAGAATTGAAATATATTAATGCCTGGGAAACGGATCTGGGGGAACAGCTGGATAAGGAAGAATGGCTGGATATCTGGGACTCCATGAGAATAGTTTCGGTGTGCACCACCCACCAGGAACAACTTGTCAAAACCATATTCCGTTGATATATAACTCCAGAACTTTCACTTCTTGGGGATCTGGGCAATCCCCTTCCTCTCTCTCCCCCCCTTTCTTCTTTTGGAATATATAGAAAATGTAAATATTTGAAGAGTATTGCATCTTTTTACATTGTGTTCCGCATTCTCTTTGACTGTATTGCCTTACTTTCTCCAATAAAACTACATTTACAAAAAAAAACCAAGAATGGAGTACATGGGAGGACACCACGGAGGAAGCCATTGCTGTCCAAAAAGAATATTGCAGCACATTTGAAGTTTGCAAAAGAGCACCTGGATGTTCCACAGCACTACTGGCAAAATATTCTGTGGACAGATGAAACCAAAATTGAGTTGTTTGGAAAAAACACACAACACTATCAGGGTTATCCAAAGAGATTCGAAAAGTCACCGCACGTTCGGTGACTTTTCGTTCTCTTCAATTCGGTTCCTTTTGCCAATTGCATTTCGGTGACCCTGCGGTGTATTCAGCAAGCACCACAGGGTCCCCGAATTGCAGGGAAAAGCTGCCGTAAACCCACGAACACTAACCGAACACTAACCGAATGCACGCTGAAAACAAGCAAAAACATCTGGATTAACCTTTGAAAAAGACGAACAGGAGCCGAACATGAGCCGAATCACACAGAGCCGAAGCAGCTGTGACGTAGAGGAGGCAGTGAATAAATTAGAAAAACCATTTGTATGAATCTGGGAAAATGAAACGCTGTTTGCAAAGAAACTACTGAGCGAAAATGTCTGAAATTTTCACAGGAGGTCCAGGGAATGATAATAAAGAGGGCTGTTACAAAAAAAATAAGTAAACTAAAAAAAAAAAAAAAAAAAAAATCGGACTTTTAATAAAAAAAAAAAAAAATAAGAAAAATGCTTAAACTATCCTAAAAAATCTATAAATAAAGAGACTTTTTGCTGCAGAATTTTATAATGAACGGTTTATTAGATATTGAATTAAAACAGGAATATTTTTAACATTGAAGCCTATGGGATTCTCCTGAATAAATTTGCCGAATGAAACCACCGAATGGCAGGGCATTAGGGGAACCTTTCACTGCTGGTTTGTGTTCTCTGAATAGCCGAAGCAGTGCTTCTCTATGGGGATTTCACTGCCCTCGAACAGGGACCGAACAGGCACCGTATGTGCAGGCAATTCGCCAGGATTTGGCGAATTGCCTGCTCTCTGGATAGCCGAATGGCCAGGAAAGGTAACCGAACGCTGATTTTCAGCGTTCGGTTACCTTTCTCAAGCAATTCGGATCTCTTTGGATAACCCTGTTAGTGTGGAGAAAAAAAAGGCACAGCACACCAACATCAAAACCTCATCCCCACTGTAAAACATGGCGGAGGGAGCATCATGGTTTGGGGCTGCTTTGCTGCCTCAGAGCCTGGACGGATTGTTGTCATTGATGGAAAAATGAATTCCAGAGTTTATCAAGACATTTTGCAAGAAAACGTAAGACCATTTGTCTGCCAACTGAAGCTCCGCAGAGGATGGGTGATGCAACAGGACAATGACCCAAAGCATACAAGTAATTCAACAAAAGAATGGCTTCAACAAAACAAAATACGCCTTCTGGAGTGGCCCAGAGTCCTGACCTCAACCCGATTGAAATGCTGTGGCATGACCTTAAGAGAGCGTTTCACACCTGACATCCCAAGAATATTGCTACACTGAAACAGTTTTGTGAAGAGGAGTGGTCCAAAATTACTCCAGAATGTTGTGCAGGTCTGATCTGCAACTACAGGAAACTTTTGGTTGAGGTTATTGCTGCCAAAGGACGGTCAACCAGTTATTAAGTCCAAAGGTTCACATACTTTTTCCACCCTGCATGGTGAATGTTTACATGTTCTGTTCAATAAACACATGAAAACATATAATGTTTGTGTTGTATTATTTTAACCACTTCAATGCGGAGGACGCGCTCAGCGCGTCCTCCGCATTACCGCTGGTATGCGGAGGACGCGCTGAGCGCGTCCTCCCATTGGGGTCAGCGTTCGGCCGGGTTCCGGCCGATCGCTGGCCCCTCCGGTGCGGGCTGACATCCTCGATGTCAGCCGCGCATCCGGAACCGCAGCCGCTGGAATTAGGTGTCATCGCGGCAGCGCGATGACACCTAATTCAGGCGCCCCCCCCCCGCATGTGCGGAGGAGGCGCCTGAAAGGGAGGGGGGGGAGGTCCTTCAGACCTCTCTCCCTCCCGATCGGCGGCTCTGCGGGGGTTAACCCAGCGTGCCCTTCCAAATGGTGCCTGGCATTAACCCCTGGGGAGCTGGATCGCGAATCGGCGCTGAAAAGCGCCGGTTCGCGATCCTTTCCCGGAGCTGGCCGACATCTTGGATGTCGGCCAAGCCTCCGGGAACTCCCCCTGAGGACTGGCGTCATCGTGCGTATCACGATGACGCCAGTCCTGGACTTAACCCCTAACTGCCACCAACGGTGGAGATAGGGAGTTCCAATGAACTCCCTATCTCCCGATCCGTGGCAGCTAGGGGTTAAAGTTTGGTATGGTTGGATCGGCCAGAGCATGGCCGTTCCAACGATACCAAACACTACTGTGAAAAATGTTGTCAAAAAAAAATAAAAAAATTTTTTTAAAAAAAATAAACACTTTTTTTTTCTTTTTTTTGGTTTGTTAATGCAGCAATATTGTTCCCATTTCAATTATAATGTGAACAATGATGCTGCACTAACGATTTTTGTATGCGGTGCGTTTGTTAAAAATAGTGTAATTTTCCCCAAAAAAAAATGTAACGAGACCCCATCTCTAATTTTTTTAACAAGCGCACCCCATACAAAATATAACCGCAATTGCTCGCATGTTAAAATGTGAAAAAAAACACTTTACACATTGTAAATTATTGAAAATACATATTTTATTGCATTTTTTGTTATAATATACAGACATGACATAATGTATACATATAATAATGACATATTATGAATCTACCGAGTCTGACGGAAAGAACGATATATAATATGTCTGGGTCATATACTAACAGGGTTATCCAAAGAGATTCGAATTGCTTGAGAAAGGTAACCGAACGCTGAAAATCAGCGTTCGGTTACCTTTCCTGGCCATTCGGCTATCCAGAGAGCAGGCAATTCGCCAAATCCTGGCGAATTGCCTGCACATACGGTGCCTGTTCGGTCCCTGTTCCCTGTTCGAGGGCAGTGAAATCCCCATCAAAAAGCACTGCTTCGGCTATTCAGAGAACACAAACCAGCAGTGAAAGGTTCCCCTAATGCCCTGCCATTCGGTGGTTTAATTCGGCAAATTTATTCAGGAGAATCCCATAGGCTTCAATGTTAAAAATATTCCCGTTTTAATTCAATATCTAATAAACCGTTCATTATAAAATTCTGCAGCAAAAAGTCTCTTTATTTATAGATTTTTTAGGATACTTTAAGCATTTTTCTGAATTTTTTAAAAAAAAATTAAAAGTCCGATTTTTTTTTTTTTTTTTTTCAGTTTGCTTATTTTTTTTGTAACAGCCCTCTTTATTATCATTCCCTGGACCTCCTGTGAAAATTTCAGACATTTTCGCTCAGTAGTTTCTTTGCAAACAGCGTTTCTTTTTCCCAGATTCATACAAATGGTTTTTCTAATTTATTCACTGCCTCCTCTACGTCACAGCTGCTTCGGCTCTGTGTGATTCGGCTCCTTTTCGGCTCCTGTTCGGCTCCTCTTCCAAGGTTAATCCAGATGTTTTTGCTTGTTTTCAGCGTGCATTCGGTTAGTTTTCGGTGAGTTTACGGCGGCTTTTCCCTGCAATTCGGGGACCCTGTGCTGTTTGCTGAATACACCGCAGGGTCACCGAAATGCAATCGGCAAAAGGAACCGAATTGAAGAGAACGAAAAGTCACCGAACGTGCGGTGACTTTTCGAATCTCTTTGGATAACCCTGTAAAATAAGCCTTCAAAACACGTTTAAACATGATGCGCAAAACAGGTAAAAATGACCTCAGCACAGGGGCGGGAAAAGCCTCAGCAGCGAAAGGGTTAAGCAGACTGTGTTTTTCAAATTGTTGTGACTTAGATGAAGATCAGAGCACATTTTATGACCAATTCATGCAAAACTCCACATACTTTTTCTTGCCACTGTACATCATGCAGGCTGAACACCTACAGGTTACATACACACACACACACATCATGCAGGCTGAACACACAGGTCACACACACACAAATCTTGCAAGCTGAACACACAGGTCACAAACACGCACAAATCTTGCAAGCTGAACATACAGGTCACACACGCAGAAACATCATGCAGGCTGAACACACACACACTTGCTTGCACTGTGGGAAATGAGGTGAGCTAGTGCAGCATCGCTGCTCACTTTATAATTGTAAACTGGAAAATACAGGGTTATCCAAAGAGATTCGAAAAGTCACCGCACGTTCGGTGACTTTTCGTTCTCTTCAATTCGGTTCCTTTTGCCGATTGCATTTCGGTGACCCTGCGGTGTATTCAGCAAACAGCACAGGGTCCCCGAATTGCAGGGAAAAGCTGCCGTAAACTCACCGAAAACTAACCGAATGCACGCTGAAAACAAGCAAAAACATCTGGATTAACCTTCGAAGAGGAGCCGAACAGGAGCCGAAAAGTAGCCGAATCACACAGAGCCGAAGCAGCTGTGACGTAGAGGAGGCAGTGAATAAATTAGAAAAACCATTTGTATGAATCTGGGAAAAAGAAACGCTGTTTGCAAAGAAACTACTGAGCGAAAATGTCTGAAATATTCACAGGAGGTCCAGGGAATGATAATAAAGAGGGCTGTTACAAAAAAATAAGCAAACTGAAAAAAAAAAAAAAAAAAAATCGGACTTTTAATTTTTTTTAAAAAATTCAGAAAAATGCTTAAAGTATCCTAAAAAATCTATAAATAAAGAGACTTTTTGCTGCAGAATTTTATAATGAACGGTTTATTAGATATTGAATTAAAACGGGAATATTTTTAACATTGAAGCCTATGGGATTCTCCTGAATAAATTTGCCGAATTAAACCACCGAATGGCAGAGCATTAGGGGAACCTTTCACTGCTGGTTTGTGTTCTCTGAATAGCCGAAGCAGTGCTTTTTGATGGGGATTTCACTGCCCTCGAACAGGGACCGAACAGGCACCGTATGTGCAGGCAATTCGCCAGGATTTGGCGAATTGCCTGCTCTCTGGATAGCCGAATGGCCAGGAAAGGTAACCGAACACTGATTTTCAGCGTTCGGTTACCTTTCTCAAGCAATTCGAATCTCTTTGGATAACCCTGATAGTGCTGCGTTAGAAAAAAAGAAGAATAATATTTTATTTGGTATCACTGAAAAGGTCATAATCTGGTTCCCCATATGTCCCTCTAGCCCTTAGGGCTCCAGAGATGCAGTGGTCTAAATGATTGTGCATTGGAAAAAAAAAGCTTTTTTTTTTTTTTACAGAGCAAGACTCCCCCTTGATGCAGGCACCTGTAGGCACATGCCTACTCTGCCTAGTTATAAATCTGGCCCTGCCTGCAGGTCAGCTGATCCGGCAGCACAAGCCACCATGGAGTCCTATGGATCACGTTCTTTTGTATATATTCCAGAAGCTTATTTCTACAAAAGTTCCGGTTTCTTGACTAACAAATAAACCCTTCTGGTCATGTCTGTATGCCTTTACGTAACGAGTTGCTGCCACACATTCTGATGTGCATCCAATTTCATTAATGAGCAGGTGTATCCAATAAAGTGTCTGCTAAGTGATTTATTTCAGTCTGCAAATCATGTTTTTCAAACCCTGAATTGCCCAGTGCGGCATCACCCTGTGCATCCAAAAAAATTTAGCTAACAGTGTGGCATAACGCGGTGGATTGTGGAGGATGATGTCCAGGACCAGGTTATACATGTCCCAGACTGCCTGGTGGGAAGCACTCACTAGTCTGTGGCTCCTAATTAATTAATACTGGCCATTTTTTCTACATGTTCGGCGAGACGAAGGAAGCTAAATAAAATGTTATTCTTGCCAACACCTCATTTACAGCTTTATTATATGTACAGCAGTAAATTCTATTCCAGAGTCTCTTAACCCCTTCACTACTAAGAGGTTTTCCAAGTAAACATTGTCAGGACCCAGTGATTTTTTTTTTTGGAAAATAATATTTAGTAATACAGTAAGAAATTTTTGGGAACATTCCCAATGTATCCTTTGCAGTAATAACCTATTTGGCAGGAAGATATCGCCATCTGCTGGCTGAAACCAAATACTGCAATTCTGAGCTCTGTGCAGGATCATCTGGAAAGCTGTCAGTCATATCTCCAGCTAATTTTAAAAAGGGTGTGCACCTCAGGCATCCTGCCGATGGTGCTAAAAGTTTGGGGACACCTTCTGGATCCCAAATGCAAATGATCTTGTTATAACACAATCTTTTGCTGATGCGTCTGTTACTGCTGATCGGGTATACAAAATCGCGGTAGTGAAAGGGTTATTCGCCAACCTCCATAATTTTTTCATAGAAATAATAGTGGACTTATTTCAACAAAATACGTTGGATTACATATAATGAAGCTATGGTGACTTCATTAGCTAGGAAATTCCACCGTAGCTTGCTGTACGTTTCATAGTACTTCCAGCTGGATTCATCCAGTGTAGTTCTCGGTAAGGATGTGCGTTTCGGGTTTCGGAATGTTCACGAAATTTCCCGATTCGTGCATTCGGATTCGGCCGATTTTCCGAAAATTTTCAGATCCGAAAACGGCAGATCCGAACAAATTTTCGTGCCGAAACGAAAACTTTTCGAATGGACTAGAAATGTGTAAAATTGAAATTCATTTTTGTTCCATTCGTGATTTCGGCTCCATTTCAGTAATTTCGGACATCGTATTTATACCGCTGATTCTGTAATTAAATTTTGTATCATTCCCATCTCAATGTTTCCTTCCTGGAAAACCAGAGAAGTCTCAATGGCAGAATTATCGTATCGGCCGAATTATCGTATCGTATCCGAAAAACCATTAGTTTACGTCAAAACGTATAGACACTTTGAAACGAGGAGAACAGACGTTCCGAAAAACACGAAAATTTCCGAAATCACGAAAAAAAGTCGATACGAAAAACGAAACGAAAATCGTCTGAAACGAGTCGAAACAAAAATTTACAAAATCCAAACGAGCCGAACCGAAAAAAAATAATAAAAAAAAAAAAAAAAAAAAAAAAAAAAAAAATCGGTGCACAAGCATAGTTCTCGGTACAGATTTATGTGGGGTTTCCACTGTAGTTTCTGCACGTGTTGTTCAGCTTGGATTTCAACGTAGTGTAGCCCCCCCAGAGCACCGGATCTGGGTAAATTTGCTCCTTCTAAGGCTGGGGTCAGACGAGCGTAGTGTTCACGTCCGTGATTGCGCCTAAAAGTACGTCCGTGATAGCATGAAAGTAAGTCCATTGGAGCCTGACACATGAAGTACGTCCGCACTGAACTGCGGACGCACAACGGCCGCAGCAAACGGACGCAGGTTAGGCAAGAACGTAATACTGCTAGAACGGACGTGCGGAGTGCGCCACGTCCGCAACGTCTGCATAGCTTTGTGTGTGAGTGATGGAGCATGCTCAGACGGACTGCATTTATACGTCCAGCATTTTTGACGGACAGAATGTTTTTTCATTGTAATTTATTTTCCCCTCCTACATCCGTCAAAAATAACTTCAGTGAAAAAACGGACTGTGTGACCACTACTGCGTCATCCGTACTGACGATGTCCGTACTGCACGGACGTACAGTCCGTAGAAATCACGCTCGTCTGACCCCAGCCTTAATCAGACCCTACCTGATCCATCATGCATCAGCTACACAACTGAATGGCAGTGCCACCAGAAAGCAGAAGTAGGTCAAAGTCAGGCCTTGAGCTAATGCGGACACAAGATACTGTTTCCAATGGCCAGTGCTATTTGGTGGCATTTCAGTCACTCACTGACTGACAAAGGGGTTGGTGGCTGACTTGGCAAGAAACATTACCCAGCAGCTCCAAGGCAAATACCAGCATGCCAAAGGAGTAAGGAAGAAAAGAGTAAGGTGAGGGGCTTTCAATAATATCTTATTTTGAATCATTAGGAGTAAGAATGAGTCTACGCTGCGTGGTGGCCTTAAAAGCCCTGAGTTGGGTTGGAGATCGTGTTTAATGCAATAGTCTTGTCCTCACATCCTTTCTCTGCTGAATTTTCTGCACTACAGACTAAAACACATTTAGAAGACAAAAGAACGCACGGAAAGAATATCGGAGTTTACAAAACTGTAAGACACCGTAACAAACCAGTGCGATGAAGTCTAGGTCAAAAGGTGGTTCATAAATAAAGTATTAAAATAAGTAACATCATAGAGACATCCCTAACCTAGAGTGATGTGTCCTGATTTTTACAGATTAACCTAAATACCGTCACCAGAATTGTACGATTTCACAAATTCTGGGCTCTCTTACAATCTTCGCGCAAACGTCTGTGCAAAAACGCATTAACGCGAGGGGTAAAACCCTTTGCGCTGAATGTCGTATTACATTGTGTGCGCAACAAACGCGCGTATACGTCTACCGCGGGTGAACCCGCACGAACGCTGCACGAGCGTACTGAACTGCGCGCGTCCTATACTTAACATTGTGAGCGCAAATGCGTTTGTAAGCTGGTACGCGGATGGTATTACAATCTATGCGCAAGATTTAACGCACAGCCTTTGCGCGCATAATTTTAGCAACTGCAAAAAGCTGGTGTTAATGTCAAATCTGAACAACCTGCCCGAACCCAAATACACCAGCCCAAAAAAAAAATACAGCAAAGTATAGTTACACATTCTACACATACCCAAACAATAAAATTGAGAAGTTGTGCGTGTTTTTATTATTGCTGCAGCATATATGCTCAGATTGACTTTGACAGGCGCAAAACCTTTACGTGAGATAATTGTGGTTCTTAATTCTGATTAGCTGAATCACATGAAAAAAACAGTCCGCAAACTGATTTCTGCACGCAACATTGCTGCATGTGCATTTGTGCACGTCTGTTTTACGCGTGTTATTTCTCGACGGATGAAAAAATGCACGAGGATTGTAATTCCAGCGTTGATTTACGAGTGTTAACATTTAATGCTTGGCGCACAAATTCTCGCATTGCGTGAGCGTTTTAACGCAAAGAATGTAATAGGGCCCTCAATGTTTTATTGTAGATGAGCTGATAACTGAAATATGTCCTGCATTCATAGGTTAACCCCTTCACTACCAAGGGATTTTCCATAAACGGAGGTATTAGGAGCCACTGTATATATTTTTTAATCTCTTTTCATGAATTATATAGTAACAAACATTTGTGAAATTTCCTGATGTATTTCTTACTGCAGTAGCCTAATTATTATTATTATTATTATTATTATCATCATAGTACAGTTTACAATAACCAGAGGGAACAAGACACAAACAAACAAACATGGAAAGGAGACAAGAGGTGTAGAGGGCCCTGCTCATAGGAGTTTACAATCTAGAAGGATTGGGGTGGCGGAAGAAAAGAAAAGTTTTATGGGTCATCAGAATCACTAGTGCCAGAGGGTCAGGAATGGTGGGGCCAAGGAAGTGTCCTCATCAATCAGGGATACAGCAGAGGGATACGTTGCATCAGTGCGTGAGGGATAAATTGCATCTTCAGTTAATCCGAAGAGATGAGTTTTTAGGGACTTCTTGAAGGTCTGAAATTTAGGGGAGAGTTTGTTAGGGAGCGGTAAGTCATTCCACAGTACCGGAGCGGTCCTTAAAAAGTCTTAGAGGTAAGAGTTGGCAGCGTGGGTGTAGACAAAGGACAGGCGGAGATTGCCCGCTGACCGGAGTGTTCTAGAAGGGCGTGCTTGTGGAGTACTGAAGACATGTAAGGAGAGTTGAAGTTATTTAAGCAATTTAAAAGTGAGCGTCAGTATTTTAAACTGTATCCTGGAATGTACAGGAAGCCAACGGTGGGACCGGCAGAGGGGGGAGGTATGTGAGGAGCAGCGGGTGAGAAAATTAAGCCTGGCACCTGCATTCATTACGGATTGCAAAGGGGAAATGCGGGCTTTTTGGAAAGGAGCGTGTTGCAGTAATCAGGCCGGGATCTAATAAGCGCATAAACCATCACCTTCGCTGTATCGTGTCAGAAAGGGGCGGACGCGGGCAATGTTCTTTAGTTGATGACAACAGGATTTGATCATTGTCTGGATTTTGTAAGAAAACGTTAGGTCAGAATTGAAATTGACACCAAGGCAGCGAGCTAGTGGTGTCAGGCTAAGGAGTGTTCCATTTACTCGTAGAGAGATAGGTGGCAGGGGGTTCTTCTCGGAGGGAGGAACTGCTGACCAAAAAGAGATATTTCACCTGGGACTTCGTGCTGAACAAGCTGTGGATCTGTGCTTTAGACACAGAGTCCCAGCTGTACAAACAGCTTTAGATCCTCAGGTGTCATTGGGTTGCACCTTCCGTTACACCATGGGATGAACGGTAATTTTACTTTTTTGAATCTTTTGTGACGAAATTACATATTTTTGCAAATGCAATACACCATAAATTGGGAAACGGTATTTGTTTTTGCATGTCACTTGAAGAAAGCATCTGGGAAGCCCTCATTATTCACTTGTTCCCAGTTCTTTCACACGTCCAATGCAAAGTAATTATTCTATTTCTATGCAAAGAAGACGCTTTGTTTTTAGTGGTTTTTATCTCTGCCATCTTTAGAAGGCCGTCCATTCTTCATTTTGTATTAAGCTGTTGCACCCTGTCTTACACAATACAAAATCTCAGGTGTGTATCATTTGCATGGCTTATATTTTAAAGGTTCCTGGAAAAACGTTTCTAATTGAGTGCAGAGCACATAACTCAATAAAAGCTACAAAAAGAGGAGACTAGTAAGCAGATGCAGTGTGTATATATAATTACACAAAACTGGGAGATGCTGCACTCACCTTAATATATATATATAATTACACAAAACTGGGAGATGCTGCACTCACCTTAATATATATATATAATTACACAAAACTGGGAGATGCTGCACTCACCTTAATATATATATATAATTACACAAAACTGGGAGATGCTGCACTCACCTTAATATATATATATAATTACACAAAACTGGGAGATGCTGCACTCACCTTAATATATATATATAATTACACAAAACTGGGAGATGCTGCACTCACCTTAATATATATATATAATTACACAAAACTGGGAGATGCTGCACTCACCTTAATATTAATTTCATACCCAGGTGCTAAATTCATGATGATAGGAGTGCAGCCAATTTCCTGTATTTTGGAAGCCCTGAGCCAACCCTAACATTTATGGGACCCTAAACTAGAAAATTTTGTGGGGCCCCTAGCCATGCTTTCATCGCCACACCTCCTTATACTCCATCTTTTTTTCACACACTGACCCCCCCAAAACTAATCTTCACAAATAGAAACCCATGCCCCAGATAGACACCCCTGACTCATCTCGTCCCCAGATGGACACCCTTCCACATCCACCATTCAAATAGACACTCCAACAATGTTATTGCTTACTTACGGGGTTATCCAAAGAGATCCGAATTGCTTGAGAAAGGTAACCGAACGCTGAAAATCAGCGTTCGGTTACCTTTCCTGGCCATTCGGCTATCCAGAGAGCAGGCAATTCGCCAATCCTGTCGAATTGCCTGAACATACGGTCCCTGTTCGGTCCCTGTTCGAGGGCAGTGAAATCCCCATGAAAAAGCACTGCTTCGGCTATTCAGAGAACACAAACCAGCAGTGAAAGGTTCCCCTAATGCCCTGCCATTCGGTGGTTTAATTCGGCAAATTTATTCAGGAGAATCCATAGACTTCAATGTTAAAATATTCCCGTTTTAATTCAATATCTAATAAACCGTTCATTATAAAATTCTGCAGTAAAGAGTCTCTTTATTTATAGATTTTTTAGGATACTTTAAGCATTTTTCTGAATTTTTTAAAAAAAAATTAAAAGTCCGATTTTTTTTTTTTTTTTTTTTTAGTTTGCTTATTTTTTTTGTAACAGCCCTCTTTATTATCATTCCCTGGACCTCCTGTGAAAATTTCAGACATTTTCGCTCAGTAGTTTCTTTGCAAACAGCGTTTCATTTTCCCAGATTCATACAAATGGTTTTTCTAATTTATTCACTGCCTCCTCTACGTCACAGCTGCTTCGGCTCTGTGTGATTCGGCTCCTTTTCGGCTCCTGTTCGGCTCCTCTTCGAAGGTTAATCCAGATGTTTTTGCTTGTTTTCATAGTGCATTCGGTTAGTTTTCGTCAGGTGTTCGGCAGCTTTTCCCTGCAATTCGGGGACCCTGTGGTGTTTGCTGAATACACCGCAGGGTCACCGAAATGCAATCGGCAAAAGGAACCGAATTGAAGAGAACGAAAAGTCACCGAACGTGCGGTGACTTTTCGAATCTCTTTGGATAACCCTGTTAGAGATCGGGTGGCTATCAGAGTCGGGCAGTGCCGGAGGCAGGTGGAGTTCTACGCTAGGCATTGACTCTGTACATTTAAATAGCAGCTGTTGGCAGTGGTGCAGGGCCCCCAAAATGCAGGGTCCAGGGCGTGCACACTGTCCGTCCCGCCCAATGGGCAGTCCTGCCCTGAGCTGAAGAGAAGGAGCATCCCGAAGTGGAGAAAGAAAAGGTGAGTATTTACACAAACCAAAGCATAGATTAAAAAACAATATTATGCAGAATCTGTCAGCAGCATCCCTTGAATTATTTAACCCCTTCACTACCAAGTGATTTTCCAAAAAAACATTGTCAGAAACTAGTGGTTTTTTTGTAAAATCATTTTTATTTATAAAGTAAAAAATATTTGAGCTTAATTATACCCATTGTATTTCTTATTGTAACCTATTTTTGGCCAGTAGATGGCGCCATCTGCTGCAAAACTGAGTTAGAGCCATCTGAGAAGCAGGTCTATTTTCTTCTTTTTTCCCCTGCATCGGCTGCTGAAAGTCCGATATTTCAGAGCTTTGAGAAGCTCATTTTACAGTTTTAGCTCTTTGGACATTATGCTCACAAGGCTAAAACTTTGGGGGCACCTTCTGCAGCTCAAAAGCTAACGAATTTAATTCGCTTTTGGGTTGCAGATCAGCATATCTCGATATCGGGGCACCAGATGGTGCTATTGAAGCCCGAGATATCTTGATATCGGTAGTGAAGGGGTTAAGGGTGAAGAAGGGAGATGGGTATTTTTTTATAGACTGTTCCTTTAAGCTACTTGCTTTTTCTTGAATAATATGTGTTTAGGCGGTCAGCTGCGTATACAGTATTTTGGCAACATTCAAAAAGCAGAACAATCAGCAACAGAATTCTACTTCTAGAAATACTGTTTTCCAAAATAAATGGTCCACCTTTAGACCTTTTCTCCAGATTTTTTTTCTTTGAATTACCCCCGCAGTGTTTGTAAAGGGGGTCTTCAGCTTTCCATAGCAAAATAATAAAGAATAATGAACTGCTGTACTGACAGCAAAAAAGATTTATTACTATCAATAAAGATTTATTACTGTCAATAAGTCGCATTATTCTGATTTATAGTCCAAGTGTTAACCCTTTGTGAAGAAGAGAGGTGGGAAGTGGAGAGGGTCTCGATTCATTGCAAGGGTATGAAACGTTCATAGGGTTAAGCTCCTGATTGCTATACAAGAAAATTACATGAAAAAATACCCCGAAAGTTCTATATATTGGCATATGGATATTCCCCAGCATTGATAGGTAGAGAGACAGTCAATTACGCATTTAAGAAAATCAATTGTTGCATTCATGAAAACAAAAACATTATTCTTAATTAAAGATTTCAATCCATAAATAAATTGTTTGATGTCTGCACTCAAGCAGAATAGGCTGCTGATTTAATATGTGTATGGAAATGTAAACGTTCTTATCATGGGGAAAACACTCTTACAAGATGAAAAGTATTTAATATTCCGAGGGAAAAATAAAAAAGAATTGGTATGAGCATGAAGAAAGGATGAGAGGACTAAATTAGACATTGTGCTTGTGATCTTTTAAGAGACGCATATTAATTGTCACTTTGCTAAAACTAAGAAAGCAGCTTATTGTCTTTGTTTCTTGTGGGTGCAGTTGGACATTATGTAAAAGGTTAGCAGTGACCCCAGAATTTTTGTTTTTAAAATTCTGAAAACTCTTTAAAGGACACTCTACTCATCCTGAACATAAATAAATTCAAAGAGATCCGAATTGCTTGAGAATGATAACCGAACACTGAAAATCAGCGTTCAGTTACCTTTCTTGGCCATTTGGCTATCCAGAGAGCAGGCAATACGCCAAATCCTGGCGAATTGCCTGCACATACGGTGCCTGTTCGGTGCCTGTTCGAGGGCAGTGAAATCCCCATGAAAAAGCACTGCTTCAGCTATTCAGAGAACACAAACCAGCAGTGAAAGGTTCCCGAAATGCCCTGCCATTCGGTGGTTTAATTCGGCAAATTTATTCAGGAGAATCCCATAGGCTTCAATGTTAAAAATATTCACGTTTTATTTCAATATCTAATAAACCGTTTATTTTAAAATTCTGCAGTAAAGAGTCTCTTTATTTATAGATTTTTTAGGATCTTTTAAGCATTTTTCTGGATTTTTTTTTTTAAAATAAGTCAGATGATTTTTTCTTTTAACCACTTGAATGCTAAGGACGCGCTCAGCGCGTCCTCGCATTGGGGTCAGCGTTCGGCCGGGTTCCGGCCGATCGCTGGCCCCTCCGGTGCGGGCTGACATCCTGGATGTCAGCCCGGCATCCGGAGCAGTGGCCGCCATTATTAGGTGTCATCGCGCCCCCGCGATGACACCTAATTCAGGCGCCCCCCCCGCATGTGCGGAGGAGGCGCCTGAAAGGGAGGGGGGGAGGTCCTTCGGACCTCTCTCCCTCCCGATCGGCGGCACACAGGGGCTTAACCCAGGCATCATTTGGAAGGGCACAGCCTGCCCTTCCAAATGATGCCTGGCATTAACCCCTGGGGAGCTGGATCGCAAATCGGCGCTGAAAAGCGCCGATTTGCGATCCTTCCCGGGAGCTGGCCGACATCTTGGATGTCGGCCAAGCTTCCGGGAACTCCCCCATAGGACTGGCGTCATCGTGCGTAGCACGATGACGCCAGTCCTACAGTTAACCCCTAACTGCCACGAACTGTGGAGATAGGGAGTTCCAATGAACTCCCTATCTCCCGATCCGTGGCAGTTAGGGGTTAAATTTTGATATGGTTGGATCGGCCAGAGCATGGCCGTTCCAACGATACCAAACATGAAAGTAAAAAAAGTTGTAAAAAAAAAAAAAAAAAGAAAAAGAAAAAAAAAAAGAAAAAATAAAAATTAAAAAAAAAAAAATAAACACTTTTTTTTTATTTTTTTTGGTTTGTTAATGCAGCAATATTGTTCCCATTTCAATTATAATGTGAACAATGATGCTGCATTAACGATTTTTGTATGCGGTGCGTTTGTTAAAAATGGTGTCATTTTCCCCAAAAAAAAATGTAACGAGACCCCATCTCTAATTTTTTTAACAAGCGCACCCCATACAAAATATAACCGCAATTGCTCGCATGTTAAAATGTGGAAAAAAACACTTTACACATTGTAAATTATTGAAAATACATATTTTATTGCATTTTTTGTTATAATATACAAACATGACATAACGTATACATATAATAATGACATATTATGAATCTACCGAGTCTGACGGAAAGAACGATATATAATATGTCGGTGTCATATACTAAAATAAGCCTTCAAAACACGTTTAAACATGATGCGCAAAACAGGTAAAAAATGACCTCAGCACAGGGGCGGGAAAAGCCTCAGCAGCGAAAGGGTTAAGTTTACTTATTTTTTCTGTAACAGCCCTTTTTATTATCATTCCTTAAATTTCAGACATTTTCGCTCAGTAGTTTATTTGCAAACAGCGTTTCACTTTTCAAACATTCAAGCAAACTGTTTTGCTAATTTATTCACTTCACTCATCTGCAGTGTCGACTTTTTCCGGCGGCTTCGCTGCGTGTGATCGGCTCCTGCTCGGATTTTTCCGGCATCTTCGGCAGGTTAATCCAGATGTTTTTGTGGGTTTCGGCGTGCATTCGCCGGATTTTTGCAGTGACTTTTCGTCAGGTTTGCGGCAGCTTTTCCCAGCGCTTCAATGGCCCTGTGGTGCTTGCTGAATACACCGCAGGGTCGCCGAAATGGGATTGCCGAATCGGCCCAAATTGAAGAGAATGAAAAGTCACCAAACATGCGGTGACTTTTCGATTCTCTTTGAATAACTCTGTTTATCTTTGTAAAGTGGGCAGGATGTGTAGATCCCCCCTCCCTCCCTGCAGCCACGATCTGCTTAAAATGCTGGGTGAAGTGGAGGAGGTTCCTCCTCATCCAGAGTCACTAACAGCCAGAATTTTGAATTTCCCGGCTGTCGGTCACCACATCGGTAATTAGTGGCGTTTGCACGCAGAGAGCATGCCGACGTCACCCTCTCTGAGACCGCCACAATAGAGAGTGTTCTCAGAAAGGCAGCCGATGGATCAGTTCTGCGCATGCGCACGCTGTTCGGATACTATAGGGGTTATTCATACAGCATCGAAAAGTCACCGATATGTCAATGCTCTCTAGTTCCCCGCACTTCAGGGAATCAAATTCAGCATTCACCGCAGGGTCCCCGGAGTGCAGGGAACGGACCTGAAAATCTGCTGCAAAACCGCGAAAATCTGCTGAAATTCCGCTGAAAAATCGTAGGAAACCGTCGCCGATACGATCTGATAGCCGCTGATAAAATCCCAACGCACCCGATGCTCCGCCGCCAACAAACAGCCGACGCAAACCCACGAGACAGCTGCCAAACGCAGCTGACGAGCTGCCGAACAAAGCGCAAACCAACCGCAGAAAAAAGCCAACAAGCTGCCGGATGGGTAAAAAAACAAAAAAAAATATTGAAAGTGCCAAAAAACCTACTGCACGGAAATGTCTGTAATTAACATATAAGGTCCTATGAATAATAATAAAAAGGTCTGTTACAGAAAAAAGAAAAAACACCCTTTTTTATAAAAATCAGGGGGAAAAAATCCCTAAAAAAAATCTTAAAAAAACTAAATAAATAGATTTTTGCTGCAGATTAAAAGAATAAACTGTTTAATAGATATTGTATAAAAACAGGAATATTTTTAACATTGAAACCTATGGGATTCGCCTGATTAAACCTGCCAAATGAACCACTGAACATCAGTGCATTTCACTGACATTTCTCTGCCGTTCGGTGTTTTCTGAATAGATCAACCATTGCTTCTCTATGGGATTTCACTGCTGTCGAACAGGCACAGTATTTTTATGACAATTCGTCAAAATTTGGCAACTGCCTGCTTTCTGAATAGCCAAATGGTCCCGAAATTGCACCGTACGGGGAAATTCACTGTTCGGTACCAGATCGACTCTGTCTGAATAACAATGATTGTTCTATGCACACTCTACGTATCTTGGTTATGTAAAGTACACAGGTCCTGATGGTTGCAAATTTATGGATCCTATTTACTATATGAGATATCGCGGCTGCTACTTGAGAAATGTCCTCCGCATGTCAGATTCAATAGGTGCATTTTCCAGGCGTCCTCTACACTCAAGTAATTAATTATACCCTAAAAAAATTAAATTTTGGAAAGATCACGCAATTATTTTCGAAAAAAAAAAATTGGGCATGGACATCCTACATATTAAAAAAAAACAGAAACGGGGACCTAAATTACCCTCGCTTCTACGCAAAGCTACATTCAGCAGTGTAAGGTAGAGAAGAGCCAGATTGTGGTGGGAGTCCCGCACATGTCTTCTGCACCGCAAAGGGACACTAGGCAACATGCGGGAGAAATTGTCAAGTTTATCAAAATAAGTTAGGAATATTAAAATGAAGATATTTTTTATCTCTTTTACATGTTGGAGATGTAGTGTTGAAGAGGAGTCACACTTACATATTTGGTGGCCCTCAGGTGCAAGAATTATGGAGCCAGGCTGCCTAACTATTATCAGAGGTTTTCAGAGAAACTGTCCTGGCACATCCTTCCTGAGATGATGCAATTGGAAGAATTCCCAACAGCATCAACAAGTCAACAATGTTTACTTTTTCTATATCACCAGGGCCGGCCCAAGACACTGTGCTGCCTGTGTCCAAGGAAGAAATGCTTCCCCCCCCCCAATAAACCGTGCATGAGCGTATCACAGAGTTCAACAGCAATAAGGCTGGGGTCAGACGAGCGTGATTTCTACGGACTGTACGTCCGTGCAGTACGGACATCGTCAGTACGGATGATGCAGTAGTGGTCACACAGTCCGTTTTTTCACTGAAGTTATTTTTTGACGGATGTAGGAGGGGAAAATAAATTACAATGAAAAAACATTCTGTCCGTCAAAAATGCTGGACGTATAAATGCAGTCCGTCTGACCATGCTCCATCACTCACACACAAAGCTATGCAGACGTTATGGACGCAGCGCACTCCGCACGTCCGTTCTAGCAGTATTACGTTCTTGCCTAACCTGCGTCCGTTTGCCGCGGCCGTTGTGCGTCCGCAGTTCAGTGCGGACGTACTTCATGTGTCAGGCTCCAATGGACTTACTTTCATGCTATCACGGACGTACTTTTAGGCGCAATCACGGACGTGAACACTACGCTCGTCTGACCCCAGCCTAAAAGTCACAGAAATGTGATGTGTGTGTATGAGTGTATCACAGAGCTGCACAGCAATAAAATGCACAGTAATGTGCCGTGGTATGTGCTTATCACAGAGCTCCACAGCAATAAAACTCAGGGGGTTATTCAGAGAGCTCCGAAATGTCCCCACACTTCGAGGAATCAAAGTTCCCCACCCCGCGGTGAATTCAGCATTCACCGCAGGGTCCCCAGAGTGCAGGGAAAACCCGCGGCAATCCTGCGAACACCCACCGAAAACCCACCAGAAACGCCGCAAAAAAAAACACGCAGACCAGCCGCCGGAAAAAGCCGACAAGCTGACGAACGGGGTAAAAAAATAAATAAAAAAAAAAAGAACAATACACTAGACATGTGCACAGCACAAAATTTCGTTTTGAACTAATGGATTAGTACTAAAATGCAATTTATTTAGTTGCTAAAGAAATTCGTTTTCAGTTCTTTAGTATGAAAACTAATTTCGTTCATCCGAAAACCAGTGGATACAATTACTATTGTTGTGGTGGCTCCTCAGAGGGCTGAGATCGCTGCTTGTTACAGTATCTCTCACTCTCAGCACAATGTGGGCCATATTACATAGTTGGTGCTAACTTAACCAGAGCTGTTGTAACCTTCCAAAGCCATTATAGCCTATGGAGGTTTTCAGTTTACAACAGGTTAAGTTAGCACCAACATTGTAATACTGCCCGTGTCAGGCAAAGCTGTTACAGTAACTGACTGCTGCTCATCACAGTGCTCAGAGTTTCAGTAAAACGAGTAAATAATATTTTTATATGTAAGAGGTTAGAATAATATTATTTCCTTGTTTTACTGAAACTCTGAGCGCTGTTACAGTCAGTTACTGTAACAACTGAGCCTGATACATTGTACTGAGATATAATGTAACAAGCAGCCGATCTCAGCGCTCACAGCCACTGGATTTAAAGGGCTAAAAAAAAAAGGCTCCTCTCTGTATAATGTTTAGAACATCCTCCTGCAATAATTAATACCCCTCTTTGTATAATGTAGATAACATCCTCCTGCATTAATGTCCCTCTCTGTATAGAACATTCTCCTCAATTTATACCTTTCTCTGTATAATGTATATAACATCCTCCTGCATTAATACCCCTCTCTGTATAATCTATAGAACATACTCCTGCATTAATTAATGCCACTCTCTGTATAGAACATCCTACTGCATTGGCATGTGGAGGGTGCAGAACTTCGGATGTTGCGATGTTGCGATCTTCATTGCTGGTCTCCTTCACTCATCAATGTAATATCACAAAAAGGACTGAAACTAAAATGTAGTGCATTTTATTTTAGTTTCTTTCGTTTTTTGTACTGAGCAGTTTCGTTTCTCTTGAGTCATACGAAAACTAAATTATCCCAAAATTCGGACTAAATCGTTTTAGTACTAAAACGAATGCACATGTCTACAATACACATGAAAGTGTCAAAATTTAAACGCTGTTTGCAAAAAAACTACTGAACGAAAATGCCTGGAATTTACATATAAGATCCAATGAATGATAATAAAAAAGTCGGTTACAGAAAAAAGAAAAAACACTTTAAAAAAACTAAAAACGGATAAAAAATTTTGCTGACAAAAAATCCCGAAAAATGCCTAAAAGATCCTAAAAAAAAAAATAATCAATAAATAAAGAGACTTTTTACTGCAAAGTAAAATAATAAACGGGTTACTAGATATTGCATAAAAACAGGAATATTTTTAACATTGAAGACTATGGTCTGAATAAACCTGCCGAATGAAAGCACTGAACATCAGGGCAATTCGGCATTTTTTCACTGCTGTTCAGTGCTCTCTGAATAGATTAACCATTGCTTCTCTATGGGGAATTTCACTGCCTTCGAACAGGCACAGTACTGGCTGCTGGCAGTTCGCCAAAATTTGGCAAACTGTCTGCTCACTGAATAGCCGAATGGCTCCAAAATGTCACCGTACCTGTTTGGTGACATTTCAAGGCCAGATCGTCTCTCTCTGAATAACCCCTTCAGTGTTATGTGTAGTGTGCCTAGTTGCGGCCCAAAATGCTGCCCCTTTCAAAGTGCTGCCTGGAGCCATGGCCCCATCCGGCTCCATGTACAGGCCGGCTTTGTATATCACCTCTACTCTAATGCTCTTAGAAGCTAGAACATGGAAATCAAATATGGTTCTCTTACAAGTGGATGTAAGGGTGACATAAGATCAATTCCGCACATATGCAAGTGTAGCGCTCACTCCTGGAGGAGCCGCTGAATTTAACCTCGGGTCAGTCTCCCCGCACTAGGGAATAAATATACACCAGCACTGTTGTGGATTTTATAAGTTATATAGTTTACTGGTCTCAAATTGGCATATATAAAGCAGCACGGTATACATATATATTTACAGGAATTCGTAATGCGAGAAACGCGCAGCGGAAAAGAAAAAGGAATTTTAACCCCTTCGTTACTGGAGTGCGAGTCCCGTACAGGTTGTGTCCCAAGAAGGTGTGCGTGTATGCATGTGTTGGTTCCCGGGTACTAGATTCAACTGGCCAGTGAATGATTTCAATGTTTCTTCGACTAGTGACGTTGGGGCCCTGTAGATTTAGACGAACTGCAGCGTGCTTTATTATTGTACTGTGGCCTGGAAAGCCTCTCACCCATCTGCCATATACTCTGCACTCTGCTCGACCCAGGATGTCTCTCCGCTCGATTTGGCTGGGACTCTGTGCCACCGGATCCGCTTGTCCGTCTCTGCCACAAGATGCTCAGTTCACCGCCTGCACTCCCATTAGATCATCGCGGTCTCCTAACTTGGGGTCCGATCTGCAGCTCTGTATCTGTGTAAAACCTCTCAGCGGTGGATTACTAGGTCTCTGGCAAGTAACTGAAACTGATCTCCAGCATCCGCAAGGCAGCACCTGTGCTCCGGCCTGGTCACAATCGCTCCTTGTCTCACGTGCGTCTTGCTCTGTTCACCCCTTGGCGCGCACTGACTCTCCTCTGCACGAGGTTGCGGATGTGTCTCGGTTCTCCCCACCCACTTCCTGTCCCTGCCCCAAAGCATGCTGGAAAACGTAGTCCAAAAGTGTCCAGTATTGGTGTACATTGCGCTCGTCTCCCCCTGGTGGCCAGAAACGAGTAATTACAGCAGCAGAATTAAACCAGCGCTACACAAGTATATAGGGTTCTACCAATCAGGATACCTACAAAACATAAGTGGGTACAAGTGGAAATTTTATATCCATCATTTATTTCCTACCTTGAGCGAATTCACTTTCCTTTTCCCGTGCAGTTCCCATCCTCTGGAACACACTTCCTCACGTTGTTAGACCTTCTTCTAATCAGCCTTCTTTTAATGCTCCATAAAGACGTCACAGTTTACGGAAGCCTATACCACCCAATTCAGCAACTCATGTATTTCACTAACCCAATAACTGCCCCTATCGCAATCTATATTAAACAGACACATTCTTGTAGTCCTCACCTCCTGCTTCTATTTCCCCTACCCATCTAGGAGCTCTATTCCCTAGTTGGAGCTAATGTTAGTGCCTTGATACGTAAGCGTAACACATTAAGTGTGTTTAATGCATGCACTGCATATTGCATTCCTGACTTTACCCCCGTTAGTGCATCGGTTTTTGCGTGAGCTTCCGCAAGCTTACTGTACTTTGTGTATCCTATACTTAACATGGGGAAAACAAACGTACATTAGTGTTTCGATAAGTAAGGTATTACATAGTGGTAGCGCTAATTACCGCAGGGACATGCAAGCCAAAATTTTAACTACACATACAAATGCAAAACCATTTAGCACCCCCTAAACCCCCCCAATAAATCCAATACTCACTTACCATCACACAATGCCAACAGTTGCCCGACCCACCATTATTTGTTGCCGGGAGCAGAGTGAGACTGGGAGCAAATAGTTCCCAGTCTCCCTCCGTCATCACTCGTACGCGGCATGCGGCTCAGAAGTGCACCTCTCCATGTATTCCTATGAACTCCAGGTGGGGATGCTCGCAGTGGCAGATAAGTGCTACTGCGAGTATCCCAGCGGTTAGCGCTGCGTTCCATGGCAAGGTGCTGAGCTAGCGTCTGCCCTGTAATATTGTGTTAACATCGGGATGCTACGGGGAAAGCTGCAGGCGTAGATTTTCCCCGTTAGCATGCCCATGTAGCACGAACTAGGAAATATGGCCATAGCTTGTTTGTACTCATGGGCAGGCCCAGACTGGCCATCGTGCACACTGGGCATTTGTCCGGTGGGCCGATTGCCTGCACTGCCAGTCAGCTGACAGACTGCAGCATTAAAAGTCCAGCAGATGAGAATGCCAGCCCTTATACAGATAGGCCGGCTGGCATCTGCACAAGGGCAGGGCACCAGCCAGGGCTTCCAGACCCCTCAGAGCAGCCCCACTTCAAAAGAGTGCCGCTGAAAGAAGCACTCCTGGAGCCGCTCGGGAAGTCAGTCCCTCATCCGGCAAAAGGCAGCCGGCTGAGAGACAAGCTGGCCCCACCCCCTCCCTGCACAGGTCGGAAACCTCCAGCTGCAGGAAACTGGTAAGTTGTTAAAGCAGTTAGGGGGGCATTTTTTTGTGGGTGGGTGTTGTGTGTGATCTGCATGTGTGTTTGTGTGTGTTAGTGATCTGCATGTGTGTGTTAGTCAGGGGTCAAGTCCCGCAGGAATGCTTTGGAACACAGTTCCCTCACTATTGTAGCAGGAGGAACTTGGTTCCCTTTTGGCTGATATACTGGGAAGCTGCAATACCTTTCTATATTAGACACAATTTTATAAAATGGTCTATATGTAGGGGTTTTCCTGGATTTAAGCACATTGGAATGGCATGGGAATGACAATTTCTCAGTGTTTGCCAGAGGAATGGCATTCTCATGCATAATGAAGCACTGCAGCTCCTAGTAATCTTTAACCCATTCACTACCAAGTGATTAATAAATAGCTGTTACTGTAAATAACCTATTTGGCCAGTAGATGGCACCATCTACTGCCAAATTGAGTTACAGAGGTTTGAGCTACAGGTCTATGTTTTTTTTTTCCCCTGCATCGGCTGCTGAAAGCCCAATATTTCAGAGCATTCTTCAGCTGATTTTACAGTTCTAGCTCTTTGAGCATTATGCCCACAGGGCTAAACCTTAGGGGGCGCCTTCTGCAGCCCAAAAGCAAACGAAATTTGTTTGCAGCAAAATAATTTAATTTGCTTTTGGGCTGCAGATCAGCAGATTGAAATATCTCAATCTCAGTAGTGAAGGGGGTTAAGCCTGGAATGGACAGAAATGTTGAGTTCAGGGCCGGCGCTCCCGCTAGGCGAGCTAGGTTGGCCGCCTAGAGCGCAGGGTTACCTAGGGGCGCAGCCGTTCCCAGAGCCAGGTGTCAGTAAGGTGTGTGGTTCTACGGTCCGCAGCCGATGCATTCAGTTCCAGCGCTCACAAACGATACCCCGGCCATCCGACGCTCCCTAGGACCTAATCAGAGGGAGCTGGCCAGCCGGGGTCACAGGGTGCACCACAGGACATCTGCTGCCCTATGCCCTGGCAGTAGACGTCACGTGGCGCGCCCTGTAGCTGTAGCCCTAGCCTAAGCAGGAGGAGGCATGGCCGGGGTCTCCTCTCACTGCACAGCACACATACCTCTGCTAGGTCCCCCTCCCCTGGAAAACACCCCTGCCCATCACCCCTTCCCCAAATATAAACACCCACTGGCCACCACCCCCCACAGCAAAATACCCCAGCAATTACTCACCCCCAGCTTTAACTCACCCCAGTAAAATACTCCAGCCATTACACCCCCCAGTAAAATACTCCAGCCATTACTCACCCCCAGTAAAATACCCCAGCCATTACTCACCCCAGTAAAATACCCCAGCCATTACACCCCCAGTAAAATACCCCAGCCATTACACCCCCAGTAAAATACCCCAGTGATTACTCATGCCCCTAGTAAAATACCCCAGCCAATACACCCCCAGTAAAATACCCCAGCCATTACACCCAAGTAAAATACCCCAGCCATTACACCCCCAGTAAAATACCCCAGCCATTACTCACCCCCAGTAAAATACCCCAGCCATTAGTCCACCCCAGTAAATTATCCCACCATCACTCTCCCTCCCTCATCCCTCCCCCCAAAATGAATGGCCCCATTAACCCCTTCCACTCACTGTAAGGGCCCCAAAACCTCCCCAAGCCTCAAACAGTGAGGACCCTATGCTCTAGCGGCAGACGTCACCTGGTGCCCCCTGCAGTCAAATTAGAGGGGGCCGGCCACCATCTTGAAGTCAGCAGGGCCACAGCGCCAAAGTAATGTGCGGTGAGTATGAGTATCACAATCTCCACAGTAATGTGTGGTGCAATAATATGCAGTGGTTTTTTTTGGGGGGGGGCGCAAGTAGCTGGTCTTGCCTAGGGTGCAAAATAGTGGTTGAGTTCCCACGCTTATTTTTTTTACGACTTGAGCTCTGGTATTAGTGATCTGCGCGTGTGTGATCTGCCTGTGTGTGTGATCTGCCTGTGTGTGTGGTTAGTGATTAGGGATGAGCCGAACACCCCCCGAGTTCGGGTCGGGCCCGAACTTTCCATATGTTCGGATCCGAACCCGAACTCAACGCAAGTCAATGGGGCTGAAAATTCGGTTTTTAGAGTGCCCTCCAAGAGGGCATACAGTATATGCTAGATATTTGCCATAAAAGGTGTATGGGGGTCCGGGTAGTGCCCTGGGGGACAGGAAACAAGGACAAAAAGTAAAAAAAAAAAAAAAAAAAAGTTTTTAAAGGGACAGTGAGTTTTCCATGAAATAAGGGTTAAAAATAAAAGCGAAAAATTCCTTCAAATATCGTGCCTAGGAGGTCCCCATAACCTGCCCGTGAAGTGGCGGATTTCTAGGATGTATAGAAACACTTAAAAACCAAAAAAATGACATTTCAAATGACGGTAAATGCTTTTCCTTTAATCTATCCATAAACAACTGCTTGGGGCGGCAGTCTGTATGAAAAGAGGAGACATTTTCGGATACGCAGAAAAAGTTTACTGATTGTTTTGGCGGTGAAAAGCAGGAGAATGGAAAATTCTAGACCAAATAGCCGATTTGGAAAGTGAGATAAATGGGAGAATTTTTCTGGTTTGGCTATTTTGACCTAGATTTTTCTCTTCAGTCATTCTCCTGAGTTTCACCTTTCTCTGAATAACCCTGTCAGGGTTATTCAGAGAGCGGTGAAGAGCAGGAGAATGACTGGAGAATGGAAAATTCTAGGTCAAAATAGCCAAACCAGAAAAATTCTCCCATTTAGGCTGGGGTCAGACTAGCGAATTTTTAACGTGTGTTTAGGCGCATTTAATCACGGCCGCACTAGCAGCAAATGACGGCAATGATGGCCAATATACAAAGTACGGTCACACGAAAGTCCGGCTGCGCAACGCAAGTGGAAAATGAACGCATTTTTTCGAGAACGCAGAACCGCTAGTACGGACGTACAGAGTGCGCTGCGTCCACTAGCGGCGTGTGTGCGTGATTTGGAGACGTCAGACCCTGCTCATGTCCGGCCAACATAACGTCCAGACACCCAAAGTTTCCTGGTTTGGATCCGTAAAAAATCACGCACAAAAATGCGCATCGTATGACCGTTTTCAAGCATTCCGTGAAAAAATACAGCAATGCGTTCGGATGCACTTTTTGACGGTCGCTGTGAAAAATGCGTTAGTCTGACCCTAGCCTTATCTCACTTTCCAAATCGGCTATTTGGTCCAGATTGTTCTCTTTTCCTGCCATTCTCCTGGTTTTCACCTTTCTCTGAACAACCCTGAGAGACAGGTGAAAGCCAGGAGAACTGGCAGGAGAAGAGAACAATTTAGACCAAATAGCCGATTTGGAAAGTGAGATAAATGGGAGAATTTTTCTGGTTTGGCTATTTTGACCTAGAATTTTCATTTCTCCAGTTATTCTCCTGCTTTTCACCACTCTCTGAATAACCCTGTGAATGTTTAATCCCGAGGTGAAAAATAACATTGCTTTAGATGTTAAAAGCGGGCAATGAGGAAATTTTGTATTTTTTCACACAGCAGTTAAATGCAGCATATTAGGAAGTTTTAGGAGGGAAATTAACACTCACTCAGAACAGAAGCAGACACCCACACCTTCATTCTACATAAAATGTATCAAATTGATTAGACCAGACTAAAACATCTGTTGTTGTTATGCCGTTTGAAAAAAAAAAAAAGGTCATTTAGAGGTGAGAAGAATCTTTGCATGTACACATTAGTTTTTAATTCAATATCTAATAAACCGTTGCTTATAATATTCTGCAGTAAAGAGTCTCTTTATTTCTAGATTTTTTAGTATTTTTTAAGCATGGTTTATACTTTTTTCAAATTTTTTTTTTTTTTCCGAACTCGAACCGAACACGCCCAAAAAGTTCGAAGTTCGCAAACTTTCGAACTGGCATAGTTCGGGCCGAACTCCGAACCGACCAAACCCGAACAGCTCATCCCTATTAGTGATCTGCCGGTGTGTGTGGTTAGTGATCTGCCTGTGTGGTTAGTGATCTGCCTATGTGTGTGGTTAGTGATCTACCTGTGTGTGTGGTTAGTGATCTGCCTGTGTGTGTGTTAATGATCTGCCTGTGTGTGTGGTTAGTGATCTACCTGTGTGTGTGTGTGTTAGTGATCTGTCTGTGTGTGTGTTAATGATCTGCCTGTGTGTGTGTTAGTGATCTGCCTGTGTGTGTGTTAATGATCTGCCTGTGTGTGTGGTTAGTGATCTATATGTGTGTGTGTTAGTGATCTGCCTGTGTGTGTGGTTAGTGATCTACCTGTGTTAGTGCTCTGTCTGTGTGAGAGTGATCTGCCTGTGTGTATGATCTGCCCATGTGTGCTCTGTGTATGTGTGATCTTCGTGTGTGCACTCTACCTGTGTATGTGTTCTGCATGTGTGTGCTATACAAGTGTGTATGAGTGCTCTGCTTGTGTGTGTTCTGGAATGTATGCACCGAGGGGAAATATGGTTTGTGAGTGTGCCTAAGTTTGTGTAAATGTATGGCTACGCATGTGTGTGTCTCTCAAAAAAAAAAATGGGCTGCTGTGCTTTTAAATGCCCTGGTCTATTTTATGTCTCAGTCCAGCCCTGCGCATGGATATAGGGCCCTCCATCCCTCCTGTATTTCTTGGTCAAATGTCTTGTTTTTCAGATGTATTGTACAAGTCTTTTTAACTCTAACAATGATACCTTTGTACAGCGCTGCAAAATGTGTTGGTACTTCATGAAGTATAATAACTGGGAAGTATTTATGTGAACGCAGTGAATTAAAGATGCGGCACTTATATTTATCTCTTATCACTCCGCGCTCCCGCACTTTACATTCTGCCTTATATTCCAAACTCGATTTCTATGCGCTGCATTTTACAGAATAAACATAACTGTTACTAAGTTATTCTTCTTCTCCAATGTCTTATGGTTCTGGAAAGCGGCTTCTTCACTTGATGTAGAAAAGACGCAATGAAGAACTTTGTTTGAAAGTTACACTGGACTTTTACAGCAACGATCCCCTGCATTGCACAAAACCTCTGAGGCATGCTGGCAGCTAACATGAAGCGTCAGCATTGTGCAATGTCCATGCGATGTATGGGACAGCTGCAATTTAAGCCTGGGGAATTCTCATTTTTTTATATATATAATTTGTACTAATATATAACAATATCACTTAGAATGGGCCTTTGTAACCTACATTCTTTGCCATCCTAAAGCTCTTAAGACTCTAGTCACCCAGGGACTGTGTGTGATGGTAGTTGAAGGTTGTAAGATGTTTATAATTCATTATAATAGGAAGCCAATGAGACCTAATGCTCGTAACCTTGTAAGAAATAAAGAGGCCAGCAATGTGCTTAGTGTAAAATCACACAGATTGAAATCAGCAGCTTTAGAGAGATTGTAAATAAATATCTAGGGTTGCTATTACAAAGTATCTTAGTGTCTTTGGGATTGTTTACTGGGGATACCTATGTAGACGTGTCAGTGGCGGTTCCATAATGGTGCACCAAAGTGAATGCACCCTACAAGCTGGAAGACCAGCCTCTATGTTGGCTGACTACCCTGTAGTGGGGTCAGCCATGTGACCAGGGCTCGAGTCGCGCGGGAACGGCGTTCCCGCACTTCTCCCACAGCGGGAACGCTGCGTTCCCGCTGTGGCCCGAGCCCGAACGCTTAGCAGGCGGCCGCCGCACATTGCCGGCGGCCGCGTGCTTCCTATTATAACGGCCGGTGACCAGAAGTGGAGCCGCTCGCCTGGCTGTTTCATAGATCCCAGGCGAGCGGCTGCACTTCCTGTCAGCGGCCGCTGAAGCAGGAAACACGTGGCCGCCGGCAATGTGCGGCAGCAGCAGCAGAGGTGAGTTGGGCTGGGGGCAGTATCCATGAGACCAGGGGCAGTATCCATGAGACCAGGGGCCCTATCCATGAGACCAGGGGCAGTATCCATGAGACCAGGGGCCCTATCCATGAGACCAGGGGCAGTATCCATGAGACCAGGGGCACTATCCATGAGACCAGGGGCACTATACATGAGACCAGGGGCAGTATCCATGAGACCAGGGGCACTATCCATGAGACCAGGGGCAGTATCCATGAGACCAGGGGCACTATCCATGTGACCAGGGGCACTATCCATGAGACCAGGGGCACTATCCATGAGAGCAGGGGCACTATCCATGAGACCAGGGGCAGTATCCATGTGACCAGGGGCACTATCCACGAGACCAGGGGCACTATCCATGAGACCAGGGGCAGTATCCATGAGACCAGGGGCACTATTCATGAGACCAGAGGCACTATCCATGAGACCAGGGGCAGTATCCATGAGACCAGGGGCACTATCCATGAGACCAGGGGCAGTATCCATGAGACCAGGGGCAGTATCCATGAGACCAGGGGCATATCCATGAGACCAGGGGCAGTATCCATGAGACCAGGGGCAGTATCCTTGAGACCAGGGGCATATCCATGAGACCAGGGGCAGTATCCATGAGACCAGGGGCATATCCATGAGAGTTGGGGCATTATCCATGAGAGTTGGGGCATTATCCATGAGAGTTGGGGCATTATCCATGAGAGCTGGGGGCATTATCCATGAGACCTGGGGGCATTATCCATGAGACCTGGGGGCATATCCATGAGACCTGGGGGCATTATCCATGAGACCTGGGGGCATTATCCATGAGAGCTGGGGGCAATTATATCCATGAGAGCTGGGGGCAATATATACCCATATGAGCTGGGGGCAATTATATCCATGTGAACTGGGGAAAATATATCCATATAACCAGTGCTGTGCATATTATTCTTGGGGTTCAGTGCTGTGTATATTGTTATGGGGGCTCTGTGCTGTGCATGTTATTATGTTATTGTTGGGGCTCAGTGCTGTGTATATTATCCTGGAGGCTCAGTGCTGTGTATATTATCCTGGAGGCTCAGTGCTGTGTATATTATTCTGGGGGCTCAGTGCTGTGTATGTTATTCTGGGGGCTCAGTGCTGTGTATATTATTCTTGGGGCTCAGTGCTGTGTATATTATTCTGGGGGCTCAGTGCTGTGTATATTATTCTGGAGGCTCAGTGCTGTGTATATTATTCTGGGGGCTCAGTGCTGGGTATATTATTCTGGGGGCTCAGTGCTGTGTATGTTATTCTGGGGGCTCAGTGCTGTGTATATTATTCTGGGGGCTCAGTGCTGTGTATATTATTCTGGAGGCTCAGTGCTGTGTATATTATTCTGGAGGCTCAGCGCTGTGTATATTATTCTGGGGGCTCAGCGCTGTGTATGTTATTCTGGCGGCTCAGCGCTGTGTATGTTATTCTGGCGGCTCAGCGCTGTGTATGTTATTCTGGGGGCTCAGCGCTGTGTATGTTATTCTGGCGGCTCAGCGCTGTGTATGTTATTCTGGCGGCTCAGCGCTGTGTATATTATTCTGGCGGCTCAGCGCTGTGTATGTTATTCTGGGGGCTCAGCGCTGTGTATGTTATTCTGGGGGCTCAGTGCTGTGTATGTTATTCTGGGGGTCTGTGCCTGGATAGATATATATATATATATATAAAAAATGCGTTAGTCCAGTTGCCACAATCACGAGTGTACCTGTACGTAGTGATACCTTTCACTGATCAGTAGTTTCCAGTTTACACTCTTGAAAGTTTGTCTTTTAAATGTAAAGTTAGCCCAATAAAAATGGTATCACCGGCTCGTCCGACTATACTCGTGATATATATATATATATTTTCTTAAGGTAATGGGGGTTGTGGAATTCGTGGGTGAGTTCCCTCACTTTTTTTCCCAGGACTTGACCCCTGCATGTGACTGAATGTTCCTGCAACGGACACATATATAGCGGCCAAGAACAGGGAGGAGGTGAGAGCCTGCAGCACCGATACAGGGCCATATTACATAGTTGGTGCTAACTTAACCAGAGCTGTTGTAAACTTAAAACCTCCATAGGCTATAATGGCTCTAGGAAGTTTACAACAGCTCTGGTTAAGTTAGCACCATTATGTAATATGGCCCACAGTGTCCAGACTCGGCAGGTACAGAAAGTATAGAGGGGAAATGTGTGTGTCTGTCAGACTGATCTAGATAGAGAACTAAAGAAGAACTGGACCTGGCGCCCAACCTCCTTTTTCAGGCAGGTTTATTGGACAAAATAAATACAGCACATCCGTCTATCTGACTGTCCATCCACATCTCATATCTGTCTATTACATCTACTTATCTTTCTATTCATCTGTCTCTTCTTCCATCTGTCAACGTATCTCTGCATCCATCTATATATCTCTGCATCCACCTGTCCATAGGTGTCTCTAGGGGGGGCAGGGGGGCACTTGCTCCCCCCTAGGTTATTCCTTGCCCCCCATGTGCCCCCCCCCCCCAGGGATCAGCATCCAGCTTCCCCCACATCTTCGGACCGCTGTATCTCCAGCCCCGTGCGTCGTATGTGGTTGATCGAGGGGTCATTGGAAAGCGCAGAGTACCCAACATCACCATATTCAAACTAAAGACAAAATTGTAAATAATAAAATAAAAACCTAAGAATTTTTCTCTCAGGGTGGAAATGGCTCAGCAGTGACAGGGTTTATGGTCAGACTATGCATTACATTGTGTATTACTTTCGTTTTTGTCTTGGTTTAGATGTATATTAAGGGTTAATGGGTAGGCTTCATCCCTCACAGAATAGTTGAATAGACAAAGGTGAAGCGCCCACTAGGATAGTGAGTAATCCCATTCGCTAAACGTTGTGTATGGAGGTTCCCCTAAAAACCTAAACAATGTACATATAGAAGTGACAACGTAGTGCCAGTATACAAATCGTTACCGGAAAATGAGATTTAAACACCATACATGTCCATCAATATGTCTTTTCTTTTCTTCTAGAATTTGCCTTTTCTGAATGTTGGTGTATAGTCAGTGATACTAAAAGAGAAGATATAGACCAAAATAGTGTAGTATGTCAATTCAACCATAGAGAAAAGAAATAGGGGTTGTTGGAGATTATTGACTTCTTTAATAGGTCAGGGATATATTAATTATGACGCATATTTTTCTTATTGTTGATATACATAGATATATATATATTATTGACAGTGCCTCCAATACCAGTGGTATAAATTGGTATTTAAGCCCTAAGATAGGGATTAATAACCAATCAATGAATATACGTCTTAACAAATATATGGCGCGTTATCCCGAGTTCTTTTGATGCTCTCTAGATATTTTTAAACACAATAAAATCAATAAAGATATGAGACTGCGTAACGGTAAAACAATTCAAACCAAAATTTATTCACACGTCAAGTTTCATACAATCGTATGTTATCAACGGATTAGCAAACTACAATTGACAAGTGATTATAGATTTTGGTCAGTAGCGATACTGTGACACGTAATAATCTAATGGACAGATATTTTAGGTTTATAGACCGCACCACAGATATACACGCCTCAATTCTTAAACACCAAACTCTATTCTATTCACTTAAACCTTTCCCATTATAAACCAATCCTCCACCTGGCTAAGATAAACACTCAGTTACTGGGCATCACCTGCAGCACAATTTATTATTGTGGGGGCCTATTCACTAAATGCAACTTCCTTCAGGGAGATACATAACACACTCGATAGGGAGACTATCTCTTCCACAGATCAATCACAGCACTTCATTCGATATACGTTAACCTAACGCTTCTTAATGACTTACAGCGCGTGCATTCATTCGGAAGGGCTGCAAGATGGATATGGAAGGGGTTATGCTAGGTTACGAATGGGGCGGACAGTACTTGACATATAAAAGCTATTTCACGGTCCCAGTGTATCTCACTATAGGTATATAATTGATCTTTAGATGTCCACAAACAGTATTCTTGGAATATAAATAATTTCACTAAATTATGGCTCAAGTATGCAGCCGTGTAAATAGATTTCTCCCTTAGCACTCCTCTGCAGTGGACTGTAAAGGCAGAATTTCTATTCTACTGATTATTAGGCTCAAACAGCAAAATAATTCATTTATATTCCTTTAGTTTGTGATGGACATCTAAAGTCAGGACTATGCAATTAGAAAATAGGTATCATATTATTCAGGCATACTTTACCATCTGGTTAGTGAAGATAGAGTGGTGGAAGATTAGGGTGTGGTCGGTCTTAAAGGGGCGGCCGATGGTGATTGCCTTTCTTCCCTCCAAGCGTCCCTCAGGTCTCTCCCCAAGCTTTTCTCAGTGTTTCCCTTTTGCTCTGGAGTGTCCCCTCTATATAGTGGTCTTCCGCCCAGTTTTAGATCTAGCCCATCACTATGTGGCCTCATTTGATTGGAGGATATATATTCATCAACTCCAGGGGTCTGTCCAGGTGTTATGTTACCTGGCCAGCAGATGGCGCTCTCAGATCAACCATCAACCTTCTGCAGGAATTAATTTATGGGCTTGGCTAATCTTTTACTGGTTTGGGGTCGTTTTATTCCTATATCCCGGGACTCCATAGATTTTATTAACAAATTAAAATTTATTTCTATTGTGACATCGCCGGCATACTTCGCCACGGCGTGTGTGCATTTCATACCCCCTTTACTTATATCCACAGGGATGTGTATGTGAGGGGACATACATTCATGGTATCGTTTTAACATTCACACGTTACCCGACTTAATCGGCTTCATGCGGGTTAGTACACCAGACATTTGTAATAATCATCTAAATGTGGTAGGGCCTCTGTTTTTATAAGATGCTAAAATTATCAGTTCTAACTAATAAATATTCTCATATCATATAGTACATATTGCCGAATAGCATTACAAGCTGGTTTACCCAAACCATTTAACTTTCTTTGGGTTTTTTTTCTTTATTGGGCAACCTATTGTTCCATGTTTACGTGGCTTTCAGAGTTTCGATGTGACGAAATAAACACAATACTGAGATTTCTATCTTAGTTGTCCTTGTGTTCCCTTACTTTTAAACCATTTGATCTAAACCCTGTTTGGTTGTAACAAATAAATAAAATAAACAGAGCCCATTAGACAGTCTTTGATCAATGTTAAATGTCCTTTCTTGTATGCGTAACACTAACGAGTTTAGCTTGTCTCTTGTTCTTGTTATATATCAACGACGCAGACAAGTTGTTAGCGTGACGCAATTCCTGGCCCCAAATTTAAACATTCCTGCGTTATAGAAATTTCATATCTGAAAAGGTCTGACAGGGTGTTCAACTCATATTCTCCAGAGCCAATATCCGGCTCTGGGGTGGATTTCTTTATGGGTCTTAATCTTTTTCAGGCGCCCATTCACTCCTTGATGGATATTTATCCTTGGTAGATCTCCCCTGCAGTGAATTATAAGAGAATACCAGGCACTCCCCTGGTGTAATACCGTATAGGACAATAAAAGTGGATGTGTGTTGATTTAAAACTCACATATTACTGAGCCCCAACTGGCTCCAAGGATAATGCGCAGGAATTATAAGGTAATTACGAAAACCTTCTTGAATCAGGATAGCAGGAAACAGCAGTACTTTAAGACTAGGGTCAAATGAAAGCATTTTTACACGCGAACGTAAAAAAGTGCGTCCGAACGCATTGACGTATTTCTTCACGCAATACGCGAAAACGGTCATACGATGCGCATTTTTTGGCGTGATTTTCTACGGATCTGCAATTAAACGCGTAATCTAATTAACCAAATCAATAGGTGAATCAAAAAATAAGGTGAAGGGGTATAAAAAGCCATTTCGTGGATGGTGGCGTTTCACCAAGATGGATGCACTGCAAGTGTTTGTGTTTGCTGCAACGGGCTACCTTTACCTCCAGCACAAAAGACAACGGCGATCATGGGTTCATCCCATCAACGCTGCCAGACACACGCATGGCCACTTTGTGACGCTGTACATGCCACTGCGAGAGAGGGACCCCGTGAAGTTTTTCAACTACATGCGGATGTCCATCCCCTCATTCGATGAACTGTTGTCACAGTTATGGGAGCCGCTGACCAAGAGGGACACCAACATGAGGGATGCCATACCACCGGAGGAGATGCTGGTCATCACTTTGCGGTAAGTACTTCCAAACAACAGCATGCATGACTTCGCTGCCAGTCAGCAGACATGTGCTTGGTGTGCAGAGCCCCTATTGTCGGTCTGTAGTGACATGTACGCAAACACATTCATACCCACCCACACGCAGGCACCACATTACAAGATACGTACATAAAAACCTCTGACACTGACAAGAATGTATGTAAATAGAAATATATTGTAATAAACAAGAAAATAAATGAATAACATATTTGTAACATATATACAAAAGAAAATAACATGAAGGACAAAACATAACAGTGACAACAGGAACAGCATGTCAACCAAAAACATACAAGACACCTCACAAATCCTGGTACAGAGGAGCATCTGGCTCATGAGGACCATGTGTGGATCCGCGGCGGTACCCAGACTCTGGGGGAGGCCCAGCAACATGGGACATGGGTGGCGCCTGGCTGTGGCTGGCATAACCAGTGGCATGGTGGCGTTGTGGCACCGCACCATAGTAGACCGCAGCCTGTTCTGGACGGGACAGGATCTCATGGATGAGGTCCAGGGATCTGCAGCGGTACTCCACCTTCTGCGCCGGGGTCATCTGGTCCAGCAGGGATTGACAGGAATGGACAAAGGACATGTCCTCACTGTCAGTGATGGTGCAGCGTGGAGGTTGTGGATTGTGCGACCCCATGAAGCTGACCATGGCCTGCGCGAAGTCGCTAGGCGGTCCCCTCCTCTTGTTGTGAGCCGGTCTGGTGCTGTCTCTCGGTGCTGCAGCTGGCACCGGTCCTGTCTCCACCTCCCCCTCCACCTGCGAGTCCGTGCCACCCTGGTCAACCTCCTCCTGCCAGCTGCCAGAACCCCCTGCCGGCAGGGGTTGCTCCTGTGACCCAGAGGTGGATGGCTGGTCAATGCTGCTCGCAGTTGGCCTTGGCTCCTGGGTCCTCCTGAGGAACAACAATTGTTCGGCATAAAGATAGCTGTTCACCTTCCTCCGTGCCCCAGCTCCAGAGCGCGCAGCTGCCGCTTCCTTTTTCAGGACCCGGGTGTAGTTGTCCCTGATAGTGCACCACTTGTTGCTAATTTCATGTGCTGCAAAACATAATGAGAGTGACATTAGGGTCGGTTTATATGATGTGATCATAACACAGATTTAATTCATATTTCCCAGGTATCTTGCTAGTGGATGCAGTTTGAAGGATCTGCATTACAACTTCCGCGTTGGCAGATCAACAGCTGGTGAGATCGTCCGCAAGGTGTGCCAAACAATATGGGAAACCATAAAGAAGCAATGTTTACCAACACCCACGGACGAGGCATGGGTAGCAATTGCAGCAGGATTTTGGGGGAGAGCCAACTTCTTCAATTGCATTGGAGCCGTGGATGGCAAACATGTCCGCATAGTGAAGCCACTGCACAGTGGCTCACTGTATCAAAATTATAAACATTTCTTTTCCATTGGCCTACTGGCGGTGTCAGATGCCAACTATGATTTTGTGTATGTGGATGTCGGATCATACGGCAAAGACTCTGACTCCACATTGTTCAGGAACTCTACACTGTGGGATGAGCTCGAGAGTGGGACCCTGCACATACCCAGACCCGCACCATTGCCTGGCAGTGACGTGGCAGTCCCCTATGCCTTCGTGGGTGACGAAGCATTCGGCCTATCCACACATCTCCTACGGCCCTACTCAGGGACACACCTGACTGTGAGGAAGCGGGTGTTTAATTACAGGCTGTCGCGGGCGAGACGGTATGTGGACTGTAGCTTTGGCATACTGACCAACAAGTGGAGGATTTTTCATAGACCGCTTGATGTAAATGTGGAGTTCTGTGTGGATATAGTGAAATGCTGTTGCATCCTACATAATTATGTTCGTGCGAGGGATGGTTTTAATTTCGCTGATACCCTCACAGTTACAGGTCTGGATGAATATGCAAACCATGACATAATAGCTGTGAATAGACACAGCAACAGGTTTCGCGATGCTCTGTCTAATTATTTTACTAGCGATGCAGGGCAGGTGCCCCGGCAGCTGGGGAGCATTTAACATGTGACAGCACCTATTATGTTTGCCTTTACTTTTATCGTACATGCAATTTACATGTGATTATGAATTAAATAATAATGTACTCACTCTGTAGCTTCTGCTCTCTGTCAGACCACGTATCATACTCCAGGTACACCACCCTTGAGACTGCAACCCATGCGCTGGCCTTTCTGGGTTTGTCCTTGTACAGGTCACGAGCCGTGTCCCAAATCTCGGGATGCTCCGCCACTGCCGCTATCAAACGCTCCACATCAATATCCAGACCAGCCATCTTCTGCAATTGCCAGGTACCACAACAGCCACCACAGGACACTTTTTTCGTCTGGACGTTATATAGGCCGCACATGTGCAGCGTCTGACGTCTCCGAATCACGCAAACACACCACTATGCCGCAGCTGCGCACTCCGTACGTCAGTACTAGCGGTTCAGCGTTCTCAAAAAAATGCGTTCAAATTCCACTTGCGTTGCACGGCCGGACTTTTGTGCGGCCGTACATCGTATATTGGCCGTCATTCCCCGTCATCTGCTGCTAGTGCGGCCGTAATTATGTGCGCCAGAACGCACGTTAAAAGTGCGCTGGTCTGACCCCAGCCTAAACCATTTATTTATAAACAAATAATAAAACATAGCTACCAGAACGCGTTTTGCTCCAGAAGGCTTCTTCAGCTGGTATCATTTGCTTTGTGTCTGCTGTTTCCTTTATATAGTTTGTTTCAAAAGTCCCATTAAGTCCTTTACAGATTCAATTAAAACATTAAAAACAATTAAGAACATTTGTGTTCAAATCGCTAATCTGCCATCCTGGCGCATGTGCAGTTGCGCTGTTATCCAGCGTGGAACGCGGAAGTTTAATATCTCCGCCGCCATCTTGGCGTTATTAACCACCCTGGAACGCAGAAGTCAATGCTCCCGTCCGCCATCTTGGCGCCGGCGCTTTTGCCCCGCATTCCAAGCCGGAACGCGGAAATGTGATTGTTTTCGTCCGGTGGATATAGGCAGTCTGTCACTCCATAATCACGAATGCGGAGCATTCTAATCTATGTCTGCCTCCAGACATTGCCCAATCCTCTATGTAAACAACATCCCCATCTTTTCCCACATACTGTCATCTAAATTCTTATATAAATGCTCATATGTAATTATGGTGGTTGGATTTAAACATCTTAGCTTTTCTTATTATGAGATCGATATATAACTCCCCTAATTTAGTATAATAATATACTTTCCCTAAAATTAAATTAGTGACTATATGTACCTTTTATAATGAAAAAGGTAGTTTTCATTATAAAAAGGTACATATAGTCACTAATTTAATTTTAGGGCAAGTATATTATTATACTAAATTAGGGGAGTTATATATCGATCTCATAATAAGAAAAGCTAAGATGTTTAAATCCAACCACCATAATTACATATGAGCATTTATATAAGAATTTAGATGACAGTATGTGGGAAAAGATGGTGATGGCGTTTACATAGAGGATCGGGCATCCGTTTGTCTGTCCAACTATGTATTTATGCATCCGTCAGTGCAAAAATAATAATAATAAAAAAAAATAACAGGACAGACACTGCCAGCCGGCTCTGCCAAATAATTTAATGGGGAAAGAGGGAACTCTATTTTTTAATAGAGTATCCCTTTCAATAGGATATTTGTAGAATCACTGTAGTAGCTATTAAAGTGCAAGCTCTTCTGCCAACAGCATGATAAAATTCTGTAGAATTTTTACACTAAAACTCACATTCTGTTTTAGCGAGTTGCTCTGATGCTGGTAAGGCTAGGGTCAGACTAACGCAGTGCGAACACGCGTGCAGTCGTACTTTATTATGGCCGTAGTAGCAGCAAATGACGGGCAATCTACGGAGTACGGCCGCACAAAAGTGCGGCCGCGCAACGCAAGCGGCAAACGAATGCGTTTTTTCGAGAACGTGATACCGCTAGTACTGACGTACAGAGTGCACTGCGTCCGCTAGCGGCATGTGTGCGTGATTAGGAGATGTCAGACGCTGCTAATGTCCGCCCAACATAACGTCCAGACACAAAAAGGGTTTTATTGATGATCCGTACAAACTCACGGACGAAAATGCACATTGTATGACCGCTATTGTGTATTCCGTGAAAAAATACGTCCATTCCTTCGAACGCACTTTTTCACGGACAACGTGAAAAAAGCGTTCATCTGACGTTAGCCTTACATGTTACCAGGAAAGGCTTAATGATCTTAACATGTACAGCTTGGAAAAAAGACGAGACAGAGGAGATATGATAGAAACATTTAAATACGTTAAGGGAATCCACAAGGTAGAGGAAGGGAGTATATTTAAAAGGAAACAAAGTAGCAAAACAAGAGGACATAGTCTTAGATTAGAGGGGCAAAGGTTTAAAAGTAACATCAGGAAGCATTATTTTACTGAGAGGGTGGTGGATACATGGAACAGCCTTCCAGTTGAAGTGGTAGAGGTCAAAACAGTAATTGAATTTAACCCCTTAAGGACCCCTGACGTACCCTGTACGTCCTGTCCTCGGGTCTCCCTTAGACCCGCGGACGTACAGGGTACGTCAGCGGCGCCTAATCCCCCTCCCGCCCGATACTCCCCTCCCTCGCCGGATCCCACAGCGATCTGGCAGGGAGGAAGCCTGCCCATGTGATTTACATGGGCAGGCGAGGCTGATGACGTCGCCACGCTGCGTGGTGACGTCATCAGCAGGCGTCCCCATGCATTTCAATGGAGGGGAGGGGGGCTCCTTCGGAGCCCTCTATCTCCCCAACCATTGAAGCTAGGGAGATGCCGTTTGCACCGCTGGAGGGGGGGGGGGCTCCCCTTTCCAACGATGTATGGCATTAACCGTTTCGCCGCCGGATCACGTTGCGGCACCAATTGGCGCCAAAACGCGATTCAAACCTGGAGGGGGCTGACATCTTGGATGTCAGCCAAGCCTCCAGGTCCCCCCCCACCCACTGACAACCTCACCATATGTGTGAGGATGTCAGTGGGCCAGTTAACCCTCTAGCTGCCATGTAGAGATAAGGGGATCCTAAGGATCCCTTTATCTCCCGATCCATGGCAGCTAGATGGTCATATTTGCCATCATTTGAAAGGCCTGATTTGGCCTTTCAAATGATGCCAAACATGACCAGGTTTGGTTTTAAAAATTTTTTTTAATAAAAAAAAATAATAAAAAAATTAAATAAAATAAAAAAATGTTTTTTTTTAAAAGTTTTTTTTGTCTGGGGGGGTTTAATTAAATAGGACCTAGGCTGTCATCTAAAAATAATTAGCACAAAATGGTCAGAATGAGCGCAGCGCACATAGGTGAACTGTCTCAGCAGTGAAGGGGTTAAAAAGCAAACGCATGTAAAAATTGGGTATTTCTAGTCTCGGGACAAAATTTTGAACCTATTTAGCCGGGGTCATTTTGGGTGGTTGTAGATTTTGGGGATTAAATTACAAAAAAGTGTGTTTTTACCATTTTTTTCCTCATATTTCATATTTTTTTTATACTAAATTATTCGATATGATGGAAATAATGGTATTTCTAGAAAGTCCATTTAATGGCGGGAAAAAGGGTGTATAATATGTGTGGGTTGAATAAACGAGTAAGAGGAAAATTTGACCCAAACACTAACAGCACAGAAATGTAAAAACAGCAGCGGTCACTAAAAGACGGATTTGTGTAAAACCGCCCGGTCACTAAGGGGTTAAGCAAGCATGGGATAGGCATAAGGCTATCCTAAACAAAAGATAAATCCAGGTAAAGTATCCATGTAATTGGGCAGACTAGATGGGCCGAAAGGTTCTTATCTGCCGACATTTTTCTATCAGGGTTATTCAGAGAGCGTGAAAAGCAGGAGAATGACTGGAGAATGAAAAATTCTAGGTCAAAATAGCCAAACCAGAAAAATTCTCCCTTTCATCTCACTTTCCAAATCGGCTATTTTGACCTAGAATTTTTCATTCTCCAGTCATTCTCCTGCTTTTCACGCTCTCTGAATAACCCTGTATGTTTCTATGTTTCTACATTACTTTTGTGAAAGCAAATGCTGCCATGCTGTGCATGTAGGGTGATAGACAGGTGGCAAATATCAGACATTAACCCTTTCGCTGCTGAGGCATTTCCCGCCTCTGTGCTGAGCTCATTTTTACCTGTTTCGCTCATCTTGTTTAAACGTGTTTTGAAGGCTTATTTTAGTATATGACCCAGACATATTATATATCGTTCTTTCCGTCAGACTCGGCAGATTCATAATATGTCATTATTATATGTATACGTCATGACCTGTCTGTTTATTATAACAAAAAATGCAATAAAATATGAATTTTCAATAATTTACAACATGTAAAGTGTTTTTTTTTCACATTTTAAGATGCGAGCAATTGCGGTTATATTTTGTATGGGGTGCGCTTGTTAAAAAAATTAGAGATGGGGTCTCATTACATTTTTTTTTGGGGAAAATTACGCGATTTTTAACAAACGCACCGCATACAAAAATCGTTAGTGCAGCATCATTGTTCACATTATAATTGAAATGGGAACAATATTGCTGCATTAACAAACCAAAAAAAAGAAAAAAAATACTTTTTTTTTTTAAATATTTTTTTATTATTATTTTTTTTTATTTATTTTTTTAAAACTTTTTTATATTCATGTTTGGTATTGTTGGAACGGCCATGCTCTGGCCAATCCAACAATACCAAACATTAACCCTTACCTGCCACGGATCTGGAGATAGGGGGTTCCAATGAACCCCCTATCTCCAGATCCGTGGCAGTTAGGGGTTAACTCCAGGACTGGCGTCATTGTGCTATGCACGATGACGCCAGGCCTCAGGGGACATTCCCGGAAGATTGGCCGACATCCAAGATGTCGGCCAGCTCCAGGAAAGGATCACGAACCGGCGCTTTTCGGCGCCGATTCGTGATCCGGCCCCCATGGGGTTAATGCCAGGTACCATTTGGAAGGGCAGGCTGTGCCCTTCCAAACGGTGCCTGGGTTAACCCCCTGCACGCCGCCGATCGGGAGGGAGAGAGGTCCGAAGGACCTCCCCCCCCCTCCCTTTCAGGCACCTCCTCCGCACATGCGGGGGGGTGCCTGAATTAGGTGTCATCGCGCCCCCGCGATGACACCTAATTACTCCGGTGGCGGTTCTGGGTGCTGGGCTGACATCGAGGATGTCAGCCCGCACCGGGGGGGCCAGCGATCGTCCGGAACCCGGCCGAACGCTGGCCCCAAAGAGAGGACGCGCTCAGCGCGTCCACCGCATGGAACGCTACCTGCGGTTGGACGCGCTCAGCGCGTCCACCGCAGCGAAGTGGTTAAAATCACTTGTAGGAAGATATGACGTATATCTCTACTTAGTATAAGAGATATTTCTCGGCCCAAGGAACAAGTCATTGGTATTTTATTATGTCCATGGTAAAGCAATAACAACAGCTGCATCAATTACAGTACATTGTAAAGAATAAGCAAAAACATGTGTGCGCGCACGTACACCAATAAGCGTGCATTAATGAATATATACAGAAGCCAACTTCTTAATAATCTATATGACTTTTCCAAACCTTAATATAGAATCCCATAACTGTTCATTGCTAAAAGTATCAGACTTCGTTCTCAATAGCTAGAAACAGCGTCTGAGCACATGAAAAGAAGAAAAAAAAAGAATAACAAAAGTATCTAAGAGCAGATTGCTGTGCATTAAGTGATCGTCTATACAGGCTGTGCTTTCATACAGATTATATTCTGTGCATTTACTGCATGCAAAGGGCATTAAATACATTGCAAATGCACTGTCCTACTTCAGTAATCCAAATTCTAATACATTAAACATCAGCACGGCACAGGACAAGGATTCTAAAACATCTCCAGTGAAATATACAACAAGCACCCTCAACCTGCCATTATCCCATTTAATCCACTCTAAATGAGATCTTTGTTTGTGCACTATAGCAAAACAATGCTGGAACAAACAGTTAAATCAGTTGCAACAATATAATAAACTAGGGATAGAATGAAATAATAAAATAATAACTAGATTGTAAGCTCTCGAGCAGGGTCCTCTCTCCTACTGTTCTGTGTGTGTAATGTATATGCATATTTGTTCTGTATCTCCCATTCTACAACGCTACGGAACTTGGTGGTGCTTTATAAATGCTTGCAACTGTAACTGCGCAAAAAAGTGAGAAATTGCAAACATCATTTGCATGTCTTACCCAGATATGGGAATGCAGCACATGAGCTCTGTGAAGCAGTTTTCTGAATTGCTGGCATGTTGAAATGACTTCTACGATAATAAACTTTACTATTAACTTTTTATATATATACAGTTACAAGTTTTTATAAAGTGCTAACAAGTTCCGTACCGCTGTACAATGGGTGAGACAGAATAACAAAGTTAAACACACCAAACAGTAGGAGAGAGAGGACCTGCTCAAGAGCTTACAATCTAAAAAGAGGGCTTCACTCAACCTAAACATGCACATTCCATGAAGGTTCTACAGAAATCAATAGATACAATATACAAAATTCAGATCGCTCCACCCAAACATACCTCCACAGATGTAAAAACACATGTTTTAAATAGATCTACAGATCGGGAACCCTTTATTCAGAACTACGAAATACACCAAAAACCGGGTGTTACGCGAGCCAAGGTCAAATATTTTCCCTCGGCCGTCGTGACTTGTTTTCCTCTGCTAGTTCTGGGATTCTTCCCTCAGCCAGCAGCGCTGAATCAATGTCAGTTCTTAATTTCTCCCAAAAAAGCACGAGACACTGGTAATATTGGGTTAAGCAGACTCTCTGGCCATTTCAGCAGGCCTCTTTTTATTTGGTACAGAATCAGATAACAACAGTTAACATCCCAGCCCACCCAGACATCCCAGCACAGCAGGTCACCCTGGTCTCTATCAGGTCCTCCTCACAGATTGTAAGCTCTTGAGCAGGGTCCTCTCTCTACTGTTCTATATGTTTAACTTGTATGTATATTGGTTATTCTGTCTCTCCCATTGTACAGCGCTATGGAACTTGGTGGTGCCTTATAAATAACTGTAACTGCAGTCATACAGAGCAAGGGGAGCAGCGGCAACCTGTGGGTACCGTTTGATAGCTTGGGCCCCTATGGTGTCACAATCCAAAAAGCGCCCAGATCCACAGGTGGGGGCCCGAGCGGCAATCAGAGAAAGTTAACCCAGGTGATGCCGCATGGCAGCTGCTGCCTGAGCCCCTGGGGCCAAGAAAGGCTCAGAATCTCAGGGTCCTGATAGAGCTTCCTCCTGAAAATCACCCCAACTGCAGCTCTCATGAAGGGGACCATAACCCCAAAAGCGCACCATGCTGGGGCAAAGGGTTTTCAGGGCGCCGGGGTTCAAAGTTTCTGCAGAGGTTTCCATTAAACTGAATGACGTGCGGTCATTAAATGGGATTGGTTGGCACGTCTGGCTCCTGGGTGGTGATTGGCTGGAGTTTCAAAACCAGGCTTCCCCTGGTGTCAGGAAACACAGGGAACAGACAGGCTTAGCTTATTTGGATTTTGTTCTGATGGGGGAAAAGTCACAAACCACCACTTTTAACATGAAAACATAAACAGACCTATAGTTTAAATGAGGGCAATAGCGGAGGAGTGAGGTTTTAGTAGTCCACAGTCTATGAACATGGGGTTCCGTGACACCGGCATTTTCTGAGCCATCTGGATTTTAGTATTTCCATATTAGGGTGTTCCGTACAGTCGCTGCCGCTTGGCAATTCGGCTACCCAATGTTGCAACAGACCACGGCACATGCTGGGGGCCTCTGGGTGACATGCTGCTCAGAGTCATGACTCAGAAAATCATGTCTGCGGAGTAGCCCTGCACAGCGCTCGCATGGGCTTGTACCCGCTGGTGGCTGCAGCAGGAAGGGGATCGCGGCTTGCTCGCGGTGATCTCTTTCCCCTAAAACATCACATTCTGATGAATTCTGAAACCCAGAAGAATCTGAAATCTGGAATGCTCGATGTCCCTAACACTGTGAATAAGGGGTGCTCCATCTGTATTTAAAATTTGAAGGCAGGTGTTTTTATATCTTTAGATGTCTGTTTGGGATGAGTGCTCTGAATAGTATGTGTTTTATATAAATATACTGTGTATCTCAGGTGTTATTTATCATTTTTATTATGTCACATTGTTATACTACAAATTAACTCAATCTATGCTCTGCATCCAGACTAAATAAAATTCTATATTTAATGATTAAATCAAGAATCGACTAAGCACACGTGATATCAGATTTATTTGAGCATTATATAGATGTTCTCCTAGGAGGTGAAGCTTTTCCCTACAAGTAAAAAATAAATAAATTCTAATTATATATATATATATATATGTATTGGCCTTTCATGTACCATAAGAAACACTTTCCTCGTGCGCACATTTGAATCGATTGTTATTCTGCTCTACTTTTCTTCTAGTGGCTCTAAAAAGCATGCTTTACCGCCATCTAGAAACAGCAGTGAATCTCAGCCTTGTTCCCCGGTTCCCCAGGAGTAAGTACATTAGCTTGTAAGGAACAGCATTTTATGTGTAAGCAAATTTATAACGTGTTTCTGATTCCATCGCTTCTACTACGTTTCCAGCGTAAGAGCATGCTCTGTGTCGCCATGGAAATCCATCAGTTTATTCTGTGACCGGGTGTATTGGAAAATGTGATATTGTTTTATTTTGTAGATATATTGATCTTCCTGATTATCTCATGTTTAACCTAATCAATCCAGGGTAAGGAGCAGTAACGTACCGAAGAAGGTCCAGGAAGTCGAACCCTCCTAACGTGCCACTCCGGGTGGTAACGAGCACTTGGCACAGGTGTGGTGGCATCCCATCATTATCAAAGGTCATTTTAGTTATGGTCGTCAGCAAATTATAGACGTTGCACTAGACGTTTCTTCCGGAGAGGTGAAATAGCACGGTATGTCCCTGGTACGGAGCACAGTACTCCGAAGGGGGCATTCCTGTGTCTAATAGCCACCTGGCATGCCATGATTCTAGCCAGCAGTGTGATGTGGCAAACTTGTACACAGTGTGAGTTTAAGGGTGATTTCTGCCCACTCAATTAACAGATGTCATCTCACACTTAACCCACCACCCAACCATCCACACTGCAATATATGTATAAATACATATACACATACGTAGTGGCGGCTGGTGACATTTTTAATTGGGGGCGCGAGACTGCAACCACATCCTGTGTAAGTTCCCCCTGGGAATGAATATATATATATATATATATACATACACATGCTGAAGTTAATAGGTACCCTGGAAAAAATGGCTAATCTGGTGGTAACCCTAAGGCTAGGGTCAGACGAGCGTGATTTCTACGGACTGTACGTCCATGCACACGGACGTACGTCAGTACGGAAGACACAGTAGTGGCCACACAGTCCGTTTATTCACTGACGTATATTTTGACGGATGTAGGAGGGAAAATAAATTAAAAAGCATTTTGTCCGTGAAAAATGCTGGACGTATAAATGCAGTCCGTCTGACCACGTTCCACCACTCACACACAAAGCTATGCAGACGTTGCGGACGCAGCGCACTTTGTGTGGCCGTTCTAGGGGTTGTACGTTCTTGCCTGCCTTGCGTCCGTGGGCCGCGGCCGTTGTGCGTCCGCAGCTCAGTGCAGACGTACTTCATGTAACGGGCTTTCTTTCATGCTATCACGGACGTACTTTTAGGCACAATCACGGACGTGAACACTACGCTCGCTCGTCTGACCCCAGCCTTATTGTGTTTCTATAGGAGTGCTGTTAAGATAATGCTGCTTTATTAACCCTCACCTGCCCATAGTATCCCCACACCTATTCGCTTTATAAAAACTCTCTCCTGTCCTACATTAATCCTGTTTATTGCCCCCATTTATGAACCCATTGGCATTCCTTTACTACACCAGAATTACCACTGCATTAACCCTCTCTATCCCATCCAGCTTTACCTCTACTATTTATTAACTCCTTTTCTCACACTAACCATACCAACATCCGATTAATCTTCTGTTCTGCCCAGTGTTAGCATAGCAATATATGAAACGTTCCCATTCAATGTTAACCCTGTAGCAGCCTCTGTCCTGACATCACCACTTTTATTAACCCCTACCATCAAATACAGTATGGCATGACTACCCTTACAAAGCTATTTTATCACAACCAATATTTCCATCCTTGTGAACCCATTACTTGAGCTGCAATCAGAATTCCTTCCCACAAGGGGTTAACTGGACTTGGTGGCTCACTGGGAATGAGTGGGAGGGAGCAGGATGAGGAGACAGGTCCAGCTCTGTGTAAAGTGCCCCCCCCCCCTCTTGCCAGCCCTTGCTTTGAAGAGTAAGGAGCTCTGCTATCACTAAGCAGCGGCTTTTCACTCAGAGCTGGACTTCTGAGCTAGGACACACACACACATATATATATATCTCTACAAGGGTTGTAGTGGAGGACAAAAAGTGAGATAAGAGGCCCTCCACACTATAATAGGTGTGTTTATTATTGCTTCTGCAATAATAAACACACTATATATATATATGACAGTTGCATACAGTAATAAGAAAGGAAATTATACTCTCTGAAAACCGCAATAAAAAGCGGACAATTCTATGAAAAACATTACAAAGATCTATACATTAATCATAAAGAGACATAAAGAAAGGGTCCTCAGATAACAGGTCAGGTTTTCCAGATATGTGAAGCACAGCACAGGTGACATGATTTGATGCTCAGTGATTGCAGGATTCAGTCTGCATTTCCCCAAGGTGATCCTTAAAATCTTAATCTGGCCTGTTAGGGGCCCTGAGGACCAGGGTTGGGAATCACTGGTCTAAACGGTAGAGCATTGTTTGTCAGACCTGTCCTCAGGTCCCCCTAACAGGTCAGGTTTGCAGGATATGTGAAGCGCAGCACAGGTGACATGATTTGATGCTCAGTGATTGCAGGATTCAGTCTGTATTTCCCCAAGATGATCCTTAAAATCTTAATCTGGCCTGTTAGGGGCCCTGAGGACCAGGGTTGGGAATCACTGGTCTAAACGGTAGAGCAGTGTTTCTCAGACATGTCCTCATGTCCCCCTAACAGGTCAGGTTTGCAGGATATCTGAAGCACAGCACAGGTGATATGATTTGATGCTCAGTGATTACAGGATTCAGTCTGTATTTCCCCAAGGTGGGTCCTGAGAACAGGTTTGGGAAACACTGCAGTAGAGTAATAAATAATGTCAGAATGTGATATCTATTGCTCATTTACAAATTTCTAATACCTGTTCTCCTCTAAGTCCACCTCTCTGAGAGAACTTCCCCATTCCCCAAATAATGTATTACCAAAGTCAATACAACCTAAGCAGGTCTATTCACTAAAGGTGAAACTCAGGAGAATTGGCAGAAGTGAAAATTCTAGGTCAAAATAGCCAAACCAGAAAAATTCTCCCATTTATCTCACTTTCCAAATCGGCTGTTTGGTCTAGATTGTTCTCTTCTGCCAAATCTCCTGAGTTTCACCTTTAGTGAATAGACCTGTAAGTCTCATTCAATTTTAACCCTTGCATAAGTAGTTCTTTTTGTTACAGAGCATAAAAATATCTAGTATTATATATCAATCTTTTTTATAAATAACTCTAGAATATCAGCATTCTGTCTGTATGTGAAAAGAAAAAGGGAAGAAAGCGTCGAACCAGTAGAGAAGTAATGAGGGAAGGAAGCAAATAGATGTATATAAAGCGATGGAAAATGTGAACATTAATTATTAAAAATAGCAACATACATTATGCGCTTCAGTGGTCAGGGGTAAGTAGATTTTATACACAATTTTGCGTGCTAATTTGACAAATCCACATACATCGAGAGTTTCCAGGGATATACATATAAAGGAGCATCAGACTATACCTATTGAAGGTGGCATCGCTGTGTAACTAAACAAATCTATATACCGGCTTAATGCTGACTTTACTGATGGATACATAAAAAGTCACTTGAAAGAGGATACACAAGAAAATGATCACTTGCGCTCAAATCCCTATTCATCCTACTTTTTTTGTGTATTCTGTACTATGTGGTTGTCTGCTAGCTTGCAGTGCTGCCCAGTGGTAATTGTGCACACAAGTATCCTTGTTGTTAAGGCTAGGGTCAGACGAACGCATTTTCGCGTCGTCCTTGAAAAAGTGCGTTCGAACGAATGGACGTATTTTTTCACGGAATACGCGATAGCGGTCATACGATGCGCATTTTCGTCCGTGGATTTTGTACGGATCATCAATAAAACCCTTTTTGCGTCTGGACGTTATGTTGGCCGGACGTGTGCAGCGCACACAAATCAATCACGCAAACACGCCGCTATGCGGCCGCAGCGCACTCTGTACGTCAGTAGTAGCGGTTTGACGTTCTAGAAAAAATGCGTTTGTTTGCCACTTGCGTTGCGCGGGCGCACTTTCGTGCGGCCGTTCTTCGTATGTTGCCCGGCATTGGACGTCATTTGCTGCTAGCACGGCCGTGATTTCGTGCGGTTAAACGCACGTTAAAAATGCTTTCGTCTGACCTTAGCCTTAAGGCTCGGGTCAGACGAACGCACTGATCACCTTCCGTGTTGCCGCACAATTGTACGTCCGTTATAGCATATAATTATGACCAATGGAGCCCCACACACAAAGTACGTCCGCACAGAACTGCGGACGCATAACGGACGCGGCAAACGGACGCAGGTTAGGCAAGATTGTAAATCCACTAGAACGGACGCACAGAGTGCGCTGCGTCCGCAACGATCGCATAGCTTTGTGTGTGAGTGATGGAACATAGTCAGACGGACTGCATTTTTGACGTCCAACATTTTTGACGGACAAAATGTTTTTCATATTAATTTAGTTTCCCTTCTACATCAGTCAAAAAAAACGTCAGTCACAAAAACGGACTGTGTGGCCACTACTGATACCTTGTCGTTAGTCAGAAAGTACGTCCATTGTGCACGGGCGCACATAATGTGTTCGTCTGACCCTAGTCTAAATAGGATACAGTCACTTTTGAAGCTCCGAGGCCTAGTGTCTGGCACTATTCCATGGTAACGCGTTCTTCTATGCTGGAGATGGTCTTTCTCACAAATACTGATTCCCAAAATCCGGTGCTAAGTGATTTTGTTTTTGCAGTACTATGGATTGGTGCAGAACCAATCCATCAGCTCCTGTCTCCCAGAATGGTAGCTCCTGCAAGTGTTCAGAGTAACAATGGTGTCACTCAAACAGAGCATGCTGTCATCATCTGTGACCAATTTGTTGACTGACAGCAGTCATAGGGATATGTGGAAGGTTGAACTTGAAGGACGTTGGTCTTATATATTACTAACTAGGTAACTATCAGGGTTATTCAAAGAGATCCAAATGGCTGCCGAAAGGGAACCGAATGCTGAAAATCAATGTTCGGTTACCTTTCTTGGCCATTCGGCTATCCAGAGAGCAGGCGCATACGGTGCCTGTTCGAGGGCAGTTAAATCCCCATAGAGAAGCAATGCTTCGGCTATTCAGAGAACACAAAACAGCTGAGAAAGGTTCCAGAAATGCCCTGCCATTCAGTGGTTTCATGCGGCAAGTTTATTCAGGCGAATCCCATAGACTTCAATGTTACAAATATTCCCATTTTAATTCAATATCTAATAAACCATTCATTATAATATTTTGCAGTAAAAAGTCTCTTTATTTATTTATAGATTTTTTTAGGATATTTTAAGCATTTTTCGGGATTTATTTTTTTTAAATAAAATTTCCGATTTTTTTTTAACTTTACTTATTTTATCTGTAACAGCCCTTTTTATTATCATTCCCTGGACCTCATATGTAAATTTCAGACATTTTCACTAAGTAGTTTCTTTGCAAACAGTGTTTCACTTTTCAAACATTCAAGCGAACAGTTTTTTTCTTTTATTCACTCTATTTGTCTGCAGTGTGGGGTTTTTCCAACGGCTGTGCTGCGTGTGATCGGCTCCTGCTTGGGTTTTTACGGCATTTTCGGTGGGGTTAATCCAGATGTTTTTGCGGGTTTCGGTGCGGTGAGGTCAGTGGCTGGTGAGGCACTGACTAGTATCAGAGCCAGATATACATGGGTTACTTAGGTTCAGGTTCAGTGCTCCCCAGGATCTGGCTGCTGTCAGTGCTCCCCAGGAACTGGCTGCTGTCAGTGCTCCCCAGGATCACACAATTCCAGTGTGCCATATACATTCCAGTGTGCCATAATACCAGGGGGCCAGCAGTGTGACATATACATAGCAGTGTGCCATAATGCCAGTGTGCCATATACATTCCATTGTGCCATAAAATCAGTGCCATAATACCAGAGTGCCAGCAGTGTGCCATATACATACCAGTGTGCCATAATACTGCTGCTGTCAGGGCTTCCCAGGATCTTTTGTGCTCTCCAAGATGTGCCTCCAGGCACACAGCCCCATGGCAGGCCCCCATGACTGATAAGGACAGTGACATGACTGTGCTGTATCAATCAAAGCATGGGAGGCTCTGTCTCCCATGGTGGCATTTTTTGAATTGCTTGAGATCAATGGTGCTTTCCCATTGGTCCAAGCAATTCAATTGCTCTCAGTGCCTCTCTGAAGCACTGAAGAGCATAGATTCAGGAATTAGGCAGTGCCAGACGTGCGCTGCAGAGTTCAATGAATCTATTAGCCAGCGTGAGCTACACAAATTGCGTAGGCTCAGAGCAGGCTGCCGCTACTGTGTGATGATTCACATCAAGCAAAAGCCGGCGAACTAAAAAAATAAAGCGAAGGAGCAGAGACAGATGGCGGAGGAGCGCGGAACAGCTATGCCTCACCTGCCACCCCTAACCGCACATCCCTGCTGTAATGTATAAATGGGGATTCTTCCTATGGAATGTGGGATCATTTGACACGATTTGCATAATATATTGGCCACAGAGGACAGTATTTGCATAATATATTGGGGACAATGCAATCAAATGCTCTTATACATCTGGGTCATTATCCTACAGGTATGAACCACTGTACATGTTTGACCTGAAGTCTCACACCATGTGGCCATCCATACCATTACAGAGGACCAAACCGGCTATTCTATGTATCAGAATATCAAGCAACCTTTGATATCTAATTTTTACATCTTGTTTCTTTGGAGAAAAACAGAACAAACGGTTTTATTGCACAAAACCCAAATACCTCAGGTCCGACACCCGTCTATATAAATCTTAATATTTATTATATTTTAATGAAACATGTTGGGCTCTATTACATTCTTCGCGTATACGTTTATGCCCGCGCATTAACGCGACGGGCAAAACCCTTTGCGCAAAACGTTGTATTACAATCTCTGCGCAACAAACACGCGTATACGTCTACTGCGGGTGAACCTGCGCGAACGCTGCATGAGCTTACTGTACTTCGCGCGTCCTATACTTAACATTGTGAGCGCAAATGCGTTTGTGCGCTGGGATAGGCAGATGGTATTACAATCTATGTGCAGTTTGTAACGCACAGCGTTTGCGCACATAATTTTAGCAACTCCTAAAAGCTGGTGCTAACGGCAAATTCTATCAACCTGGCCGAACCCAAATACACCAGCCCAAAAAAAAATACGCAGCAAATAAAGTTACATATTCTACTCATACCAAACCAATAAATTTGAGAAGTTGTGCGTGTTTTTTTTATTGATACAGCATATATGCGCAGATTGACTTTGACAGGCGCAAAATCTTAACGTGAGACAATTGTGGTTCTTAATTCTGATTGGCTGAATCGCGTGAAAAAACAGTCCGCACACTAATTTCTGTGCGCAACGTTGCTGCGTGCGTGTTTTTGCGCGTCCGTTTTACGCACGTTATTTTTTGACGGATGAAAAAATGCGCGAGGATTGTAATAGCAGCGTTGTTTTACGCACGTTAACGTTTAACGCTTCGCGCAAAAATTCCCGCGTTCTGCGTGCGTTTTTGCGTGAAGAATGTAATGGAGCCCGTTATCTTCTAGCATTGAGTCCGTGGACATGTCATGTGAAACAGATGTATGGTTTACAGTGTCTTCTCCAAGCATAACGATAAATTGTATAAATAGGAATTGTAGTTAGAGAATGTCAGGGCATAAAAGAACCAAAAGTACAAAAATACTTCTCCGGGAGTTAAATTCTTCTGAAATTTGCAGTGTTAAGTTGCCTTCTTTGAAAACAAGCGTATCTCGGGCATGTCAGACTGCTTCACTGCAAACCCCTTCATAGCAATGTTTGTTAATAGGCTTAGTAGTATTGGCAGCTTTTGGAATGCCCTCGCAATGACAGCTCCCTGTCTCCTGCACGCATTGATTTTTTTGGATGTTCCAGGATGGGGCCGTGTCAGCTGATAAGCAGCGTCTTTGCCTTCAGAACCGCAGTAGGAAGAGTTTTTCCTCCTCTTGCAACAACTTGTCACAGTAACTGTCCAACTAAGAATTGTATACCTGTCCACTGGCATACACTGTGTCAATCTCTGACATACAGGCAGGGGAGCAGCGAGGAGACCTGTAACTATCAGCATTAGTATTATTGCCACACGTTGGCAACAACACATTGTGAGAAGGATTATGAGACTAAGGCTAGGGTCAGACTGAGGCAGTGCGAACGCGCGTTCTGGCGCACTTAATCACGGCCGCCCTAGCAGCAGATGCCAGGCAATGACGGCCAATATACGAAGTACGGTCGCACAAAAGTCCGGCTGCGCAACGCAAGTGGAAAATGAACGCATTTTTTCGAGAACGTGAAACCGCAGGTACTGACGTACAGAGTGCGCTGCGTCTGCTAGCGGCGTGTGTGTGTGATTAGGAGACGTCAGACGCTGCTAATGTCCGGCCAACATAACGTCCAGACACAAAAAGAGTTTTATTGATGATCCGTACAAAATCACGGACGAAAATGCGCGAGTATGACCACTATCACGTATTCTGTGAAAAAATGCGTCCATTCGTTCGAACGCACTTTTTCACAGACAACATAAAAATGCGTTCGTCTGACCCTAGCCTCAATCTGCCATCCCTACGTACACCATCTGTCCTCGACATTTAAAATATATGAGAGCAATAATGTTTCTAGATCTTTCCTTGAGAGTGTAGATTAGACATGTGCACAGCACAAAATTTCGTTTTGAACTAATGGATTAGTCCTAAAATGCAATTTATTTAGTTACTAAAGAAATTCGTTTTCAGTTCTTTAGTATGAAAACTAATTTCATTCATCCGAAAACCAATGGATACAATTACTATTGTAGTGGCTCCTCAGAGGGCTGAGATCGCTGCTTGTTACAGTATCTCTCACTCTCAGCACAATGTGGGCCATATTACATAGTTGGTGCTAACATAACCAGAGCTGTTGTAAACTTCCCAGAGCCATTATAGCCTATGGAGGTTTTCAGTTTACAACAGCTCTGGTTAAGTTAGCACCAACATTGTAATAGTGCCCCGTGTCAGGCAAAGCTGTTACAGTAACTGACTGCTGCTCATCACAGCGCTCAGAGAGGTTAGAACAATATTATTTCCTTGTTTTACTGAAACTCTGAGCGCTGTTACAGTCAGTTAATGTAACAACTGAGCCTGATACATTGTACTGAGAGATAATGTAACAAGCAGCCGATCTCACCGCTCGCAGCCACTGGTTTTAAAGGGCTGTATAATGTTTAGAACATCCTCCTGCATTAATTAATACCCCTCTCTGTATAATGTATACAACATCCACCTGCATTAATTAATACCCCTCTCTGTATAATATATAGAACATCCTCCTGAATTAATTAATGTCCCTCTCTGTATAGAACATCCTCCTCAATTTATACCTTTCTCTGTATAATGTATAGAACATCCTCCTGCATTAATTAATGCCCCTCTCTGTATAGAACAACCTACTGCATTGGCATGTGGAGGGTGCAGAACTTCGGATGTTGCGATGTCGTGCTCTTCATTGCTGGTCTCTTTCACTCATCAATGTAATATCACAAAAAGGACTGAAACTAAAATGTAGTGCATTTTATTTTAGTTTCTTTCGTTTTTTGTACTGAGCAGTTTCGTTTCTCTTGACTCATACTAAAACTAAATTATCCCAAAATTCTGACTAAATCGTTTTAGTACTAAAACAAATGCACATGTCTAGTGTAGATAGGGCTGCCAGATCGGCCATGTTTTCCTGCACATATACTATCATTTCATAGGGAGGAAGAACAAAGGGAAGGTGCTGCCCTGTAGTATGTATAACTTATTTGCTGCAGGAGAGAGATCTGTTATCCTATCGGGGCAGGTCACTTGTTATTCCACTTTAAATGTCTTACCTGCAGCACATGAGTTCTACATACTGCAGGGTTATATTATTCATGCACAGCCCATCAGCCTGAATAAACTATATGTGTCCAGGAAAACCTGGCCGAACTGGCAACCCTAAATGGGATTATTCAAAGAGACACGTATTGACCAACGAATTGCACCGAACATTGAATTTCACCGTAGGGTGCTATTTTGTGGCCATTCTGATATTCAAAAAGCTGGCAATTCGCCAAATATTGGTAAATTGTCAGCGAAATACAGTGTAATTCAGCGGCAGTTAAATTCTCCATAGAGAAGCAATGGTTAATCTATTCAGAGAGCAGCGGAAAGTTGTCGAAATGCCTAGATTTTCGGTGGTTTCGTTCGACAGGTTTAAACAGGCGAATCCCATAGGTTTCAATGCAAAAACAAATTCTTGTTTTTATTATATTTTTATTCAACCGTTTATTCTTTTCATTTGCAGCAAAAAGTCTCTTTAATAATTTATCTTTTAGAATTTATTTGGGATTTTTTCCACAAAAATTTTGATTCCATTTTTTTTTATTCTGTAACAGACCTTTTTATAGTTATTCATAGGACCTTATATATAATTTCCATGTATTTTCATGCATTATTTATGTTTAAAACGCCTTTTGAAAGTTGCGTTTTGTTTATCCCTCTTTGACGTCAGCAGTCTGTTCCGTCAGCTTTGTTCGGCGGTTTATCGTATCGATTCGGTGAGTTTATCGTCGGCATTCAGCAGTTTATCGGATCGATTCAGCGGATCGTTTTGGTATATAAGCACAATGTGCTGACTTTATGCGATCAATGGTGTTGTGAAGAGATCTCTGACGAATGTCTTATGAGACACAATTGTTACAGCAGGTTCTCAGCACTTCACATGAGTCTAATCGCTAGCCACTGTTGATTTGATTTAACACTACTATACTCCATGGGTCCCAGCCGCCACATACCCTCAGTTGCTGCATTATATCCAACTAGGTGGAAAGCCTGCCCAGAGGGCAGTCTATTGTTGTTGTCGCCAGCTCAGAATTCATGTCCACATATTTGTTTTTCAATGTCCTATCCAAGAGTATCTCTCTATATAAATGCGTGTGTAACGCGTCCATCGCCATCCCATCCGCAGCAGGAGGGCCAACTGAGCAGCTGTGATGGGTGCGCCCACAGCTGACAGCGCATTACAAAGGCATTTATATATTAGAGCAGGTTCCTCTTCCCTCTTAGATTGTAAACTCACGGGAACAGGACCCTCAGATTGTAATCTCACAGGAACAGAACACGCATGGCCCGGCATAGGAAGTGTTAAAATTGCTGCTGGAGGTGGCTCGGGGTGAGTATCTGTATACAGCCCAAAATACTGATGGCTTCAGTCAGTGGGCTCACTTCGACATGCGGCCGTCTGCCGCCTTCCATTCAGTCATCGCAAGGGGAGGTGGACATGGCCAACTAACACCATTGCTTCCCTCTGTTTTCGCGGTAAAGCTGAGAAGGGCCAGTGGGAGTCCCCTGCACTCTGAGGCTGAACGGCGGAGTGTCGAATGGGTGTACGCTGGGTGCGCACGCATTCGACACTCAGCCGTATTACTGTTTAGGCGGTTGGATGCACGCGCAGCTGGGTGTGCACGCAGCCAACCGCCGCAGCATGCCCACACCATGCGCACGCGCAGTAGAGGCTTGGCGACAGACACGCCGAGCCTTACTGCATTATGTTATAGATAGCTCGATATACCCTTATTACTCCCTATGCATTATGTGTGGTTTTTTAAATGTATTTGTTGGTTTTTCAATAAAGGTTATTCTATCAGGATCTGTATAACCTCTTCTAATATATATATATATACAGTATATATATATATATATATCACGTATAGCAGTACGGCTATACCTTTTTTATTGGACTAACGTTAAATTTAACAAAAACAAGCTTTCGAGAGTGTTCCTCTCTTCTTCAGGTCTGGAAGCTTACATTACCATGAAGGATACTGCATTTGGCCGCACGGCCTATCTAATATATATATATATATACAAACAAACAACAAACCAGGAGAGCACAGCAACTCATACATCATACATTTAAGGAATTTAACCATTTTTAACCCCCTGCCTAGAGATTCTAACAACTCTTAACCCTTCAAAGATTTTTAAATTATTTAATCCTTTAGAGATTTTTTTGCAGATTTGTAACCCTAAACTCTGTTAAAAAATTATGGGAATTTACTGTAATTACCAAAATATGGCCAAAGATTGCTTAAATCTTTCCAGCCCCGGGGCATACTATGCCGTCCCCGTGGCAGGTGGGCCTTGAAGCTGCAGGTCATACTAGTACGCTACATTGACTTCAGTGGGCCACCTCGGCCCCGCCCAGCAGTTGGCGCGTGCCGCACGCCGTTGGCTGCTGCGGGACAGCATGCACTCAGGCCGTCCCCCTGCTGCCAATGATGCTAGTCACGTGTCAGCTGCGTAGGTGGGCTACAGGAGGAGCCCGCTGAAGCACTCGGCATCCAGGAGTACTAGTACACCTTGCCGCCATTAACTCCGTCCCGCCAGGAGCTACTGGGCCTGGCTTTAAGGGGTTAAGCCCGTGTGTTGTATTTTTCTGTCTTGAGAAGCACCCACTCGTTATATTTATAAAATGTTGAGTGCTGGCCTCCTGGTGTATTATATGTATAAATACTTTATTATATTGGATTAATTTTCTTTGTACAAATAAAAGACCAATAGGAAGCCAAACATAGAGACATATAAGAGTAAATATAACACCAAATGGGATTTTTTTTCCCATTTTTAAATTTTGGAACTGATTAATAGTATTAAAGTGAAATTCTATTCCACTCCTCTTCTTAACACAGGTTTTGTTTCACGTACAGACTACAGGGAAAAAACCCATAAAAATTTTTTTTCCACAAGAATGTAAGATGGAAAGATTTACTATGTGACAGCACTGTTATACAATAGGATGTGGGTGAATGGCGAGCTATTGTTCACGCGGCTTAGGAGAGTCCCCGTATCCCGTGCAGTGATTTTAGTCTACAGCTGCGCTAGGTCTATATACATTTCCAATCTCATGGCTCATAAACTATTAGCAAAAAAGGTACCGTTATTCACCTAGTTCATCACACCAGATAAAAAATACAATCAGAATCGTGAAACTGGCGGAATTTAATCAGGAACCTTTGTGTCATATAAATATATAGCATTGCGGGACAATTTGTTATGGCACATCTGTCAGTGCATGGACACAATTTTACATTGCTCTTGTAGCTTTAAAAGGTGAGTCCATGTAGTGAAATTATTCTTCTGCATCATCAACCAGCAGGACACAACTGAATGACCTGCACGCGTACCAACAAAGCCAGTATGCCGCAGGCACGGTATGTAGTGTTCGTGTATGGTACAGATTTGTGTTCATGTATCTGCTTTCTAGGAGCAGTAACTGACTAGCAGGGCATACTAGCACATCTCGACCAGCGTTGTAGCCCTCCCGTCGAGCACCACCTGCTCAGCGGGAAAAAGGTTAAAGTGGTCAGGATGTGAGGAACATCCTCCTCCCTGCTCCCTCGCTCTGGAGAAAACACTGAAGTGGAGGAGTTTCCTCCACCCCACCCAGCATCACCAGCACCTGGGACTTTTGCAGATTGGTCCCCAGTGACATCAGCATGCAGAGAGGGTGCTAGCATCACTATCTGAGACCAATCGATGAAGCCGTCAGTCTCAAAGAGACACGAAGGATCGGATCTGCAAATGTGGGGCTAAGATAGATCGTTCTGCACAGGCATTATGGAATTTGCATACGTAAAGTGCGCAAGTCCCGTAGCGATGTGCACCTTGCGGTTCCTACGCTATGCAAGTAGAGGAAAGGCGCACAGAAAAGCTTCAAGGGTTCGGGAGTCCCTGAGGAGAAGAGGAGGAGCTGCACGAGGCTGGGGACAAAAGGTGAGTAAAATCAACGAAAAAGAGAAAAAAAATAATAATAATAATTGGGAAGAGGCTGTCAGCAACCTCTGCCCAATTATTTAAGGGCAAAAAGAAAGGAACTCTATTTTTCAAAAAGTATCCCTTTAACCCCTTCACTGCTGAGCCATTTCACCGCTCTGTGCTGAGCTCATTTTTACCGCTTTTGCTCATCATGTTTAAACGTGTTTAGAAGCCACGTTTTATTACATGACCCATTCATATTATATATCGTTCTTTCCAGCAGACTCCGCAGATTCAGAATATATAATTTTTATATGTATACATCATGTCCTGCCTGTATATCTTAACAAAAAATGCAATAAAATTTGAACTTTCAATCATTTACAGTGTGTACAGTGTTTTTTTTTTCATATGAGCGTTTGCGGTTATATTTTCTATGGGGTGCGATTGTACAAAAATTAGAAATGGGGACTTGTTACATTTTTGGGGGGAATTACGTGACTTTTTGCAAACGCACCTCATAAAAAAAAATCATTAGTGCAGCATCATTGTTCACTTTAGGCTAGGGTCAGACGAAAGCATTTTTCCCCGCGAACGTGAAAAAGTGCGTCCGAACGCATTGACGTATTTTTTCACGGAATGCGCAAAAACGGTCAGACGATGCGCATTTTCGGGTGTGATTTTGTACGGATCATCAATAAAACTCTTTTTGCGTCTGGACGTTATGTTGGCTGAACATTAGCAGCGTCTGACATCTCCTAATCACGCACACACGCCGCTATGCCGCAGCTGCGCACTCAGTACGTCAGTACTAGCGGTTCTGCGTTCTCAAACAAATGCGTTCAAATTCAACTTGCGTTGCACGCCGGGCTTTTGTGCGGCCGTACATCGTATATTGGCCGTCATTGCCCGTCATCTGCTGCTAGTGCGGCCGTAATTATGTGCGCTAGAACGCACGTTAAAAGTGCGCTGGTCTGACCCCAGCCTTATAATTGAAATGTGAACAATATTGCTGCATTAATAAAAAACAACACAATAAAAAAAAACATTTTTTTTGTATTATTATTTATATTTTTATTTAAATTGTTTTTAGTTTTTTTTTACTTTGAACATGGTCATGTTTGGTATCATACGAAAGGCCATGCTCCCTAGCTGCCACGGTTCTGGGAAATCCCCGGGCAGCTAGGTGTTCCCCGGCTATCTGACGTCGTCATGCTATGCATGACATGTCAGGAGCCAAGGGGGAACCCGGAGGTGGAGCCGCCATCCAAGATGGCGGCCCCCACCAGAGCCAGATTACGATCAGCTGCCGAGCGGCGCCGATCACGATCTGGCAATTATAGGGTTAAAAACCAAGCACCGCTTTAAAGGGCAGACACTGCCCTTCAAAGTGGTGCCTGTTTTTTGGCTGAAATCCCTCCTGATCGGGAGGGAGAGGGATCCAAAAGGATCCCCCCTCCCTTTCAGGCGATCTCCTGGCTTTGCCGGGGGTCGCCCGGAAATGACGTCAGCGCGTAAGCGCGATGACATCATTTACGTTGGGGGCCGGCCTATCTTCAGCGCCTGGTTTCCCTGAAGCCAGAACGACGTGGGACCCCGGACAGAGAGGTAAGTATCTCCGCCGGGGCTCCCGCTGGCGGATGACGTGTGGGGCACGTCCTCCGCATATAGCGGGAGTCAATCAGGACGTGCCCCACACGTCATCCGCAGCAAAGGGTTAAAGAAAATGTGCTCTCAACTAGTGAATAAACACATTTTAAATACATTGGCGTCCTTAGTCTAAGTTAGTGTTTCCCAATCCTGGTCCTCACGTACCACGAACAGGCCTGGTTTGGCAGATATGTGAAGCACAGCACGGGTGGTATGATTTTCTGCTCATTGATTGCAGGATTCAGTCTGAATTTCCCTAAGATAAACCTTAAAATCTGGCCTGACAGGGCGACTGAAAGACCAGGGCAGGGAGCAACTGGCCTAGATGAACCAGTCTAAGAATCCCAAGTTGAACCATTCCAGCAAGCTTTCCTTTAATACATCAACTCTACCGCCTTTAATATGTCTGCCATGGAGGAGGGCTGAACTGTCACTTCCAGTTTAGCCACGTTTGGCACACTGTTTTGCAGTCATATGCAGAGTGAAAAGAAAAACTCAGGGACTATTTATTTATTTAATAATTTATTTATAAAGGATTTTACCAGGAAGGATACATTGAGATTTCTCTCGTTTGCAAGTATGTCCTGGTTCAAGAGCATTGAAGTGTTACAGTTACAGAAATACAAAGTAATACAATGCAAGATATTAAAAAAAACAACACATATATAGATTAACAGAAAATAAATATGTAGTAAATAGTCATTATGTTACATGTTTACAGGTGCATTCCTTATTGAGGTATGTTAGTAAGGAGCTCTTGAGTGACTTAAGACTGGGGGAAGATTTGATGGTGAATTTAGGGTTTGTATTCTTCCACCAATGAGTCCTGAGCCCACCAAAGCAGCATCAGAACGAGGCCTACATTTAATAATCTTTAACTCCGGGGAGTTCCTACAAACCTAGATAATGTGTTGGGAGTGTATCAGAATAGAAATCCAGTATTTTTATAGTATTTGGATCTTGCCTGTGTAATTTATCCCAAAATGCAATGTACAGTTCGTTTCAGAACACTCAAAGCAGTTTGCAGCTAAAACTGCAAAGGGTCTGGTGAATGATTGGGTTTAACTATGATGACTATTGACTAGAGATGAGTGTGACATTGGCTGAGTGTGAGGTTGGCTAAATGGGATTGGAATAGGTGTGGGGTTGGACATGTGATATTGGAATAAGTGTGGTGCTGACTAGGGATGTGCGTTTCGGGTTTCGGAATTTCGGAATTTTCACGAAATTTCCCGATTCGGGTCTTTCGATTCGATCGAAATTCCGAAAATATTTAGATCCGAAAATGTCCGAATCGAAAAGGTTTTCCGAGTCGAAACGAAATTTTTTCGGAATTTCGAATGAACTTGAAATGTGTCAAATCGAAATCTATTGCTTTGAATTGAAACGAGAACAGACTTTCCAAAAAACGAAAAATTGTTCCGAAATCCGAAAAGTTTTCCGAGCCAAATCGAAAAATTTTCGGAATTTTCGAATGGACTTTGAAATGTGTCAAATCGAAATTTACTTTCCTCTATATAGTCTATTCATGATTTCAGTTCCATTCGGGATTTCGGTTCCATTTCGGTAAGTCTGGACATCGTATTATTTAACTATTATCTGTTATATCGCTGATTCTGTAAAGTTTAATTTTTCCATGATCCGATACGAATTTTCGTATTTTAATTCGACCGCGGGTCGCGCATGCGCGCGCGCGAATATCGTAACTTTATTGAGCACTTTTTATTGACAACTTTTGAACAAAATATTGTTGTTGTTATTATTCAACAAAATGGCCGCTGCACACAGTAATACTACCTCGTCATCACCAGAAGTACCAGTACCCAGGAAAGTGAAGCGAGCCACAAATATGTCATTTGAGGAGATGTTGGAGCTTGTCCGCATCTTTGATGGCAAGGATTATGATTGTAGTAGGGGCCCGTACCGCAGGAAGAGTAACGCGAGAAAGGATCGGATCTTGGAGAAGCTACGCACCACAATTTTGGTGAATTTTGGGAAGGAACGCTCGAAGGATCAGCTGAGGAAACGCTGGTCCGATTTGAAGGTGCGGGAACAGAAGCAGCTGAGGCACCTCCGCCGCATCATAGCGAAACGTAAGTGTCACGTTATATTGTAAAGCGCTGCGCAAACTGTTGGCGCTATATAAATCCTGTATAATAATAATAATGTGCTTGCATGTGCTAATGTGCACAGAAATACGTTGATTTATCTAGTCCTTTTTTCATGCAATGTGATTGTGTATAGCTTTGCGTTTTCACGACTCGCCATACATGCAGTTTTGCCATAGCTCTTCTTTTTGTGATTTTACGTATTCGTGAAAATTGTGACATTTGATGTATGTAGATGAAGTTATAATGCTGGATTTCTTTTGGCACTGTGTGTATAGTCTGTAGTGTGCTGGGGGGGGGGGGTTGTTGTGATTGAGTGATGCATACGAGATGACCCGCAGCTTGCCCAATATTGGCTCCCACCTGCGCATCAACAAAAATCTCTGCGTCTCTGCTAAGTGGTAGTGTAGCACAACAAGGATGGGACATGTAGTTCTTCTGAAAGTGCATAACAGAGCTGCGTTCAATGCAGCTGCTGCAGCAGTGACACTGAATGCTTTAGATGCAAATTTCAAAACAAAATGGTGGATTTCTGTTGTTTCTGCAATATCCAGTTTTATTATTAGCAGAAACTGAAAGTGAAACTGAGGCTGAGGCATCTATAAAATAACTAAAAGCAGTCGCACAATGCGTTTTGTACGCACACAACACAAATAATAGTTTTTATTGAATAAAAACGTAATGTTTACTTCTGAAAAAAATATATAAATGAACGGTAATATATGTCTGTGTGCAATATATGTATGAGATGGGAGTAGTGGGGGGGGTCAAGCTGAGGCCTGTTCAATACCTCAAGCCGCTGCAAGTGCTAAGTTAGCAACTTGCCATTGAACGCCGTTCAACCGCTCAGCATGCTAACCTAGCACTTGCAGCGACCCGAGGAGATGCTGAGTGTGACGTTTTAAAGATGGCCGCCGCCATGAAGCAGTAACAATGCCGTACAGCAAGATGGCCGCCGCCTCGAAGCAAGCAATAATTCCGTACAGCAATGTTAATTTTGCGGTTTCTGTTCACCAAAGCACAAAATATTTATTTATTATTTCCCCCTGTACATAGACATATATTACAGTTCAAATTATATATTATTGTTTCAGAAGTAAACATAACGTTTATTCATTAAAAACGATCATTTGTGGTGTGTGCGTACATAACGGAATTGTGCTGACTGCTTCTCTTTATTATATTTTGTCCGAGTGATCCGAAAAACAATCTGAATTTTTCATTAAGAAATCATCGGCCATTTTGGATTCAAAATTCGCATCCAAAGGGTTCAACGACACTGCTGCAGCAATTCAGCAGCTGCTGAGGTACTGAACAGGCCTCTGGTAGTGGGGTAGTGGAGGGGGTGTCGCAATACTTTCGGCAATATAGCGTATAGATATACCATTTTTTCCAGTCTGCATTATTTACGTGTTATTTTTTGAATTTGGCAGAAGACAGGAAGAAGGCCGCCGAATCTGCCCCGGCGGGCACCAGTGCCCCGGAGGAGGAGGAGGAACCACAGGCGTCCACCAGCGCTGGTATATACTGTTTTATTTTGCAACGACTTTTGGTCAAAAACAGAAACATTTTTTGTTTACTGTATTTTAATTAAATTTTTTTATGTATAGCACAAGAGGTGCAGGAGGAGGAAGAGGAGGAGGAGGAAGAGGAAGAGAGGGAGCCAGAGGCCGCCAGTCCAGGTTTGTTTTTTTTTACTGTTGTATTTTGCATCGACTTTTGTTCAAAAATAAATCAGTTTTGTTGTTTACTGTATTTTTTATTTCTTTAATTTCTTACATATAGCACCGGATATGCTGACGGTGGTCGTGGGGGATCAGTCGGAGGAGGAGGAGGAGCCTCAGGAAGCTGCCAGCACTGGTATATACTACTGTTATATTTTTTCAAGACTTTCAGTCAAAAATAGAAACCTGCTTTACTTACTGTATTTTCCTTCTTTCATTTATTGGATATATAGAAGAAGCCAGACCTCGGGACTCGGAGGCAATTGGTCAGCAGCTTCGCCTGGCAGTCCGGACACTTGACAACGTCCAGGAACTGCTGCAGGTCCTCCGTGAGCAGCTAGTGACCACCGCGGACATGCTTGAGCGGCAGTAAGAAGAGCAACAACTGCCTCAGCTGCTCCTGCTCGCCTGCTTTGGGTCGGACCAGCGTTTTCTGATCTGGTCCTTCGTACCGTCCTTCCCAAGCACTCTAGGATGGTGGTGCGCGTAACTTCTCTGTTCCGATCCTTTCTCAAATTACTCTTCCTGCGTAAGGGCCCTTACTGCAGTCATATTCCTTGTTATCGAAGATGCGGACCAGCTCCAACATCTCCTCAAATGCCAGTAATTATTATCGCCTGGCTTAGACTGGAAGATGTTTGTTTGTATGTTTGTTTGTGTTGTTTGTGCCCCCGTTGGGCAGTTTGCCATCCTTCCCCATGTAAATAAATTTTCTATTTTTTTATATATTTTCCTGTTGTGTGCGTTGCTTTACGTTAATAAGTTAATTATGTATTGCTTGGTTTCCAGTCCACACTGTTAAAATCATATGTACATAAATTTATTGACATTTCTATGGACCCTTTGTCATAAATTTGTCAACATATTTGTGGCCATGAATGTGACTGTGTAATTTTCACCCAAAAAAATATAACAAGTCCCCTTTTCAATTTTTTTTTAACAAACGCAACTCATAAAATATAACCGCAAACACTCGCATGATAAAATGTGAAAAAAACACTTTACACCTTGTAAAACAAACATTGAAAATTCTAATTTTATTGCATTTTTTTTATAATATACAGACAGGACATGACGCATACATATGATAATGATATATTATGAATCATCTGCCGAGTCTGCCGGAAAGAACGATATATAACATGTCGGGGTCATATTATAAAAGAAGGCTTCAAAACGCGTTTAAACAAGAGGAGCGAAACTGTTAAAAATTAGCTCAGCAGCAGACCGCAGTGCCGCACACAGGCGTGAAGGGAAGCCGTGAAATGCCTCAGCAGCGAAAGGGTTAATTTTTTTTTTGTCTGAAACCTTTAAATCATTTTATTTTTTTTTAATTTCAGATCATTTTGATCAACTACTTTTTCCGTTTTAAAAACTTTTTGTTCTGGTTTTTTTATCTTTAAAGTCAGACCATTCGGGTCAGTTTACCGTTTTTTAAATAGTTTTGTTCTTTTTTTTTTGTTCCTTGGCTTTCATACCATTTTTTTAATGTGATTAAATAAATAAAGTTGTGAAATGTATATTCATAAGAAAAAAAGGATCTTTATTTAATTAAAAAAAAACACGATAGAATCGCCAGAATTATCGTATCGACAGAATGAATTATCGGATCCGAAAAACAAACCAAAAATTTATTATAAAAAATATATAAAGTATAAAAAAGTAAACCATAGTAGTTTACGCGTCAAAACGAATAGAGTTAGACAGCTTTGAAACGAGGAGAACAGACGTTCCGAAAAAAATGAAAAATTCCGAAATCACGAAAAGTTGATACAAAAAACCAGCAAACTGACCCGAAAATACGAAAAATGGTCGATATTCAAAAAAAAAATTTACACGATAAACGAGCCAAACCAAACCGAATCGAAACAGAAATCGGTTGAAACGAGCCGAATCAAAAATTTTAAACATCAGAACAAATCTAATCGAACCGAAAAAAAAATCGGTGCACAAGCCTATTAATATCTGACATCCCGATGTGAAACATCGGGACTTTTGCATTAGATTTCGACCTTTTTTATTTTTTTAACTTCTGGATAGTCGAAAATCGAAATCTATCCAAAAAGTCCCAATGTTTCACATCATTCTGAACTTTGTTTGGATAGAGTAAGTCCGTGGGCGTGCGGCCGTTAAATGTATATACCAGTGGCGTCGTAACATGGGGGCGGGGGTGCGGCCCGCACCAGGTGACACCCGCCTTTAGGGTGACACCGTCACCCTAAGGGCGGGTGTCTCACCCTCCGCCGCGTTTTTCACTCCCTGCGAGCGTCCGAAGCATGCAGCTTCGACGCTCGCCTGGAGGAAACACGTCACCAGCCAATCGCAGCTGGTCACGTGGCTCCCCCTGGCGAGCGCCCAAGCTCTGCGCCGCCGGACGCTCTGAGGGAGCGAAAAAGGCAGCGGAGGTGAGCTGGGGCCATTTTCATGAGGTGCTGGGGCATTCCATGTGCTGGGGCAAATCCATGAGGAGCTGGGGCATATCCATGAGGAGCTGGGGCATTCCATGTGCTGGGGCATATCCATGAGGAGCTGGGGCATTCCATGTGCTGGGGCATATCCACGAGGAGCTGGGGCATATCCACGAGGAGCTGGGGCAAATCCATGTGTGAGCTGGGGCATATCCACGAGGAGCTGGGGCAAATCCATGTGTGAACTGGGGCATATCCACGAGGAGCTGGGGCAAATCCATGTGTCAGCTGGGGCATGTCCACGAGGAGCTGGGGCATGTCCACGAGGAGCTGGGGCATGTCCACGAGGAGCTGGGGCATGTCCACGAGGAGCTGGGGCAATATCCATGAGGAGCTGGGGCATGTCCACGAGGAGCTGGGGCAATATCCATGAGGAGCTGGGGCATATCCATGAGGATGTCGGATGTCGGCCAAGCTTCCGGTAACTCCCCCTGAGGACTGGCGTCATCGTGCATAGCACGATGACGCCAGTCCTGGAGTTAACCCCAAGCTGCCACCAATGGTGGAGATAGGGGGTTCCAAAATGAACCCCCTATCTCCCGATCCATGGCAGCTAGGGGTTAAAGTTTGGTATTGTTGGATCAGCCAGAGCATGGCTGTTCCAACGATACCAAACACGAATGTGAAAAACGTTTGTAAAAAAATTAAAAAAATATTTAAAAACATTTATAAAAAAATAATAAACAATTTTTTTTTCTTTTTTTTGGTTTGTTAATGCAGCAATATTGTTCCCATTTCATTTATAATGTGAACAATGATGCTGCACTAACGATTTTTGTATGCGGTGCGTTTGTTAAAAATCGCGTAATTTTCCCCAAAAAAAATGTAACGAGACCCCATCTCTAATTTTTTTAACAAGCGCACCCCATACAAAATATAACCGCAATTGCTCGCATGTTAAAATGTGAAAAAAAACACTTTACACGTTGTAAATTATTGAAAATTCATATTTTATTGCATTTTTTGTTAGAATATACAGACAGGTCATGACGTATACATATAATAATGACATATTATGAATCTGCTGAGTCTGCCGGAAAGAACGATATATAATATGTCTGGGTCATATAATAAAATAAGCTTCAAAACGCGTTTAAACATGATGAGCAAAACCGCTAAAAATGAGCTCAGCACAGAGGCGGGAAAAGCCTCAGCAGCGAAAGGGTTAATTAAAAAAAACACGATAGAATCGCCAGAATTATCGTATCGACAGAATGAATTATTGGATCCGAAAAACAAACCAAAAATGTATTATAAAAAATATATAAAGTAGTATTAAAAAAGTAAACCATAGTAGTTTTCATCAAAACGAATAGAGTTAGACAGCTTTGAAACGAGAACAGACGTTCCGAAAAACGAAAAATTGGCGATATGCCGAAACATGTACAATTCCGAAAAAACGAAAAGTTCAGAAATACGAAAAGTTCCGAAAAACGAAAAATTGGCGATATGCCGAAAGCCATGTACAATTCCGAAAAACGGAAATTTTCCGAAATAACGAAAAGTCGATACATAAACCTAGTGAAGTTACCCGAAAATACGAAAAATGGTCGAAATTCCGAAAAATACATGTACCCGAAAACCGAATCGAACCGAACCGAATCGAAACAGAACGCAGTCGAAACGAGCCGAATCGAAAAGTTTGAAAAATCGAAAAATCGAATCGAATCGAATCGAAAAAAAAATCGGTGCACATCCCTAGTGCTGACTATGTTGGATGAGAGTGAATGTGGGGTTGGTTGTGTGGCACCATTCTTTCATTGATCCTGTTGCTTTTTATGGGCAATTTGGACCAAACCGTACGATGAAAAAGCACCATGGGAGGCATCTGTCAAACTGCCGCAGCGTGACTCAGCCGGGCAGAAGAACCTGCCGCCTTACTCTCTGGCTGTCAGAAGCTGCGCACTGACTCTTCACCCAGCGACCATACTTTATGACACCGACATTAGAATATACAGTATAGGGAGACATGGGTTCTACTTTCACGAAGAAGCTATAGTTTTTGTAGTGTTTTGTAGAACATATTACGCATTGGATAAAGTTTTTTTTTTACCTTTTAGAGGTTTTCTTTATATAACTGCAATTTTTATCTACTGTGTTATAGCCACTGGACACACGAGTCAATGCTTCAGTATTTTTCTTTTATTTGGGCAGCCACAGCACTTGCAGGGTAGTTGTGTCAACAAATATATAACCAATATAAAGTAAAGCCTATCCTCATGTGGAGTCTAACTATAGTATTGGGTGGCTAAGCCGCTTACCAATAATAAAGAGCAGAATATACTCAACTTCAGATCTTTCCTCCTTCGCTTAACCAACTTGCACAGGGAGTGCAACAGGAGTGCCCAACTCTAGGACTAGAAAAGGTATAAAAAAGCATAGCTCGACGCGTTTCGCATGTTACCAGGCTTAGTCCTGAGGCCTCAGGACTAAGCCCGGTACTGGCGAAATCTGTCGAGCTATGCTTCGTTATACCTTTTAACAGTCACCTTATATTGGTTTGAGTCCTACGACTAATCATTATCCTTTGACCTAGGCTTTCTGATGGTAGTTAGTAGGTGTGTAGGCGGCTAGAACCGCTGAGATAATAGTCAGTTTACATTTGATTCAGACCTCTCACTATCCTGTCTCTATTGTGAGATATATAAAAATGCTGTGTGGTCAATAACAACCTTTTTTCATTTGCCGTTTAGACTTCTGTAGGACTCTTTATGATCATTTTTCAATCACTCATATGTTGTTGTGTGCCTTTTGTTGCATTAAAGTTATTGTGTCGTTGGCACTCCTGTTGCACTCCCTGTGCAAGTTGGTTTATTGATCATTAGTTGGGTTAAGTCTTTTTTGTGTGCCTTCATATTGTCCCTTTTTCTTTTTTTTTTCTTTCCTCCTTGGCTACTGCACCCAGCACAAAGACTACCTGTCTCAGAGGGAACCATGGCTCCTATAAGGGCAGGACAGACCTAATCAGATGTCAGTTGACAATTAACCCTATAGGGGGAAAGGGCTTTTTCCATTCGCCTGCTAATAAACCTATGGTCTATTACCCTGCCCCTATTCACATTCCACGCTACATTTTGTGCTAGTAAATTTAACAGCAAAGGCAAAGAATAAACAATCAAACATTTATCTGGTATAGATAGAAAAATGGATGTGCGGGAATTAAAAGTCCACCAAATAATTAATTTCACAAGTAGATATATCATTATTTATTTGAGTAAATAAGAATTTGGCATTTATTAAGTCGCATAGGCATTTCTGTTACAAAATGACCAATATACGATCGTTAGCTAGATAATTTTGCATGAAAAACCTATATTGCCTCTAACATATAACATGAGGCTGTGCCTTCCTTTTTATTTTATTATTTTTTTTATATAATGAGCAGAACAGCTTAAATATTGTGGCTCCTCCGCCGCTCGCGATCTACAATCCTCTGCTTTCCCACAGTCTGAGAAATGGAATAATCCTGCAGGATGAAATGCCAGTCGCATGCACAATAAGTATAGCTTTTAGCATTTCATGTGTAAGCTTTCATTGGTAAATTCACTTTGACATTGCACCGCAACAGTCTTGGTTTAAGTTTTCTCTGGGAACAAAATGGCAGGATCATAAATTAATCTGACATGGAATTGCAGCGTACCTGATATCAAGACAGAGACAGCACTGGGCTTGATCCAGCTGCTTTTGCATTTATCAGCTCTTTGTTGTTAAGATGCAAACCTTGGTCTTTCTGTTAGGAAGCCGTCAGCAGTTTGATTTTTTTTTTCTCTCTGGCTGCTAAAAATCAGACTGTCACAAGTGTCGGCGTGCTCTTTCTTTTGTGAATGGGTCACGTAGCTTAAAGGAGGCCTGTCACCTAAAAATAATTCTGTCTGTAGGTTAATCATTTTAAAAATGGTTCAGCAGTTTCACAGATGCATCACGTGTGATATTGTGTTACTTTTCGACAGTGCCAAAGTTATATCACATATATATATTTTACTGGCTTTGTTACCATTTATTTTTAGTATAAATGCCGGCTGGGTGGAGTAGAGGTAATGTCACTGCTCTATAACCGTGGAGACTGTGGAGACACAGGTTTGATCCCAGCAACAGCACCTCTCCAGTAAGTGTCCTTGGGCAAGACACTTAACGGTACATACTTGCCACCCAGGACATACTTGAAAACGAGAGAAATCTCAATGTATCCTTCCTGGTAAAATCCTTTCTCAAAAAAGAATAAAAAAAATACATGTCCACAACATCTTTCCTAGTAGTAGTGACTTAAAAATGCCTTATGTTCATCAGATTTAACCTTCCCTACGCACAGAACATGAATGCCAAAGCAGAACACTAAGGCTGGGGTCAGATGAGCGCATTATGTGTGCCCGTACAGATGTGCCTTCCGACGTCCGTCGCAGCGTTGTGCGACAGCGGCCATGTGCGCGCGCGACAGTGGCCATGCCGCGTCCGTGCAGCAAGCATCCCTGTCAAAGCGCTAGAATGCACGTTGATGGGTTTGCACAGCGCAATCCTCCATAGGAGGATCGAGACTTGAGGGCACTAACTGCGCTCAGCGAGGCGGCCAGACGGGTGTCAAGTGGAAGGGTCGTCCATTCTCATGGATGTTCCTTCCGCTCTTACTACCACTTGTCTGACCCCATGTCACGTTCTGTGCTGGAAAATCTGTCTTCCTGCCCTCTGTATTTGTATATATGTTTTTTCCCTTGTGTTTCTGTTGCTGCCAATTTCTGGGTGGCCTCCCAGGGGTTAATTGGTGTTCTGTGTGCTGCTCACCTGTTGATCCTTGCCCTGATTCCCCTGCCTATATTAGAGCTATGTACCCATAAGACATTGCTGGGTCACTTTCCTTTGCCTGGTCTCCTTGCATCCTGTGTCCTGAAAGCTCCTTGCTTTGTTCCTGATATCCTCCGTTTGTTAATCCTGGTTCAGTTATTGCCTCTTATTTCTGTTCCAGTTTATGTCAGTTCCTTCTGTGTATTTTGTTCTGTCTATTGCTGTATTTTGTTTTGCTGTTTATGTTCCATTCAGATTCTCCGGTTACTGATTTTGGCTTGGCTGACTTCCCTTCTGGTTCTGATTCCTGTATCCTGTATGACGTACTCTCTCTGGTTATGACCTTTGGCTTTCCTCTATGACTATTCTATGCTATATTCCTTGCCTGTACCGTTTCCAGGTAACCCTGTCATCTGCATATAACAAAAGACTCTGTACGGCTTCAAGGTAATACTTTCCTTTAGATTAGACCCGGCTATCCTAAAGACCGGTCTTTCAGTGCAGGGAATCTTTGGTATTGCCGTACAGAGGTCTTTTGTTAACCCTTTGCTTTCACCTGTCCTTGCAGTTTACCCTGCATCTCTGCATATAGGGGCTTCTCTCAGGAACCAAGGCCTCACCTTCCTGCGAGTTATATTCATAGGGATATATATACAGACCGACCATTTCCAAGGATCGGAGGGCAAGTATAGGGTGGTGCGTGCCTGGTGGTACTGCCACCGTGACACCCCAACCTTTATGGAAAGAGAAGAGAAAACAAGTTGCTGAGCGAAACTCAACATTGATATATAGGGCGGTATGTACTAATCAGCGATTATTTCTGATTGCGATCCTTCTGATATATTGTGGTCTAGCTGTGAGAAAATCGGAAATTTACTAAGTGGTAACTGTGCCCAGTGAGAGATCAATATATTACCCATTTTAGGTAAAAGGACTCACACACGCGATGAGTGCGAGTCTCTATACCTGGTGGCCAAGATGCTCAGAAACCTCTTACCGCAACACCATCCAAGTCCTTAATAAATCAAGTGGAAAACTTTGCATTGTTACTGGGCACATCACGCCAGTATCGAACACTTAAGGGTCTATTCACAATGCACAGAAATTGCGTGAAATTTCGGAGCTTGATTTTCGACGTACTTCGGCACACATCTTGCGATTCCATTTCGGCCCAAAAAACTGTGAATTCACTACTTAGCGGATGGACAACGTATTTTGTCGAAATTGGAATCACTGAAGCAGTTACCGGACGTTGGGTGAAAACCACTGAACTGTGCCAATAACCGCCCGAACTGTGACAAATTGACATTGGCGAAGTCCACCGAACTGCAAAAAAAACCCCACAAATTAAAAACAGGAAGTCTCCTATTCTCCTAATAGGTGTTTAAACCAGTAAAAAAATTATTAAAAATGTGTCTAGAGGGGAGCGGAGCTAGCCGAGGAAGCGAGCGGCTGCATGTTGAAGGAGGTCCGTGATAAACACGGCTTTTAAAGTTATTTCCGCCGCTTGCTCGAACTTGAGAAACGCTCTACTGTCTCTGGAGGCACTGGGGGACTCGGTAAGTTTGCCTTACCCCTGAAATTGATGCTCCGGAGCGGATTAACCCCCGCGGCACAATTGGGGCCTAGTACTAGCGGCCATTCTGGAAGCCTGGAAGGAGATTGCTAAGACCTTTTACCGCTCTTCCTCCTTGTGCCTGTGCTTTTGGTGACATGCCCACCGGTCGCTCACAGAGGCTGGGGTCCAGACAGAGGGACATTCGGGACTCCATGAGAGGTGGGTCCACTTCGAAAGGAGATGCGATCTCCTCATCCCTCCCCCCGGGCTACGATTTTTCGGAAGATGAAGAGGACCCCTGGCACTCGGGTGGTAGATCTGCGATGACCTGGATCTCCCCGCAATCTCGGAAACCAGATTCCCAACCACTATCTGCAGCAGCAAAAAAACAGGTTCAAAAGAAACGAAAAGCAGCGCTGACGGCGTCTTTGAGTGCCTCACTTGCTGCTGGTGGCCTCTCTGACGGGGATTTGGCCGAGGAACACCAGCTTTCAGCCAGCAGTAGTGTGGCTTCGTTAAGACAGGACGTTTTGAGACCGGGTGCCCAACCGCAACAAGCGAGATCAACCTCACTCGAAACACGTATGACTCAGCCTGAGGAACGACGGCAGGAGGAGGATGATGATCTTCCTCTTACGAAAAGAGACCTTCGGAGGATCTTGGACGAACTCCGGGAGATCCGGGGGGTATGGAAGCCTGAAGTGGCGGCGGTTCGAGAAGAGGTTGCAGCAATTCCTGCGCAGGTGACAGCAGTGCAGGTGACGACCTCTACAGTCGGAACATACTCACTATCGGAACATACTATCGGAACATACTCACCTGTTGGGACAGGTCGCTGGTCTAAGATCCCAGGTCAAGCTTTTGTCCCGCTCTGTGGAGATGCTGGAAACAAGACACCGCCGTCGTAACGTCAGGGTCAGGGGCATCCTGGACTCTGTGTCGTCGGATGAACTCCCAGCTTATGTGTCTCGTTTGGCCCTTCGGATGGCGGGACTTCCTCCTGACAAGCCAGATGTGATCGGATCGGTATTCAGAGTTCGGAGGCCTGCGTCGCTTTCGAAGGGGACACCCCGTGATGTCGTGGTGGCCTTTCGTCACGTAGCATTTAAGGTCAAGCTTATGTCTGCTCCTGGCACGAGAGATCCAGTGAAATTTGAGGGCTGTCGGGTATATTACAGAAAGGAAAAATTTAAAATGGATGTCTGTAGCCATTTTGTTTTTAAAGACCGTTTTTCTTTCTATTTTCTCTAGGTTTAGAAATGAACGAGATTTTTTTTACAGAGTTCATTCCTGGGTGAAGTCTTTTATATTTTTTTAAGAAGTGCCAGACATGAAGAAATCTAGAATGTTTTTGTGTGATAAGGCAAGAGTTAAGTGCTAAGACGTGTCATAATTAATTTTATTGGTCTGTCTTAAGTTTTAAAACAAAAGATATTTTGTCTTTTGGGTATAGGAATAAGAGTTAATATTCTGTAATATAGATTTATATTCACGAAATATATGTTTATAATCAAGGTATATTTTATTATATTTACAGTAGAAAATATTCTACTATTAAAATACATTTGTGTATTAGTTACCAACTGATAAGGTAGATGATATTAATCATATATGCAGTTACTAACCGGAGATACATATATTGTGGAGCTAGTTTTTATATGCTGATGGATTGTGGTTTATAAATTTTTGTTTATGATATGAGATTTGAAACTTTTTTGTATACGTAATAAATATATATATATTTTTATCCAATTATTGATTATTGTATTTTTCAAAGCAAAACACAGACAATTAAAAGAATTCAGGAGAATTTATAGGAAATATAAACGATTGATATTTGTGTCTCGTATAAGTTTCTTATGAAATAATAGTCCCTGATATATTGGAGGCTTGGCTGATAAATCCAATATATATAACGTGTTGTATTCACGTGCAGAGATTTTATCCGACAGGGCTCCATGTTGGCTTTGTATCACGATCTTCCATTCCAGACTCTGCTTGCTCGCAGGCGGTTCCATCCTGTGACTGCGGTTCTTCGTCGGAGGGGGATCCGTTATCAGTGGGGCTTGGCGGGCGCATTGGTGGTGACACATAATAATGTCCCCTACACCATCACTGATCCTGAAGCCGCCTGGTCAGACCTTGAAGCGGCGGGCATCTCGCCGGACCCTCCAGAACTTCAGCCAGACTGAGACCTGAGCGATATCGTTTATCCACCCCAGCTTTTTTCTTCTCTGTTTACGTGTTACTGGTCTATAGATAAGCTCTGAGTATAATCTATCAGGACAATTTGTGGCATTTACGTTGATAGTCCTACATGCTTATGTGTTTCTTTCGTGTTTTCTCTCTTCCCTGAGGTTGGGACTTCTTGCTTTTTGTTTTTTGTTTTTTATTATTCCTTTATTGACTTGTTACTACTTGCATCATACATTGTCTGACTGGCTGACCGTAGTTAGTTTGGCCAGCCCTAGACGGCTGTCTTTTTCTACGTTTGATTTCGTGAATTTACTGTTATGTATAATTCTGTAAATAAAGAATTTTAAAAAAAATAAAAAAAATGTGTCTAGATAAAAAAAAGAGTCCTTTAAAAAAAAAAGGTATGTTCCAGAATAAAATAAAACTGCTTTTTTTTAAAAAATTGAGAAACAAAAATTTTGTCCAAAAAATAAAAAAGGTGTTCTAAAAAATAAAAAGGCTTTTTGCAGAAAATGAAAAAATAAATGGTCTTTTATAATAAATTAAAAAAGATATTACATTTTATACATGGAATCCTATGGGATTCGCCTGGTTAAACCTGTCGAACTGAAACACCGAAAATGAGGGCATTTCACCAGAATTTTGTTGCAGCTGGGCGTTCTGTCAATAGAATACATGACAGTCTTTTTAAAACAATAAAAATGCATGAAAATGTGTGAAAATAATAAAAAAGGTCCTATAACAAAATGGTCTGTTACAGAATTAAAAACAAATGGGCCCCCTTTTTTTTTCTCTACTCCTTTTCTGACCCCCCCCTATTTGGGGTGTGGTCGTGTGTCCTCGTGGTTGACAGGTCTGGGCTTCAGCCCTTACTTTCAGTGTCACTGTGATTTAGGGGATGATGATTTCTTTCGCTTCCTGCTATGAACCTTACCAATTTTGATGTATTTTCTTCCGCATTTCCTTTATTGTTCTTTACAGTATGTACTTTCTTGTCTTTTTTTTTTACTTATTGTTCTTTACTATCAAAATAAAAAATTTTAATTATGAAAAATTTAAAGGATGAGTATCAAAAATTTCGCTGGAAAAATCCAGAAAAATGCCTACATTTTTTTCTAAATAATAAATATTTATTTTATTACAATATATTTTTTAACATTGAATATTATGGAATTTGCCTATTTAAACATGTCGAACGTAATCACTGAAAATCAGGGCATTTCATCGACATTTTCAGTGCTGTTTGGTGTTCTCTGAATAGATTAACCATTTCTCTGCTGCAGAAGATCACCGAATTGCGACTAACTGCACCATATTTTGATATCAATTCACCAGTATTTGGCGAATTAACAGCTTTATGAATAGACAAATTGCCCTGATATTGCAATGAAAGGTGAATTTTGGGTTAATTCGGAGGTTAGTGAATAATCCCTTAACCCTTTTATTTCATTTTTTTTATTTTCACACATTACTTGGTCATATTTGGTATCATTGGAAAGGCCAGACTCTGACCTTTCCAGTGACAGACACCTCACTTGACCTTGCACAGTGTAAAAATCAGAGATGCAGGGTTAAAAAGTCCCCCACTGTCTCCACATTGCAGTGCTGCAGTTTATTTATTTGCACAGTATTTTACCAGGAAGGATACATTGAGATTTCTCTCATTTTCAAGTATGTCCTATGATGTTGACGATGAAACAATACATTAACCCCTTAAGGACCCCTGACGTACCCTGTACGTCCTGTCCACAGGTCTCCCTTAGACCCGCGGACGTACAGGGTACGTCAGCGGCGCCAAATCCCCCTCCCGCCCGATACTCACCTCCCTCGCTGGATCCCTCGGTGATCTGGCAGGGAGGAAGCCTGCCCATGTGATTTACATGGGCAGGCGAGGCTGATGACGTCGCCACGCTGCGTGGTGACGTCATCAGCAGGTGCCCCCATTCAAATCAATGGAGGGGAGGGGGGGGCTCCTTCGGAGCCCTCTATCTCCCCAACCATTGAAGCTGGGGAGATGCTTTTTGCACCGCTGAAAAGGGGAGAGTCTTTTAACCGTTTCGCCGCCGGATCGCGTTTTAGCGCGAATTGGCACCAAAATGTGATTCGAACCTGGAGGGGGACTGACATCTTGGATGTCAGCCTAGCCTCCAGGTCCCCCCCACCCACTGACAACCTCACCATATGTGTGAGGATGTCAGTGGGCCAGTTAACCATCTAGCTGCCATATAGAGATAAGGGGATCCTAAGGATCCCTTTATCTCCCGATCCATGGCAGCTAGATGGTCATATTTGACATCATTTGAAAGGCCTGATATTTAAAAAAAAAAAAAAAAAATTAAATAAAAAAAAAAAATTGTTTTTTTTTAAAAAAAAATTGTCTGGGGGGTTTAATTAAATAGGACCTAGGCTGTCATCTCAAAATAATTAGCACAAAATGGTCAGAATGAGCGCAGCGCACATAGGTGAACTGGCTCAGCAGTGAAAGGGTTAAAAGGCAAAAACATGTAAAAATTGGGTATTTCTATTCTCGGGATAAAATTTTGAAACTATTTAGCTGGGGTCTTTATTGGTGGTTGTAGCTTTTGGGGATTAAATTACGAAAAAGTGTGTTTTTACCATTTTTTTCATCATATTTCATATTTTTTTTATAGTAAATTATTCAATATGATGGAAATAAAGGTATTTCTAGAAAGTCCATTTAAAGGCGGGAAAAAGGGTGTATAATATGTGTGGGTTGAATAAACGAGTAAGAGGAAAATTTCACCTAAACACTAACAGCGCAGAAACGTAAAAACAGCAGCGGTCACTAAAGGACGGATTTGTGTAAAACCGCCCGGTCACTAAGGGGTTAATGATGCATTTTGCCATCGCTGCCACACTTGCTGGCAGCATGGGAAATGAGAAGATGAGTTAGTGTAGCATCACTGTTCACTTTATAATTGAAACATGAATAATTGTCCTGCATTAGCAAAAAAAAAAGGAAATAGTTGTATTTAACATATTTGTTATTTTAGTTCTACACCAGGTCACGTTTGATGTCATTGGAAAGGCCACCAGGGTTATTCAAAGAGAATCGAAAAGCAACCGCACGTTCAGTGACTTTTCTTTCTCTTCAATTCGGTGCAATTTGGCAATCCCATCTCGGCCACCCTGCAATGGATTCAGCAAGCACCACAGGGCTGCCGAAATGCAGGGAAAAGCCGCCGCAAACCGGCCGAAAACTAATTGCAAAACAAGGGCGAACACACACCGAAACCCGCAAAAACACCTGGATTAACCTGCGAAAACGCCGGAAAAACCCAAGCAGGAGCCAATCACACGCAGCACAGCCGCCAAAAAAAGCCGACACCGCAGACGAAAGGAGTGAATAAATTAAAAAAACTGTTTGCTTGAATGGTTGAAAAGTGAAACGCTGTTTGCAAAGAAACTACTTAGTGAAAAGGTCTGAAATTTACATATGAGATCCAGGGAATGATAATAAAAAGGGCTGTTACAGAAAAAATAATTAAAGTTAAAAAAAAATAAAACAAATCGGACATTTTCTTTTAAAAGAATCCTGAAAAATGCTTAAAATATCCTAAAAAAATCTATAAATAAAGAGACTCTTTACTGCAGAATATTATAATCAACAGTTTATTAGATATTGAATTAAAACGGGAATATTTTTAACATTGAAGCCTATGGGATTCGCCGGAATAAATCTGCCGCATGAAACCACCGAATGGCAGGGCAATCTGGCAGCTTTTCACTGCTGGGTTTTGTTCTCTGAATAGCCGAAGCATTGCTTCTCTATGGGGATTCACAGCCCTCGAACAGGCACGAACAGGCACCGTATGTGCAGGCAATTCGCCAGGATTTGGCGAATTGCGTGCTCTCTGGATAGCCGAAAGAAAGGTAACCAAATGCTGCTTTTCAGCCTTCGGTTACCTTTTGAGAGCCATTCGGATTTCTTTGAATAACCCTGCATATCTTGGCCGTTCTAACGATATCTCACATAACCCTCTAGCATGTAGGGGTCCGGAGATATAGCTGTCATTTTAAATTGTAAATTTTTAAAAGGGCAAGGGGCCCCCCTGTGGTCGATGCCTGTAGGCACATGCTTTCTTTGCCTATTTAATTATAAAATCAGCACTGGTCACTGACATTCCATATTTCCTATTGGCCAGTTCCTCTGATCTCACCAGGATAAGTAAGCATCAACAGCTCTGATTGGACCTCTGATTGTTGTGCCAAATCTACCACTAAGATGCCGTTGCCCTGTAGTTAAGTATGGCAGGAGAGCTTTAAAACATACACCCATTTCCACACTGTGGATATCTGAGTCTCAAAATGATGTTGGTTTCCTCCAGAATATCTGGAATTAAATAATTTATCTGATAAACTATTATACTGCTTCATCCTTTTAGGCAGTAAGAGACTATTTATGACCATAACATCAAGATAAACTTTGGAAATAAAATTGTAATATTTTTATGGTATTCGTTTCTCTATAATTTAATGACCATGGCTTTGATTAGCTATTAAGGAATAAAATGGTGTTTTTCATTTGATTTAATTCTTTTTTTTTAAGTGGTTGTAGCTGTGGATGTGTTGGCCTTTCTCCAAGGCGATAAAATTGCATTGTCTTAAGTGCTTATTTTTCACAGCATTTTTTTGTTCAATCTGTCATTCATTTGCTTTATTTAACCTTTTTTTTTTCAATGCTAAAAACTTGGGTGAATTATTGTGTTTGGAGCAAAACTGGTGTTATAGTGGGATTTTTTTAACTGTTGTTTTTGTTTCTTTTTGGAAAAAGTTACCAACAATTATTTCTAAGAATTATAAATGGGGAGATTTATAACCCAACATAAAAACACTGTCAGTAACCAGTGTTTTTTTTTTTTTTTTGTAAATCATTTTTAATTATACAATAGGAAATATTTGGGCATATTCCCAGTGATTTTCTTATTGTAATAATGTATTTGGCAGGAAAATGGTGCCATCTGCTGTCAAATTGAGTTACAACAGTTTTGTGCTCTGTATATGATCTGATGGGGAAACGTCTGTTAGAGACATTTCCCAGCTGGTTTTAAAAAGTGTCAGCATCTCATGCATCATGCTTATTGTGCTAAAACTTTGTGCACCCCTTCTGCAGCCCTGCAACTAACGAAATGCATTTGCAATTACACAGCATAGCTCCAGATTGTGTTAACACAATCTTGGGCTGCTTTGTCTACTATTATTATTATCCTTTATTTATATAGCGCCACATATTCCGCAGCGCTTTACAAGATCAGTGTACACGGAGTTGATACATTAGAATACCACACATGAATGATGACCTGATTCAGGGGGACCCTGTTCCCAAGAGAATTTACAATCTATGAGATGTACAAGTATTTTGTGAGGTAGGTGCATCCATATAGTTGTCTTGCCCAAGGACACTCGCTGGTGGCGTCTTCTGAGTGGGATTGGAGTCGTCTTTCCATGACTGCAGATCAGTGACCTGGTGGTTAGGTTGAACCCGCTTCTCATAAAGTCGAGACTATTCCACAGTTGTATTGGAGGGATGTGCTGAACAAGATTTTGACTACTGCTGATGGTGTATACATGATCACGGTAGTTACATACAGGGCTATTCAGGGAGAGGTGAAAACCTTGAGTATTGCCAGGAGAATGAACAATCTAGGCCAAATAGCCATTTTGGAAAGTGAGATAAATGGGAGAATTTTTCTGGTTTGACTATTTCGACCTAGAATTTTCAATTCTCCAGTCATTCTCAAGATTTTCACCTCTTTCTGAATAGCCCTGATAGCTAAATAGTCGGTTCAGTCTTTCATACATTACCTACTGCTGTTGATTCAAAAGATGGCAGAAAAAAACCCCAGTTAAGGCTGGGGTCAGACGAGCGTAGTGTTCACGTCCGTGATTGCGCCTAAAAGTACGTCCGTGATAGCATGAAAGAAAGCCCATTGGAGCCTGACACATGAAGTATGTCCGCACTGAACTGCGGACGCACAACGGCCGCGGCCCACGGACGCAAGGCAGGCAAGAACGTACAACCACTAGAACGGCCGCACAAAGTGCGCTGCGTCCGCAACGTCCGCATAGCTTTGTGTGTGAGTGATGGAACGTGGTCAGACGGACTGCATTTATACGTCCAGCATTTTTCACGGACAAAATGGTTTTGCTTTTTAATTTATTTTCCCTGCTACATCCGTCAAAATATCCGTCAGTGAATAAACGGACTGTGTGGCCACTACTGTGTCTTCCGTACTGACGTATGTCCGTGTACACGGACGTACAGTCCGTAGAAATCACGCTCGTCTGACCCTAGCCTAAGTCCATGAAGTCCTGGGAATTTTTTTTTTCAATTGAAATATCATGTAGGAGATACATGAACTCATGAACTAAATTAAGAAAATCCATAAAGTATCTACTTGCAATTCATTTAATTTTGGTTATTCGTTATGACATTCACAAGTTATATTATTATGATTATAATTAATAATTATAATTTTAATTAATAATAATATTTACTAAAATAAAACCTTTTCAGGTGTAATTCATGTTTCTATTTAAGCCTAAATTCTGCTTAGAGCAGGAAATAGTGCTTAGAACAGGGGTCGGCAACCTTGGCCATCCATATATTTAGGAACTACATTTCCCATGAGGCTCAGCCAACCTAATGAATGCCTAAAACATTCTAAGGCATGGCTGCTGACCCCTGGCTTAGAAAATCTCTAATATTTTCTTTTTTCATAACAAAAAAAAATACAATTTTGCAGCTTAAACTACATATACACTGTTGGCATAGATTTGCTTTTGCGTTTGTTTGTTTTTTTAGAATACCGAGTATATGCTATATTATAATATACAGAGAAAATTAATTATCCCACGTTGTGGACTTTGTTTTATTCCTCTAGATCTACAACAACCGTCAAAAACAATCAATGTATAGAGCAAACAGAAATACCTCAGGGACACGTAATGTATTGTTACCAACATTAGGCCAGAGGAACCACAAAGTGGATTTGCATAAACACTAACTTTGTTAAGCTCTTGTATCATAAAGCAAACATAATTCAAATACTTTTTAATACAAAACCTCAGTGACAAATGGACTATCGACATTCACTGGTTTAAACAGCTTATGTAGTGATTAGACTTTGGGATCATAATTGCTCTTGTTGCACAATTCGTCCGCAGTCGATATCTTTTCATCATATACATTTTTAATCACATATTAATAAGCAAGAAAATGTGTAATATTGATGAGTGGATTAGGTTATTGACCAACTTGACAGCTACATATACGCTTTTACATAAGTATGATCAAGGTCAAATCTTGAAAGCTGAATAAGCCACCTTCAATGGAAAACACAGATACTGAAGGTCTCACGATGAAACTCCTAGTTCAGTTTGTAATCGAGAAGTGTGTTTGAAGGTAGAGACCATTGAGACATCAGATCGTTAAATTGACCCCATGTTACCATGACAATTTAATGGAGGGATCTCAAACTCTGGCCCAGCCAGATGTTTATTGCTTACAATTACCAGAATTCCTTGAAATGCAGTAAATGGCCAGATAATAATGGGAGGTGCAGTTCAGGGACATCAAGGGGGGGGCAGAGTTTGAGATCCCTGATTTAATTTCTTTGGTCATGGGCAGCTGAGTGTCTCCCCCCTCTACCTTCCACCAACATCTTTCCAAGTGGAGGGATCTCCATGGTCTTTAAGCTGTCAATCAGCTCAAGCTTGACAAAGGCCAAAACATTACCACAACATACACGCAATAAGTTTGTTTGATTGAACCATCTTAGGAGTGCCGTACTCCTTCTCTTTTTTACAAGTCTTGGGTGTTGGTCTACCTGGCATCTGCATTTGCACCATTTACTACACCTGTAATATTATATTTTTATTCAAGACATCAGACTGTGCTGCTATGTTTCTCATTTCTCCTGCCGGACAGCCTTCTGGGGTTTTGTTCAGCAATGCACAGCTCTGTGTCCAGCTGATTGGCCAATGCTTCACCACTGCTTCAGTGGAAGAGTGCAAAGGGAAACCCTGCACTAAAGGTGAGTGGTTTATTCACACATTAAGGTAAAAGCAAAGATGGAGGGTTGGGAAGAATTAATACTTAACCCCTTATTTTTTCTCTCCAGAGCCCCATTCCTGTATTTACCATAGAGAATCCCTTTAAATATGATCATTCACTGAACAGTCAATATGGTGAGGTTCAAATAACCTCTTGGCTAAACCCAGCTCTTTATAGAGATATTCTCATTCTCTTGGAGATCTTTAGTGAATCTTACAAACTGTCATGCCTCATGCCGCCGTCGCCGAAGAAGGGCCAGGCTGGCACCATTCCCTCTTGAATTGCACCTTGGCAGCACAGGAAAAGTGCTGCCTCTCCCCAGCACTGGAAGCACAGGTCTATAAACAGTTAAACTACAACTAACATACCACACCTTTCCTCACCTGAAATAAAGTTCCCTCCCTCTTTCCCTTCTGTGCTTCAGTATTGTTATCCCTTCCCAGCAGAAAGAGGTGACTAGCTCTGCGGTCCTAGTCTGCTACTTCCCTGAATCCAGTTTTAACCCTTTTGTGTCTCTACCAAAATTCCCACCGTGTTTCCACCAGTATCCTTCCAGTCTCCAGTCTCCAGCTACTCCTCAAAGATCTGGTCAGTCTCCTTCAACCCACCCTCCTCCACCCACTATCCTGTCTGTAGTAACTGCATTTGGGCCATATCCCCTCTACCTGGTTCCACCAGAACCCGAACCTGACACAAACCCTGGCACCCTGTTTTGAAACAGCATGTCCCATGATGAGCACAAAGTTTGTGTGGGGCCTGAGAACAGGAAACGGCGTAAGTGACTTGCCCTACGGTGGGTCCCTGTTCAGGTCTCACAAGGTTTTAGCCTGCTGGTGCCATTACAGAAAAGACGGAAGCATATTCAAATCAGACTGCTATCCCCCAGACAGGGCGGCCAGGACCGAAATGGCAAGAAAGTCATCTCTGCACAAGAGCTACAACAACCCCCAACGATCGTTTCAGCCATGCTAGGCCTCATCAGGAAGGATGTGCCATCCTATGTACCTCAAGCAAGGGCTCCACGTCTGCATTATCTGATACACTTATACTGAGCAAAAACAACAATAGTTGTTTTGCTCAACATTTCCCATGATGCACTAGCAGCCTTAAGACTGGCTGGTTGTCATTGAACCTGTAGTTCAAAAAATCTGGGGTGCTAGTGTTTTCCATTACGGATGTAGGCTATTGTATACTTTGCTGATAAACATACAGCATTATTATTATGATAATCTGTGTAGAGCCAAGCTATAAAGAATAAGTTTAAGCTATTTATACTACTGCAAAACTGCATCATAGAATGAAAATTCCAGATATTGTGCAGTTTTTAATTATTGTGCCACTATTGCACATATTTTACATTTAAAAGAATTATGAGAAATATTAATAATCTCTGATTAAAAATAGTAATACCCGTATCATCCATTAATCATACAGATTTTTTTTAAGGATGCACATCAAAGCATTAGTTTAATGAAACAAACATATGCATAACAATGGAAAACTAAAAACAAAATGTATTCTGTATTCTGTCAGTGACAAACCTCAGCAATGTTCATCATAATCACTATTTTCTTCCTGAAGGTGCGCCTGGGGCAAAATTACACTGGTAAACTAAAAACAAAACAAAAGAACTTGCGTCATTCCAAGAATAAACATAATTATGGCGACTTGGGAGATTTGTGTAAATATTCATTACAAAGTTGACTCTTGAGAAGGTATAAACTATTTCCAAGTGCTTTGAAAGTGTTTCCTTTTCTTGTTTTGCTGGAGAATTTGTTGTCTGCACTTTTCCTTTGAGAAAGTAATACATTACTCCTTTCTGGTTAAACAAAAAGACAAGTGGTTTTATATAAACCTTTGTTTTCTTACAATGTGGTAGTTTGTGATGATTTTATTACCCCTTCAATACCGTGGTCGTGTATACACAATGCGCAGCAGCAGACACATCAGCCCAAGAACATGACCACAATCTGGGGCTATGCTGCGTCCTTGTAAATACAATTAAAATACTTTTTAAAACCAGGTAAGGAATGTCTCTAATGGACTTTTCCCCAGCTAATCCTGCACAGAGCTCAGAACTGCAGTAACTCTATTTGGCCAGAAGATGGCGACATCTGCCTGACAAATCAGTTATTACAGTAAGGAATATATTGGGAATATTCCCATATATTTGTTACAGTATAATTAATTATTTTTTTTGGAAAATCACTTGGTAGTGAAGGGGTTAAGGAAAAGAACCCATTCTCTTTCGTTCCCGACTGGCTTACTGCTAACCAGATCTCAAGTGCTTAAGTGCAGAAGTACTGAAGTGTGTGTAATTCAAGAAGAGACAAAGCCTGAATTACAAGGGGTACCTTTAATCATAAAATAGAATTTAATTAGGAAGAGAAAATAAACAATATCAGACATATACTGTAGAAACATACAGGGTTATTCAGAGAGCCCCGAAATCAAATTTTGATGGTCTCCCTTCCACCTCACTTCGGCGAGTTCAATTTGCCGACCCTACGGTGAATTCACGGCAGGGTCCCCAAAGTGCGGCGATCGACTCGCCAAATCGATCTGAAAAACCGCCAAATGCATCCGACGAATCGATCCGAAAAAAGTAGACGAAATCCGAACAGAAGGCTGAACAGCCTCCGGAAAAAGCCGGCAAGCCGCGGAACAGGGGTAAAAAGAAGAAAAGAAAACGCAACTTTTAAAAGGCATTTGTAAAAAAAATACTGCATGAAAATATATATATATATAAAATATATAATAATATATTAGGTACTATGAATAATAATAAAAAAGGTCTGCTACAGAAAAAAAACAGCATTTAAAAAAAAAAATTGGGAAAAAATTTTCAACAAAAAAATCCCGAAAAATGCTTTAAAAATCATAAAAAATATATAAAGAGACTTTTTGCTGCAAATGAAAAGAATAAACATTTGAATAACCATTTAAGAAAAACGGGGATTTTTTTTACATTGAAACCTATGGGATTCGCCTGATTAGAACTGTCGAACAAAACCACCGAAAAGCAGGGCATTTCACTGACATTTCGGTGCAGTTCGGTGTTCTATGAATAGATTAGCCATTGCTTCTCACTGGGGGATTTCACTGCTGCCGATGATCACCGTATTTCGCTGGCAATTCGCCACTATTTGGTGTACTGCCAGCTTTTTGAACAGCCAAATGGCCGCGAAATTGCACTGTACGGGGAAATATTTGGTGCAATTCCGTGGCCAATTTGGTGCTCTTTGAATAACTCCTATAGAGCAATAAAATACTTAGGTCCCTATTACATTCTTCGCGCAAATGCGCTCGCGCAGTGCAATTGTTTTGCTCACCGCAAAATGCGTTATCGCGTGAAAATTAACGCGGTATTACGATCCGAGCGCATTTTTTCAGCCTCCAAGTCTTCCCGCACGCAAATCCGACGCGCAAATTTGTGCGCAAATGAACGTTGCGTGCAGGAATCGGTGGGCAATCAGAATTAAGAACCACCATTTTCTAGGTTTCGGTTGTTGTGCCTGTCAAAGTCAATCTGCGTATCTGTGCTGCAGCAAAAAAATATTTTGCCAAATTATTAAATTTTAATGTCTGGGTATGTGTAGAATGTGTAACTGTACTGTGCTGTATTTTTTTTTTTCGTGCTGGTGTATTTTGTTCCGGCCAGCACGTTCAGATTTGCAGTTAATACCAGGTTTTCAAAAAAGTAAAAATTATGCGTGCAAAAGTCGTTCGTAGGAAGTTGCACATCGATTGTAATACCATCCTCTTAACGCATTTGCACTCATAATGTTAAGTGTAGTATGCGCGCGCGCACGCACTTGCGCTCGCGCTGGGTTCGCGCAGGGCACTCACGTTGGACGTTAACGCGCATCATTGCGCGAACGTCGTAATACGATGTTCTGCGCAAATGGTTTTGCAGTCGCGCACACGCAAATGCGCAGCGTGAAGAATGTAATAGGAGCCTTACTTTTTTACAAGCACTTTGTATTGTACTATTATCCGTTTATTTATACTGAACACCATATTCCACATTGTAGTACATGGGGTTACAGTCGTTACAATACACAGTTAGACATACTGAAAATATATATACTTGACGTGAGCGGGCTCTGCTCCCTAAGGAGCTTACATTCTAAATTGCATCCATATCTTATGGTGTTAGAAGGAGGATGTAATTTTATTTTACATTTTCCTGTACTGATAAGGGGACTGGAGATTATCCAGTAGTGAAGATAATGCTGTATATTAACAATGGGCTGGATTTACATGCTATACATCAGCCTTATCTATATTCATATTGAGGTATCACCTAACAGCAAGCCCTTGATGTCACAGTTAGCATGTACGTATACAGATAGCTGTAAAATGAATTTGGCTGAATACCATGGAGTATCACATTGATATCCCCTTCACTACGAAGTGATTTTCCATATAATCACTGTTAGGAGCCAGGGTTTGTTTGGAAAATCACTCTTCATGAATTATACAGTAAGAAGGTTTGGGGATTTTTCCCACTGTACTTCTTACTGTAGTATCCCCATTTGACCTGCAGATGTCACCATCTAAGGTGTAAGAGGGGGGCGCAAGAAGTGATTGGTAAATTAGGGACTCGGTTACCTTCACATGTAACTGTCCTATACGGTCTAGATTGACCCTGCAAAGAGCATACAGTTGAAGAGTTATCTGTAAACACTGTAAATATACTGATACAACAAGAGTGTAACGACTAATGAGCGGAATAAGGTGCTAATAGCGAGTCGGCACAGAAAAAGTTATAAGCAATACAAACCATCTACAGTACAGAATGCATGCTAAAATAGTACGGCGAATCCCAATGTTGGGATATATGCACAGTCTAAAAGGACTGTTAAAAAAGTGCAACGGTGAAGTAAGCTAAATCATGTGCAAAGTGCAAAAAAAGTGCATTTATTGCAATATCAATTAAAGTGCTTGTGCATCTAAAATGCAGATGCAGGTAATAAAGTGCATATAGTGTAAGGGTTTCCACAGTTGGAACCTTAGGAAACTGCACAGTAAGTCATTAGTGTCTCCTGGCGCACGTGTTACGCAATATCTGTGGTATCACTGGTTAGGAGACAGTCTTGCTGGATACTAGGTCAGTTAATAGTACACAAAAAAGTGCTGGTGCTGATAGATATAGTCTATTATAGGTCTCACTTATACGGTCCAGTTACAGTATATATGAGAATCCTAATTTGATGCCGTCTCTTTAGAGTCCTAGCGAGCTCCCAGTCCTCAGAGGAAAGAGAAAAAAGCGGAGAAAAGATTATAGTGCAATATTGTCTCAATGAACTGGCTATAGATTACAGGAAAAAGCACACTCTCCAGAGCCTACTAAATCCAGGCTCTGGCCTGAAATGCACCGGGCCAAATAGAGGGTGACCTCTTCCCTTCTTATCTTTGTACTGGTTACCTCAAATACAAAAGATGTGGAGAAACAGCTCTCCCATAGCATAATTCGAAACCAATACTTTGAATGTCAAATAAACTGCTTATGTTGGAGCCTTACTGTTCCAGGCTCAACTCTTTAGCATTCGGTAATTCTTAGTTGGTGAGTACCATTACCTCTTTTAGCAGCTCACAGGTCTCCTGGGTGGGTGAAGGTGCTTCACATCACCCGAGGTCCTGTGATTAGGAGGCAATAAATAACCAGCTCCTTAAACTCAGCTCGCCCGCTCCTCGCTTCCGCCTCTGCTTGCTCCCCAGCCTCTCACCGTCACACATTGACAGCCAACGGCACCACGGCAAAACCAAACAGTCTCAAAACGCGAAGCATAATCTGTGTCTTTGTGCCACCATCTGCTGGCCAAAATTAGCTACTGCAGTTGGGGTTCTGTGCTGCACAGTTGGGGTCCTGTGTTTCACACACAGTGTCCCGGCTGATCAAACTGTTTTAGCACCTCAGGTGTCATGCCAGAGGTGCTAAACATTCTGGAACTCATTTGCAATAAACAAGATTCTTTTGTATTGCCCCAGAATTACACCAAACCGAGTATAGTTTAGTTTATTAGGGCAACAGCAGGTGCACTGAAGCTCGAGTATACTCAATCTTGGTAGTGTAGGGGATAAGAACTATCATAGACATATACAGGGTACACCCTAATGTGGAATATTGTGGCCCTCCCTGTTATTACCTTATCACTTGCTCATCAACTGGGTTTATAACTCTAAGTTCTACTTATGACTACAACCTATATGTCACTTTTTCATGTTGGCATTCCTTGTGCTTGCTTTGCTTTCTTTTTATGTGACTTTTTTACTCTTTGTTTGACTTTCATTAAATAATTTGATTGTACTTTGTTTTCTCTTTTCTTTTCTTTTTTCTTTTTTTGCTTTAATTTTTTTATTGAAGACTTCTGTATGCTAGATGGAAGAATGATATAATATCAGTACGTGAACCAATAATTGTAAGTGTAAAGCCAAAACGAATGCATAACAAGGAAATAAAATGTCCAGTTACACACTTATTGTTATTGAATTAATACATCTTCTATGCATGATAACATATATCTACAGCCGTCAATATTAATCATGGACTTTTGTGTTTAAATGTATTATTTGGTAGAGAAATCACTTATCATTTGCTTTATAACAGCTGGTTTTAGTAACTGGCTCAAGTTTTTTTCTGTATTAAAATTCCTTGTAACATTTGGTAAGTCTGCGTAAGTCAGTTATCTCATGGACAGCAGCTTCATGGAGCAAACAGACACCACATATATTCTATTCAGCTCTATTCTACACCGCCAGGGTTTATCTTATTAACTGCAGTCTTCTAGTGTACACATGCAGCTAACAAAAATATACCGCAATGTCAATATTGAATTTTTGCTATTTTATTCTAACAATATGTATGTACCTAAACCAATATTTAATATTGTTTAATATTGTTAGTTTTAATAATTTGTATTTACTTGTTTTGGGAAATATATAAGAAAAAATATCATATAAATATTATGTATGTATGTATGTAATTTTAATAATGAATTCCAAGGAAATTCACATTAATTTATGTATTAACTATGTAAAAGTTGACAGCTGGTTAAATCCAATGGAAATATGCACACAAAACTTTTTAAAACATAAAAGTTTATTCAGAAATAAAAACTAATGACGATGGAGTATATCCCTGACTATAAAGCAATACATACGTTTTACAAAAAAAATATAATTTGCTGAATAACAAGTCTCAAGAGCTTACACGGACAATATGACAAAAACTAAGTACTTCCTGTCATTTAAAATAGAAGCACCATAATTCTCCTTATTAAACATTAATACATTTAGTGGTTGGTAAACCATCGATCATTTAGGCTAGGGTCAGACGAACGCATTTTTAACGTGCGTTTAGCCGCACGAAATCACGGCCGTGCTAGCAGCAAATGACGTCCAATGCCGGGGAACATATGACGAACGGCCGCACGAAAGTTCGTCCGTACAACGCAAGTGGCAAACGAACGCATTTTTTCGAGAACGTCAAACCGCTACTACTGACGTACAGAGTGCGCTGCGGCCGCATAGCGGCGTGTTTGCGTGATTGGGAGACGTCAGACGCTGCTAATGTCCGGCTAACATAACGTCCAGACACAAAAAGTGTTTTATTGATGATCCGTACAGAATCACGGACGAAAATGCGCATCGTATGACCGCTATCGCTTATTCCGTGAAAAATACGTCCATTCGTTCGACCGCACTTTTTCACGGACGACGCGAAAAATGCATTCGTCTGACCCTAGCCTTAACATGTGTATCTTATGCAGGGCACATCATACCCCAACACATGTGTTTTAAAGCCTTCGTGCCCAACTCACATTGATTGAATGTTGTCTCGCCTTAAACGAGACCTGGTATAATTTAATAATTCACGCTAAACTGAATCATTCATTATTCGAATTTCTACCAATGGAAACCCAACTGGATATTTAAAGAGGGAGAAAAGGACACTATATAATATATGCCTCATCTGTCCTGTATATTAATTGTATAAACCCGGAAAGGAACACACACAACTCTCTAAGGGTTATTCAGAAAGCACCAAAATTTTTCTTGTTTGGTGCACTTTGGTGCGTTTCGGCGATTCCAGTTCGCCAACCCAACAGTGAATTCACTATTCACCGCAGGGTTCCCAAAGTGCACCGAACGTGGAGCTGCTCTGTTCCCCGTTTCCACTTTTACATCAATACTTTATATCCACATTCTCCAGTATTCTATCTCTTCAGTGCTAATCACCATCCGTCCTCTACAGCCATAGCCCCTGTTGACATATTGACTATTTCTACCTACAAAACCACATTCCTCCATTCACAGCAACGTTCCATCCTATTTCACCTTTGTTTATCATTTACACACTCTTTTTATAAAGACATTCCAGTCTTCTTGAATAGCTCACGAGACTTGCATGCTTAGGCTGGTCATCCACTGGATGCGTAGTCATATGACCGATTGGTCGTCAGAGTACAGACGAGCCAGATTGTACAACTAAGTACTACTGAACTCTGTCCGCTGGAGGCAACTGCATCAGACGAGACTCCCTTGTAATTTAAAATGTAATCCTTGCATGAACAGGGCTCAGACCTACAGACATTGCCATAAACCATGGTATATTTAACTGCCCTGACTTGTTTGTGTTTGCTGTGTATATATTATACATGTGTGTGCTGTGTATATATTATGCATCTCAGCGGTGTATATATTATACATATGGTCTGACTATACCTATGTGTTTTCTGTGCATATATGCACAATATATACATAAATTGTGTGTGTGCTGTGTATTGTGGCAACTGGCCTAGGTCATCCAACTAGGTTGAAGCAGAGAATCCCGTTCAAATGGGGAGCAGTCGCTAGTCTGATGTAATCTGCTAAAGTCGTACAACCAAACTCCGATGCAATGGATGCAGTTCAATCCCTTCCCGTGTTGGGGGATTAGTCTGACCTATGCGGGCAACTACGCCTGACCAGATAGTCCTACGACTACGGATCCAGTGGATGACCAGCCTAATTGGTGCCAACTATGAGGGAATCCATCCTGCAATATGTTTTACCCTTAAACGATGCATTGTTTTGAAATCTTGGGAAGCAGAGGTGAGACGCGGCTTTTAGCAGTAACAAGAAACCAAGCGTTGGAAGCATCACATGACCTAAGAGTTTTGAGCTCTCTAGGTTAATGTGCTTTGTGCTGGTGCTACATGTTTTATTGCAAACATTTAATTTTACGATTCTCTAGGTGGGACTCACTTTATATTTGTATCTGCTAACACTCATGAAAATTTATAGCACAATGCATTATTGTTCCTAAAGTAACTATTAACTAGACACATTATTCATGCATTAATGTGTTACACAGGTGTTATTCATACCACTATGCGGAAGATATTACACTTTCTGCTAGGCTGCGGGATTAATGTGATTGTAACGGTAAGGTAGACAACCTTGACCTTTCTGATGCTTTTGTGTTACACAAAGTCAAATGGCTTATGGCCATTGGACATGTTAATTTCGACAGCCATGTGACTTTGACGACCAGGCTAATAAAAGCAAAACAAACAGAAAAAAACATATAATGACAATACATGATATTTCATATAAATACAGGAAATCACAATAAACTAACTCACAATCACACTCTATAAATTGATTAGCAATTACCTTTATGTGAGGATGATATTTTTATGGTCAGGCATTGTAATCATTTAAGGTGTTATTCACTAAACAACGATGTTAACCATTTCTGCAAACAACAGTAAAAATCACCATTGTAACAGCTACAGTAAACTTCAGGTATCAGAAGGGAAATCCAACACCGGCAGGCCAAGTTGTGGCAAACATGAGTGAACAACGATGAATTATGGTACCATGGTTATTTTTCGGTAGTAAGCGTCAACTGTGGCTATTTTTCATTTACCGGTTTGCAACACCAGCCAAAATACTTCACCTATTTTAAAATGCCGATCACCATAGACCTCTAATAAAAACATAGGAAAACCACCCCTACATCTAGATTTGAAAAGACCTCCCATACAAACTTCGGTGAAAATAGTAGAAAACAATGCTAGGCAAATTTGTCTAAAACACCAGTATAATCTATGCTAAACTAATACAACAGAAACTACAGTAGAAACCCTATTTATACTAACATTGAGATCTACATTAGACAACTTTGGCAGAAGCTACTGTAGCGCTCTGTTAGTCTGGCTCTATCGACTGAGTTGTTGCTGCCACTAGAGGGAGACAGAGCTTAGACATGTCAAGGACTATGCTGGACTAAAAGACTCTATCTCCCAGAAACCTTTGCGAAGAGGACAGGAAGTGGGCGTGCTGGCGCCAGGAAAGACATCAGGAGCCTTGTGCCGGGCATGGGCAGAACGAGCAGAGCAGCTAGACGAGTAAGATGCATGCAGCACATTGTCTGGGATCACAACCAGGCCGGAGCGTGGATCAAGGCGTATCCAGTGCTGGAGATCGGGGACGAAGTGTGCATCATCGCATACCACATTCCGCTGAGCAACTTGGAGGTTCCAGAAGGACCTCGAGTAAGGAGGCCGCGGATCAAATGGGAGTGCAGGCGGTGGATCGGTTCCTGTTGCGGAGATTCGGCATCGGAGGAGCAGATTCGTTGGCACTGGGTTCCAGTCGGCAGAGAGAGATCTTTTGGTCGAGTCATCGGTTCTGGACACAGTGTTTGCCGGATGGGGGAGAGGCCTCAAGGCCCACGTTTCCGAGAAAGCGCGCACTTGGTTGATTGCTTTAATTCACAGGGCCCCGACGTTGACTAGTCGAATATGTTTTTGTTCATTCACTGGCCAGTTGAATCTAGTACCCAGGTACCCGAAGACACCAATTTATGAGCCTTTTGAGCGGGACTTAAACTCACGAACTGAAGGGCATTAACCGTTTCTTTTCCGCCATGTGTTTTTCCCACGTTGCGCATTACGTCATTTATCCCTGCTTAATCGATTAACGCTTCAAAGTATATGTGTATTCAATGCCACTTTATTGCTTCAGTAAAGTACAAAATCTAGAAAATCCACAACAGCATGATGGTGTATAGCAATTCTTAGTGCGGTGAGACTATCCTGGGTTTATTCAGCAGCTCCTCCGGGGGTGAGGGCTACAAAAAGTACAACAGCAATTCAGCAATAAATCCAATAGATGCAGCACACCGGGCCATTGGACAGCGACATATGGTGCGACAGCGACAATTCGGCGACAGCGAGACTGTCCCATAGAGAAACATTGAATGAGTCCTCTATGCACAAATTACCGAACAGCACCAAACGTTAATTTAACCCTAGCTTGCCTTTAACCCTCATTTTTTAGCCCTAATCTAACGGTAATTGAGCAGGATTTATTGTTTTTTAGTGACACAAATCGATCCGAATCGATTCGTTATGTATAAAATTGTTTTATTTCTACTGTGATTCGTATGAAATCATTTTGTATTTTGTAAGTACTTCCGAAATACAAATTAATAGAAATTCGGACGCATTGCGATTCGTTACGAAATGCACACCTCCAATAACTTACACATTAAAGAGGTTCATTTACTACACAGAGAGTCCATGTATCTCAGATGTCATAGCAAAGCTGCACATGCCCGGTGTCGACTCTTTGGTCTAGGAATAGGTGGCTACAAACATGGCTTCAAACATGGCTTCAAACATGGCTTCAAACATCCAGCAAGCCAGAAACATTTAACACATGTCTAAAATAGACTTGTGCACCGATTTTTTTTTTCGGTTCGATTCGTTCGGATATTTAAAATTTTCGATTCGGCTCGTTTCGGCCGATTTCTGTTTCGATTTGGTTCGGCTCGTTTTCCTTCGTATACATTTTTTTTTCGGACTATCGACCATTTTTCGTATTTTCGGGTCACCCTGTTCGTTTTTGTATCGACTTTTCGCGATTTTGGAAATTTTCGTTTTTTTCAGAACGTCTGTTCTCCTCGTTTCAAAGTGTCTAACTCTATTCGTTTTGACGTAAACTACTATGGTTTACTTTTTTTAAACTTTATATATTTTTTTATAATTAATTTTTGGTTTGTTTTTCGGATCCGATAATTCATTCTGTCGATACGATAATTCTGGCGATTCTATCGTGTTTTTTTTTATTAAATAAAGATCCTTTTTTTCTTATGAATATACATCTCACAACTTTATTTAATCATATTAAAATGGTATGAAAGCCAAGGAACAAAAAAATGAACAAAACGATTTAAAAAAACGCTAAACCGACCCAAATGGTCTGACTTTAAAAATAAAAACCCAGAACAAAAGGTTTTAAAATGGAAAAATAGTTGATCAAAATGATCTGAAACGAAAAAAAAACAACAAATAAAATGATTTAAAACAGACAAAAAAAAAGGAACCCTTTCGCTGCTGAGGCATTTCACGGCTTCCCTTCACGCCTGTGTGCTGTGCTGCTGAGCTAATTTTTAACAGTTTCGCTCCTCTTGTTTAAACGCTTTTGGAAGCCTTATTTTATAATATGACCCAGACATGTTATATATCATTCTTTCCGGCAGACTCGGCAGATGATACATAATATATCATTATCATATGTATGCGTCATGTCCTGTCTGTATATTATAACAAAAAATGCAATAAAATTTGAAGTTTCAATGTTTGTTTTACAAGGTGTAAAGTGTTTTTTTTTTCACATTTTAACATGCGAGTGTTTGCGGTTATATTTTATGAGTTGCGTTTGTTAAAAAAAATTGAAATGGGGACTTGTTATATTTTTTTGGGTGAAAATTACACTATTTTTAACAAACGCACCCCATACAAAAATCCTTAGTGCAGCATCATTGTTCACATTATAATTGAAATGGGAACAATATTGCTGCATTAACAAAACAAAACAAAAAACCTGTTTATTTTTTTTTATATTTTATTATATTTAAATTTTTTATAATTTTTAACATTGTCATGTTTGGTATCGTTGGAAAGGCCATGCTCTGGTCGATCCAAAGATACCAAACATTAACCGATAACTGCCGCGGATCGGGAGATAGGGGGTTCATTGGAACCCCCTATCTCCACCATTGGTCGCAGTTAGGGGTTAACTCCAGAACTGACGTCATTGTGACGAGGTCTTGGGACTGTCAGCAGCTGCCGTTCCCCCACGCTGTTGTCTTCTTGCAAAGACGTGACCATGTTGGCGGGCAGCGTCTTAGCGGGCAGCGGTGGGAGAGAGAGAGCTCATAGCTGGGAGGAGGTGTTGCGTGAAGCTGCAAACAGGGACAAATAAACTAGACCTGAGTCGCACTGAGGATCTTCGGGTTGTGTCGGAGAAGACTTCACGCAGTGCTGCCATCAATATTTTTTGATAAATTCTTGGTTATACAATGAATGTGACTGTGGACAAAAATCCATGTTGTTGTGACATCGCCTAAGCTTAACAAAACCATGCAACGGTAATCAAATCTCAAGGCAGTACAACAAGGTTGTGTTAGTGTGTGACATTTTTTGGCCAGGCAGGCAGTGTAGAATGTGCACAGTCACATTCATGGCCACAAATATGTTGACAAATTTATGACAAAGGGTCCATAGAAATGTCAATAAATTTATGTACATATAATTTTAACAGTGTGGAAACCAAGCAATACATATTAACTTATTAAGTAAGGAAAAGCAACGCACACAAACAGGAAAATATAGAAAAAATATAAAATTTATTTACAACATGATGCCACATGGCATTGGCAAACTGCCCAACAGGGGCACAAACATACTAGGGAGGAGGAGGCTGGTCTCTAGTCTACTGCCGCTCCAGGATGTCAATGGCGTTATTAAAATGCTCCCTAAATTCCTGGAGCAACTCCTGTATGGCATTGAGGTTGCTGCCAGCCAGGCGTAGCTCGCCGATCTCCATCCTGATGCTGGACCTGTCAGTGTCCGGTCTGGCTTCTCCTTCTATATATCCAATAAATGAAAGAAGGAAAATACAGTAAGTAAAGCAGGTTTCTATTTTTGACTGAAAGTCTTGAAAAAATATACCAGTAGTATATACCAGAGCTCAGTGGTGTATTTTGGTCTAGACCAACAAGTCCTAGGCCTAGGGCGGCACTTTCCAGGGGGCGGCGGCCGCACTGGTGGCCCCACCCCTAAAAACTTTTGCAAAGTATTTTGCCAGGAAGGATACATTGAGATTTCACTAATTTTCAAGTATGTCCTGGGTAGGCAAGGCCTAGGCTTTCACTTTCCAGGGGGCAGCATAAAACCTCACCACTAAGTGGGTTACTCACAGAGCACCAAAATGACGACAACATTTTGGTGTTCTGTAGTTCCCTGCACTTCGGGGAATAAGATTTCCCCACCCTGCAGTGAATTCACCGTTCACCGCAGGGTCCCCAAAGTGCATGAAGTCGGCCGCTGAATGCTGCCACCGCAAACCCGTGGCCTGCTGTTTTCAAAAGAACTACTGAACGAAAATGTCTGGAATTTACATATAAGATCCTATGATTGATAATAAAAAGTTCTGTTACAGAAAAAAGAAAAACCGCTATTAAAAAAAGGGGGGGGGGAATTTTGCTAAAAAATTACTAAAAGGTACTAAAAAAAAATCAATAAAGACTTTCTGCAGATTAAAATAATAAATGGTTTATTAGATATTGCATAAAAATGGGAATATTTTTAACATTGAAACCTATGGGGTTCGACTGAATAAACCTGCTGATTGAAACCACCAAACATCAGGGCATTTCACTGTCATTTCTCTGCTGTTTGGTGTTCTCTGAATAGATTAACCATTACTTCTCTATGGGGATTTGCACTGCCTTCAAACAGCACCGTACTTCCTGGCAGTTTGCCAAACTTGTGTGTGAGCATATCACAGAGCAGTGGTGTACTTAGGGGAGTGGCGGAGGGCGGGTCGCCCCAGGTACCAGTGATTATTTGGGTGTCATTAGGGGGTACTAGGAGGTGCCACTTCACTGTGTGTCAGCTTTGAGCTGTGTTCTCAAACAACGAGCAGCGGAGCAGGACGTTTGCATACGGAATAAAATCGAATAGAATAAAAATCCCCCTCTCCTCCCTCCATAGCTCCTCCCCTGCCCCGCAGCAGCTCTAGGAGAGGGGAGGGGGATGTGATTTGTGTGCAGAGAGAGAAAATGACAGTAAACGGTACTGTAAAGGGGGGTATCAGCAGAATATGAAGCCCTGTTTGCTTACTGCTGTTTAAAGTGGACCTTTCCTTAACCAGCACTGCAGTGATAGAAATTTGTCATTGAGCTGCCTGGCTCCTGGTGAGGCTGCGTCCGTGCAGGTCACACGGTCCGGCCAGTCAGGTGGTACTGAGTCTCAGTACCACCTGACTGGCTGAACCATGTGACACGCACGCAGCTGGCCCGTCCTTTCGTTAACACGGAATCTCACTCTATTCTGGACTGAACACCCACTGGGAAGGGAATCAAAGCCACAGTGCACCCTCTGGCAGTGGCACCCCACTGCTGACAAGATGGCTCCAGGCACAGGCACAGCCGTGATCCTAACGTGGCCTGGAGGGACCTCCTGCTGAGTCCGTACACAGTCCCTGCTGACTCTGCACACAGCCCTACCGCAGACGGAGGCCTGTAAATATAGAATAAATAATTGCTGTGTGCTCATATTCACTTGGTTTGCTGACACGCACGCAGCTGGCCGGCCCTTTCGTTAACACGGACTTTCACTCTATTCTGGACTGAACACCCACCGGGAAGGGAATCAAAGCCACGGTGCACCCTCTGGCAGTGGCACCCCACTGCTGACAAGATGGCTCCAGGCACAGGCACAGCAGCGATCCTAACGTGGCCTGGAGAGACCTCCTGCTGAGTCTGTACACAGTCCCTGCTGACTCTGCACACAGCCCTACTGCGGACGGAGGCCTGTAAATATAGAATAAATAATTGCTGTGTGCTCTATTCACTTGGTTTGCTGGTTGTCTTATTGCAGTGGATTCTGATGCACTCATGCACACCGTACATTGCATTGCTGGGAGTTTTATTACTGTGGATTCTGATACGCTGACACACACCACACATTGCATTGCTGTGAGTTTTATTGCTGTGAATTCTGATACACTGACACACACACACCGCACATTGCATTGCTGGGAGTTTTATTGCTGTGGATTCAGTGATACACACTGCATATTACTGTGAGTTTTATTGCCCTGGAGCTCTGGGATACGCTCATACACACTGCACATTACTGTGAGTTTTATTGCTGTGCAGTTCTGATATGCTCATACACAGTGCCCATTTCTGTGGGTTTTATTGCTGTGCAGCTCTGTGATACACTCATATGCAGTGCACGTTTCTGTGGATTTTATTGTTCAACCAATTAGAGTGGCTGTGATCCAGTATACTTGACATGCGTGGCTGTTCGTTGTAAAAATGCTTGAATTTAAACATTTCATAATTTTATTTATCTCAATAGATACATTTGAAATGGTATACAAAATATACAAGTAGAGACACTTGCAGGGTTATCCAAAGAGATTCGAAAAGTCACCGCACGTTCGGTGACTTTTCGTTCTCTTCAATTCGGTTCCTTTTGCCGATTGCATTTCGGTGACCCTGCGGTGTATTCAGCAAAGAGCACAGGGTCCCCGAATTGCAGGGAAAAGCTGCCGAAAACCTGACAAAAACTAACCGAATGCATGCTGAAAACAAGCAGAAACATCTGGATTAACCTTCGAAAAAGCCGAACAGGAGCCGAACAGGAGCCGAATCACACAGAGCCGAAGCAGCTGTGACGTAGAGGAGGCAGTGAATAAATTAGAAAAACCATTTGTTTGAATCTGGGAAAAAGAAACGCTGTTTGCAAAGAAACTACTGAGCGAAAATGTCTGAAATTTTCACAGGAGGTCCAGGGAATGATAATAAAGAGGGCTGTTACAAAAAAAATAAGTTAACTGAAAAAAATAAATAAATAAAATCGGACTTTTTAAAAAAAAAAAAAAATCTGAAAAATGCTTAAAGTATCCTAAAAAATCTATAAATACAGAGACTTTTTGCTGCAGAATTTTATAATGAACGGTTTATTAGATATTGAATTAAAACGGGAATATTTTTAACATTGAAGTCTATGGATTCTCCTGAATAAACTTGCCGAATTAAACCACCGAATGACAGGGCATTAGGGGAACCTTTCACTGCTGGTTTGTGTTCTCTGAATAGCCGAAGCAGTGCTTTTTCATGGGGATTTCACTGCCCTCGAACAGGCACCGAACAGGCACCGTATGTTCAGGCAATTCGCCAGGATTTGGCGAATGCTCTCTGGATAGCCGAATGGCCAGGAAAGGTAACCGAACGCTGATTTTCAGCATTCGGTTACCTTTCTCAAGCAATTCGGATCTCTTTGGATAACCCTGTTGGTATCCACTTTTAATATAAAGAGAGGAAAAGGTGGAGCTCTAAGAGGAAAAGGTGGAACTTAAAGAGGAAAGGTGTGGTTTAACCAGGAAGAGGTGTGCCCTTGACAGGAAGGGGTGCCTCAAATTTAAATTAGGGGGTGCCCGAGTTTAGTCAGGCCTAGGGCAGCACACAACCTAAATACACCACTGCCAGAGCTGGCTGCCTCCTGAGGCTCTGACTCCTTCGACTCCTCTTCCTCCACCACCACCGTCAGCATCTCTTCCGGTGCTATATTTAAGAAATTAAAGAAATAAAAAATACAGTAAACAACAAAACTGATTTATTTTTGAACAAAAGTCGATGCAAAATACAACAGTAAAAAAAAAACTGGACTCACGGCCTCCTGCTGCGGCTCCAGCTCCCTCTCTCCATCATCACCCTCCTCCTGCTCATCCTCTTCCTCCGTCTGCTCCTCTTGTGCTATATATAAAAAAATTAAATGAAAATACAGTAAACAAAATTTTTTTCTGTTTTTGACCAAAAGTCGTTGCAAAATAAAACAGTATATACCAGTGCTGGTGGTCGCCCGTGGCTCCCCCTCCTCCTCCACTGGGGCACTGGTGCCCGCCGGGGCAGATGCTGCCTTTGCCTTCCTGTCTTCTGCCAAATCCAAAAAATAACACGTAAATAATGCAGACTGGAAAAAATGGTATATCTATACAATATATTGCCGAAAGTATTGCGACACCCCTCACTACCCACTAGCACTACCAGCTTGACCCACCACTACTCCCATCTCATAGTTCTAAAGTCACAAAATATTTATTTATTTCCCCTGCACATAGACATATATTACCGTTCAATTATATATTTTTTCAGAAGTAAACATTACGTTTATTCAATAAAAACTATTATTTGTATTGTGTGCGTACAAAACGCATTGTGCGACTGCTTTTATTTATTTTATAGATGCCTCAGCCTCAGTTTCACTTTCAGTTTCTGCTAATAAAACTGTGGATATTGCAGAAACAGAAATCCGCCATTTTGTTTTGAAATTTGCATCTAAAGCGTTCAATAATGACACTGCTGCAGCAAACTGAATTGCTGCGCTGCAACAATTCAGCAGCTGCTGAGGACGTATTGAACGCGGCTCTGTTTGGATGCACTTTCAGAAGAACTACATGTCCCATCCTACCACTTAGCAGAGAAGCAGAGATTTTTGTTGATGCGCAGGTGGGAGCCAATATTGGGCAAGCTGCGGGTCATCTCGTATGCATCACTCAATCACAATAACCTCCCCGCCCCCAGCACACTACAGTACAAAGTGCCAAAAGAAATCCAGCATTGTAACTTCATCTACATACATCAAATATCACAATTTTCACGAATACGTAAAATCACAAAAAAGAAGAGCTATGGCAAAAATGCATGTATGACGAGTCGTGAAAACGCAAAGCTATACACAATCACATTGCATGAAAACAGGACTAGATAAATCAACGTATTTCTGTGCACATTAGCACATGCAAGCACATTATTATTATAATACAGGATTTATAAAGCGCCAATAGTTTGAGCAGCGCTTTACAATATAACATGACACTTACGTTTGGCTATGACGCGACGAATGTGTCTCAGCTGCTCCTGCTCGCGTGCCTTCAGATCGGACCAGCATTTTCGGAGCTGGTCCTTCGTCCGGTCTTTCCCAAACAACTCCAGGATGGTGGTTCGAAGCTTGTCAAGGATACGGTCCTTGCGTGAATTATTCTTTCTGCCGTAAGGGCCCTTATGGCAGTCGTAATCTTTTTTTATCAAAGATGCGGACCAGCTCCAACATCTCCTCAAATGCCATGTTGCTGGCCCGCTTCTTCCTGGGTGGTGTCTCTGGGGTGGAAGCAGATGAGGACAAGGAGGTGTCCGAATGGGACTCTCGTCTTTCAGCCATGATAAATTATAAATAATTGCAATATTTTTTGGCCTGTCAAAAAATTGTCAAAACTCTCTACAAAAATGGCTCAATAAAGTTACGACATCCGCGCGCGCGCATGCACGACCCGCGGACGAATCGGATCCGACCCGATTACGACAGAATTATCGTATTGACAGAATTTTCGGATCATTGGAAACAAAAAGTGATACGCATTTACAAATACAAAATTTACAGAATCAGCGATATAACCGATAATAGTTAAATATACGATGTCCAGAATTACCGAAATGGAACCGAAATCACGAATGGAACCGAAATCATGAATAGAGCGAAAATAAATTTCGATTTGACACATTTCAAGTCCATTCTAAAATTCGAAATTTTTCGTTTCGGCTCGGAAAACATTTCGGATCTGTCGGTTTTCGGATCCGATCCGATTCGGAAATTCGTCCGAATCCGAAGACACGAATCGGGAAATTTTGTGAAAATTCCGAAATTCCGAAACCCGAAACGCACATCCCTAGTCTAAAATGGCTTGGAAGCATATTGTCAATTCAATGAGTGAAAAAGCACTCCAAGGCACCAAGTGTAAGGTTTGTTTTGCCCATTAAAAGAAAAAATTGAGTAAACTTTGCACCAGTGGCTTGTGCTTTAAGGCTAGGGTCAAACAAATGCATTATTCGCAGCAACCGTCAAAAAGTGCGTCCGAACGCATTGACGTATTTTCTTGCGTGATTTGTTACGGATCCAAACCAGGAACTTTGGGTGTCTGGACATTATGTTGGCTGGACATGAGCAGCGCGTGACGTCTCCTAATCACGCACACATGCCGCTATGCGGATATGCGGACGCAGCGCACTCTGTACGTCAGTACTAGCGGTTCTGCTTTCTTGAAAAAATGTGTTTGTTTGCCGCTAGCGTTGCGTGGCCGCACTTTGTATATTGCCCGTCATTTGCTGCTACTAAGGCCGTGATTAAGTGCGCCTAAACGCACGTTAAAAATGCGTTAGTCTGTCCCCAGCCTTACTGTACAATGCATCCAGTAAAGAACATGGCAACAGTTTCAATCTTTCTGTCTTTATCATGTCTTATCATCATCAATAAAAATACAGAATTTGGAATAACCTTACATGCTCAACATATATAATATTTAAAAAAATCAGTTGTAACTGCTCCTCTAGCAAATCAAATGGCTGCAAAGTACCTGTTTTACTTTTAATATCCTACCATAGCAAGTCATTGATGAATAGGCTCTTGCATTCGGATGTGAGATGTAGGGTCTACAGCCTTATAATGGTAAGAACCCAAGGCCCCTTTGGCCAATGTGCGATGTAGCAGTGAATTCTGATATTTCTTTCCATGTTAGAGCTCTTCAGGAGGCCTCTCTGCTCATTCCTCTATCAGGCAGAGAGTGTTAATAAATCCAGCACAGCAGCTCTTCTATTGATGGTACTTTAATGAGACTCTAGAGCAGGGGTTGGCAACCCTGGACCTCCAGATGTTTAGGAAATACAGGTGGGTCCATAAATATTTGGACACAGCACAATTTTAGTTTTTTTCAGGTATTTACCAAAACATATTCAAGCTATTATTATATAGTGGATATGGGATGAAAGTGCACACTCTCAGGATATACACATACTTGAAAAGGAGAGAAATCTCAATGTATCCTTCCTGGTAAAATACTTTATAAATAAACACATTTGCGGGTATGTACATCCAAATTGGAGGAAGTGTTTAAGAATTACAGCTCTTAAGAGTAGCCAGCCCCCCTTTTTCAAGGGACCACAAGTAATTGGACAATTGAATCAAAAGCTGTTCCATAGCCAGGTGTGGGTTACTCCTTCATTAATTCTTCATCAATTAAGCAGGTAAAAAGTCTGGAGTTGATTCTAATTGTGTTATATGCATTTGGATTCTATTGCTGTGAACCTACATCATGCGTTCAAAGGATCTGTCCTTGGAAGTGAAACAGGCCATTGAAAGGCTTCAAAAGCAAAATAAATCCATCAGAGAGATGGCAGCAACATTAGGAGTGGCCAAATCAACAACCTTCTGGGTGGAGTAGAGGTAATGTCACCGCTCTGCATGGAGAGAGCCTGTGGAGTCATGCGTTCGATCCCAGCGAGCAACCTCTCCAGTAAGTGTCCTTGGCAAGACACCTAACGGTACATACTCGCCACCCAGGACATACTTGAAAACGAGAGAAATCTCAATGTATCCTTCCTGGTAAAATCCTTTCACAAAAAAAAAAAAAAAAAGAAGAATGCATTAGTGAGCTCAGCGACATACTGTAGAAAGGCCTGGATGTCCACAGAAGACAACAGTGGTGGATGATCGCAGGATCCTCTCTATGGTAAAGGAAAAACCCATTCACAACATCCAGACAAGTGCAGGACACTTTCCAGGAGGTGGACATATCATTGTCATAGTCTACAATCAAGAGAAGACTTCACGAGAGCAAATACAGAGGGTTCACCACAAGGTGCAAACCATTCATAAGCCTTAAAAATAGGAAAGACAGATTAGACTTTGCCAAAAAACAGCTAAAAAAAGCCAGAACAGTTCTGGAAAAGCATTATTTGGATGGATGAAACCAAGATTAATCTGTACCAGATTGAGGGGAATAAAAGTGTGGAAAAGGCTTGAAACAGCTCATGATCCAAAGCACACAAAGTCATCTATAAAACATTGTGGAGGCAGTGTGATAGCATGCATGGGCATGCATGGCTTCCAGTGGCACTTGGCAATGGTGTTTATTGAGGATATGACAGAAGCAGCCGGCTGAATTCAGCAGTGTTTAGATTTGATTGGACGGCACTTTGCAGTACAGATGGACAATGATCCAAAACACACTGGAAAAGCAACCCAGGAGTTTTTGAAGTAAAAGAAGTGGAATATTCTGCAATGGCCGAGTCAATCTCCTGATCTCAACCCAATTGAGCAGTATTTCACTTGCTGAAGGCCAAACTAAAGGCAGAAAGACCCACAAACAAAGAACAACGGAAGACAGCTGCAGTTAGAGCCTGGCAAAGCATCAGACAGGATAAAACCAAATCTATGGTAATGTCCATGGGTTCCAGACTTCAGGCAGTCATTGCCAGTAAAGGAGTCTCAACAAAATATAAAAAATGAACATTATATTTATTATTATATTACTTTGCCCAAATAATTTTTACCCCCTGAAAATGGTGTATAAAAATGTTTGCAGGTCCTAAAATTTGTACTTGATATTTATGTTCAACCCCTTGAATTAAAGCTGAAAGTCTGCACTTCAAATTCATTTGGATTGTTTCATTTTACTTTTATTCTGGTGGCATACAGAGCCAAAAGTATGAAAATTGTGCCTGTGTCCAAATATATATGGACCTAACTGTACATCTCCTATGATGCTAGCTACTAATCAGTATGGGTATAGCCTTATGGTAAATGTAGTTCCAAGACATCTACATGGCCAAGGTTTGCAGACCCTTGATTTAGAGAAAAGCCGCAATTCTCCACAGAAGGCTCTATTGCAGAGTAAATTCCAAACAGAGTTGTTTTACAGGCTAAAAAATGTGTCAGTCAATCGTAATTAACACTTTAAAGTTGTCACTGTCTTGCGTTGACTCTGGCAGCTGGAGGATAGCCCATTAAACTGAAGTGATGTAAAGCTCTTCAGCTATTCAGAGAACTATAGACAGAGTAGCATTATATAGGAGAGAATGGTGATTTATAACGATGAATTTCATGAATCAAACACTTTAATATCTCAGCTCAGGAGCCATTGAGCTATTTTAAATAGAGCTATAATTTAGGAAGCAAATAAATGTCATGAGACTAGAAAGAGCACAATCCATTGTAGTCTCATGACCCGTTATTATTATTCCGAAAGAAAAAGGTTCCATTTTATATTTCCCAAACATACTTAACATAAACCACCATTTTGTGAAGTGACATAATGTTGGCAAGGCTACCTCTGGCTACCTCTGTTACACGGTGTTAGAGCTCACATATAGCATACACGTTGTTTGTGAGATGCACTACAATAATTAGTGGACTATGCACCACTGAGACTCTACTTTTATTTGCAGATTATATTCTTATTATAGTACTGTTGTATATTTCAAATGTTATTGTTTTCTGTCTTTTACGTTTTCATTGAAAATGTTTTTTAACTTTAAAGTTTTTTTATCTTCTAATCTGACTGCTCTTCTCAGGCTAGGGTCAGACTGAGGCAGTGCGAACGCGCGTTCTGGCGCACATAATCACGGCCGCACTAGCAGCAGATGCCGGGCAATGACAGCCAATATACGAAGTACGGTCGCACAAAAGTCCGGCCGCGCAACGCAAGTGGAAAATGAACGCATTTTTTCGAGAACGTTAAACCGCTGGTACTGACGTACAGAGTGCGCTGCGGCCGCATAGCAGCGTGTGTGCGTGATTAGGAGATGTCAGACGCTGCTAGTGTGCGGCCAACATAACGTTCAAACAGCCGGATTTCCCTAGACTTCTTTTCACCCCATCGTCATAAAATACGTCCAGAATTGCGCATCGTCTGACCACTTAAGCGTATTCCGTGAAAAAATGCGTGCGCACGCATCGACGTACATTTTGACGGTGGCCGCAGAAAATGCGCTCATCTGTCCCTAGCCTCATGGAGGCGGCCATGGTTTTTCGTTTCTCTTTTATTGGAGCGATTAAACATCTAAGATGTGTTTTTTACAGCTCAGCCCAGGATGGCTCAGGAGGAGGGGGGTGTTCAAATAACAAGGATGCTTCTAATATTAACTCTGAAAGGCTGAAAAGGTTTTCCTCCCCATCCGACTGCAGAGCTTCAGTGCCGAAACACATACAGTCATGTGAAAAAGTGTTGGCCCCCTTCCTGATATTTTAGTTTTTTTGCATGTTTGTCACAATTTAAATATTAGTCAAAGCATAACACTTAAATAAGACCTGACTAACAAAGTGAAGTAGACCAAAAGATCCTCAAAAGCTACACTCGTTGGAGTCCCAAAGCTTTAGACATGGCTTTATAAACTTTTCCAGACTGATAGATCTCAATTACTTTCTTTGTCATGTGTTCCTGAATTTATTTGGATCTCGGCATGATGTGTAGCTTTTGAGGATCTTTTGGTCTACTTCACTTTGTCAGTCAGGTCTTATTCAAGTGAATTCTTGATTCGAACAGGTGTGTCAGTAATCAGGCCTGGGTGGGGCTAGATAAATTGAACTGAGGTGTAATAAACACAATTAAGTTATGTTTTAACAGGGGGGCAAACACTTTTTCACACAGGGCCATGTGGGTTCGGATTTTGTTTTCCATTAATAATAAAAACCTTAATTTAAAAACTGCATGTTGTGTTTACTTGTGTTATCTTTGACTAATATTTAAATTTGTTTGATGATCTGAAACATTAAACTGTGACAAACGTGCAAAAAATTTAAAATCGGGAAAGGGGGCCAACACTTTTTCACACAACTGTATGTATATATATATTAAACACACTTATTATAGTGTGGAGGCTTTTTATCTCACTTTTAGTCCTTCACCACAACCCTTATAGACACTTACTTACCTACGGTCCAAGCATCCACTGCAACTGGTCATGCCTGCCTCCTACCTGATGAAGGTTCAACAAACCTGAAACAGCGCTGTCCTAGGAGTGGCTTTGACCAGTTGCATAACCTTATCTTTGCTACAAAGCTACAGTGTGGCATAGCATTGATTTTAGGGTTCTGTGTAAAAACAGACCCAGGATGCATAAAAGTGAGACAGAGGCCATTTGCATATCCTACCCAGAATTCCTTGCTGCATATGGGGAATGTGGCACAGAAGCTCTGGGATGCAATTCTTTGACTTGCTATGATGTGCAGGTGGCTTCTGCCATATTAAACACACTTATTATAGTGTGGAGGCTTTTTATCTCACTTTTAGTCCTTCACCACAACCCTTATAAATATATATATATATATATATATATACAACTTAAAAACTTAAAATAAGCAAATTTATCTCAGAATTACAATCTTTACGTAAAGTTACTATTTAACTATTAAATAATCATCCCATGTTTCAAATACATTTTGTGATATTTTTTTCAACAAAAAAAGCATTTTGTAGTGAAAGGGTTAAGTCAGTTAGGTCAGGTGAAAATGATACTTTAATTTAAACACACCTCAATCACATGCATCATTTAAGTTTTTTTAAAAAAAAGCGTCAAATTCTCATTAAAATAACAAACGTGATACATTTATCCTGTAGACCAAAGAACAGCTGAATAAATCATTGGCTTTTCCCCCTCATCTTTGTGACATGTGTCTCTGCTCGTTGTCATGTCTTAAAACTAACAACTTGGTTGCATATTCTACCAGATTTATAAATTAAAGAAACCCTCCCCTTTTATGTAATTTCCGTAAAATCTCCGTGTCTGACAGTCCTACTATTTGCTTAGTAACTCTAATGGGCGTATTTTTCTGAATATAGTGAATATAAACTGACATGCTATCGGGCAATCTGCATGCATAATGAATAAGGGCATAAATTAATATGATTAGACCTTTATTGGGTGCCGTTGCTTCTGAATCTACAAAAGAGCCCACGGAATAAAACATGGCTGTGTTCTCAGATCTGATAGACATCAATATGTAAGGCATATTATCCGCAGTTTTCTCATGTTATCTGCCTATATGACAGCACTCAAACTAATTGAAATTTTTATCTTACTGTGGGAAATAGACGGTTTTGACGAGGCATTTGCGGAATATCTGATAGAAGTCTAAGCTGCAGAAGATAGAAACGCATATTACAAAATAACAGAAAGCGCCTTCTTCTCCTATTTTTTCCGTTGCTCGAGATATTTAAAACTTTAACCTAAAGTAAAAGGGGAAAATGTGCTAAAGTATATTTTTTTATTAAAAATACTCAAAAATGACATTAAAGCTTAAAGCGCTTTATTTTTAAATCACCCAAAAAAGTGAATCATTAGCAAATATCACTTCCAATACTGAATTTAAGACAGAAATCGTTTTATGTTCATCTGATTGTATCGACATGTCTATCTTTAAAATGTGAGGTTTTTTTTAAGTAGCTTTTACCTGTTATCAACTCGTGGGAAGTTACTTAAATAGCACATCATGAAAAGTAACCCACGGATAACACTAGTTTACGCTTTAAAGTTACTGACAATGTCTACTACAAGATAAAAATCAAATGTTGCTTATATAAATGTTCCTGGATCACTGACTACACCAGTGTTTCGCATCCCTGGTTCTCAGGTACTCAGCTACCACTAACAGTCCAGGGGCCCTATTACATTCTTAACGCAAAAACGCACGCGCAACGCGTGAATTTTTGCGCGAAGCGTTAAACGTTAACGCGCGTAATTCAACGCTGGTATTACAATCCTCGTGCATTTTTTCATCCGTCAAAAAATAACGCACGTAAAACGGACGCGCACAAATGCAGAAATCAGTGTGCGGACTGTTTTTTTCACGCGATTCAGCCAATCAGAATTAAGAACCACAATTGTCTCACGTTCAGTTTTTGCACCTGTCAAAGTCAATCTGCGCATATACGCTGTATAAAAAAAAAATGCACACACAACTTCTCAAATTTATTGGTTTGGGTATGTGTAGAATGTGTAACTATACTTTGCTGTGTATTTGTTTTCGGCCACGTTGGTAGAATTTGCCATTAATACCAGCTTTTAGGAGTTGCTAAAATTATGCGCGCAAAGGCTGTGCATTACAAACTGCGCATAGATTGTAATACCATCCACGCACCAGCGCACAAACGCATTTGCGCTCACAATGTTAAGTATAGGACGCGTGAAGTACAGTAAGCTCGCGCAGCGTTCACGCAGGTTCACCCGCGGTAAACATATACGCACGTTTTTTGCGCAGACATTGTAATACGACGTTCAGCGCAAAGGGTTTTGCCCCTCACGTTAATGCATTTTTGCGCACGCGCTGACGTTTGCGCGAAGATTCCTCAAATTTGGAATAATCACATATAATTGGGATAATTAATATATATACTATGACATAATACACCTTCACACATTGACTAATTCTTTCAATTCAGCAAACAGTTATAGGGAGACACTAGTGGCATAATGTGACACAAAACCATAAACCGTTACTAGATCCTTTTACCCAGCCTTGTTACCAGTACGTGGCTAGGACAGAGGCTTGACTTATCATAATAGGGAGCTGCAAACACTTACTTGCAGTGGCACCATGCACCATTGCTAGTATTGCCTCAAGAGGTGCATAGGACTCCAGTGAAACCAGAGAGGGTCCTCCACAAGATCGCATGTATTTGGGAACTATTTTGTTGCTAGTGTCCCTCTGCCTGTGGAAAGGAGACAGAAGATCTTATCATCCTCTATATATTGGGGCCGGAGGTGAGCATAGTTTATTTTTAGTGTATTTATCTTGCAGCTGGAACTTTTTATTTTCAAGTGAGACTAACGAGTGACCTTGGAATTGGAATGGTTATTTTCCAGCTGCCTCCATATTAGGAACAAAGATAAGAAAGTTCACCTATCTCCTAAGAGATGGTGAACAATTTAGAGCGCGTTCTAACCAGATGGGATTAAACCCTCATTAGAATATGAACATAAAAGCTCCAAGGTGGAAAAGAACCATTCTCAGAACTGGAAATAGGTTAGAATTTGAAAGTATATTTAATTTTTATTATACGGATATTCCGAAAAACACAAATAATACAATAATTACAACAACAATATACTAGAAACATATAAAATTGCACATAGATTGTTGAATAATAGGTAATGAGTTGGAAACTGTGAAAAAGCGGTTGACTGTTGATAATTATCAATGGATCACTGCTAACATAACATTCACCTGGCTAGTGGCGAGAAAAATGTCTGTAGAATAGCCAGTTACTACAAAGTAGCCCTAGCACAATCAGGTCAGTATAGATCTTGTTGTAGACATTAAATGACGCTTGAATATCAGAATGCAAGAAAAATTGACCTGATTGTGCTAGGGCTACTTTGTAGTAACTGGCTATTCTACAGACATTTTTCTCGCCACTAGCCAGGTGAATGTTATGTTAGCAGTGATCCATTGATAATTATCAACAGTCAACCGCTTTTTCACAGTTTCCAACTCATTACCTATTATTCAACAATCTATGTGCAATTTTATATGTTTCTAGTATATTGTTGTTGTAATTATTGTATTATTTGTGTTTTTCGGAATATCCGTATAATAAAAATTAAATATACTTTCAAATTCTAACCTATTTCCAGTTCTGAGAATGGTTCTTTTCCACCTTGTTGCTTTTATGTTCATTTGCCTCCATATTAGCTTTTTCTATTCAAAATATGGTAAGCGTTAATGTACAGTAACCTGTTGCAACAGTCGAGACGCAAGAATAGCTTATAGATCTGCTTGGATAGAACAGGAGATGTATTCACTACCAGCGGGACCATTACAAGTAACAGCTCACTCGTTAATGGCAACAGCTTGTTAGGAATAGGGTCCTGGATTTATGGTTGCTTTTTTAAGCCCTTCACTACCAAGATCGACTATACTCAATCTGAAAGACACTTCCTGTTACCCTGAAATTGACTATAGTCGATCTGGTGTTGCACAGGGAAAAGGCAAAGGAATTGAATTTTATTGAAAATGAAATTAATTTGCATTTGGGCTCTAGAACATACTCCTGAAGTTTTAGCACTGTGGGTATAATACCCGAGGTGCTAACAATTTTTAAAACTAGCTGGGAATGTGTCTAACTGACATCCCCCAAACTAGTACTGCACAAAACCCAGAACTGCAGTAACTCTGTTTGTCCCACAGATGGCGACATAAGCCTGCCAAATAGGTTATTACTATTTACCAAATATTTCTTAATATAAAATAATTTAAAAAAGGATTTTCTAAAAAACCACTGGTACCTGACAGTGTTTTTTGAGTGAAAAATAACCTTGGCAGTGAAGAGGTTACATTAGTAATCGATATGCTACTGTCAACTTCAATGAGGTTTTTAATGCATTTATTTAAATAAGTTAATATAAGCACAGTGGCAGATCTTCTAAAAAAGCTTGTTTCTTCAAAGTCCAGTTAAACCAAGAAAAATATCTAATTGAAAATAGAAGAACAAACAATTGATGAATGTTGAATGTTTAGGTTGGGGGACTCTAGGAGTCCGCCCCTTTTAAAAATTCATTGACATATATAAAGATGTGCCGCTATATATAGAGACACAGACTAGAAACCAGCCTAACTCACGCAGAAAAAAAAAATACTTGCTCTGAATCCATACAATACCCTTTTAAATTTTGTCAGGGCTTTTTGTGCATAACTGCAGACATTTATTCTGTATACACAGTGAGGATGGAATGTGATTCTGAAAGGGTACTTGGCCATTCATGAAATGCCAACATTATTCTTTCATAAGAATCAGCAAGTGATTTTAGCAAGAGAAAGAAAGTAAATTGAAGTCAGTACAGGGCAGGAGGATCAATGCTTTTCAAAGTATAACAACACAAATAGAGTGGCATACAGATAATAGAAAAGCTACAGTTAACAAGATTAGGGAGATAGGATACTAATTAAGAATAGATTTCTAGCTACTAGCTCTTAGTAGTTTTGTAATTAAATGGCCAAACACTAGGAATTTTATAGAAAGAGACCTAAAAACATCATAGACATATGTAAAAGGAGTTAAAAGCACTAGCACAAATAAAAGAAGATATATCTGGGTTCAGTTAGCTGGCTGTAAAAGAGTACCGTTAGAGCACCCCCTTACCCAGAATTTTAAAACCTGGGAGACTCTTAAAACCGGAGTATTCAAAACTTTTCAGATTCCACTCTTTCCGGGAATCAGAGGCACTCTGGATACACACTGCTGCTCGGTAACCTGACTACCAAGCTCTGCCAGAGTCCGCGGCACATGCCGGGAGCCACTCGGCTGACTCCGGGCAGCATGTCCATGAACAAAGTCTGTATACACTGGGAGATGTAGCAGGAAGGGGATAAACATTCTCCCGCTGCGGTCTCCTTTCTCCAAAACATTGGATTCTCCCTGATTCTAAAAATCAGATGAATTTGAAATTCAGAATGCCTGAGGTTCTGAGCATTCTGGATGAAAGATGCTCAACCTGTGTATCAAAAAATAGGGATGGAAAGTGTAATTTGATAGGAATTCAAATTCTAATTATACATTGGCTAGAAATGAGAAGATGGCAAATGGCTAGAAAATATTTTGATTAGCATAAGTTTCTATCAAATGATATCTCGCCTGTCAATGATATCATAAGCAATGGTATAGGATATCTAATCAAGCAACAAGATATACAACGCTCAATCAGATTTTCCACAGGAAGTGACCCTGTTGACGGAACTCAATTTATTATTATCATTTATACAGTGCCAACAGTTTCCACAGCGCGTTACAATACCCAAAGGGAACAAGACACAAATAAACAAACATAGGATGGAGACGAGGTGTAGAGGGCCCTGCTCATTGGACCTTACAATCTATAGGGATTGGGATGTACAAAGACAAGAGAAGTTTTATTGTTTGTCAGGATCACTAGTGCCAATGGTTTAGTAATGGTGGGGGCCATGGAAGTGGCCTCAATCATGATGTGTGAGTAGGTGAGCATGGGGGTGAGTTGCATAAGTAATGTGGTATGCTAATTCGAAGAGATGGGTTTTGAGGGATTTCTTGAAGGCCTGAAGATTAGAAGAGATTTTGATAGGGCAAGGTAGGTCATTCCACAGGACCGGAGCTGCCCTTGAGAAGTTTTGGAGATGAGAGTTGGCAGTGCAGGTGTAGACAGAGGAGAGGAGGAGGTCTTCTGCTGACCCGAGTTGTCTAGGCGGGATGTGTTTGCGGAGTAACAAAGACATGGAAAGAGGGGTCTAGTTATTGAGTGATTTGAAAGCGAGCATCAGTATATCTATTCGTATCTGTATAGATATCAATTGGTCTCGTATGAAGCGTGTCTACATTCACATGCAGTAACCCTCTACATATGCTCCACCATATTCAAACACACATTGTAGACATGTGCACAGCACAAAATTTCGTTTTGAACTAATGCATTAGTACTAAAATGCAATTTATTTAGTTGCTAAAGAAATTCGTTTTCAGTTCTTTAGTATGAAAACTAATTTCATTCATCCGAAAACCAGTGGATACAATTACTATTGTAGTGGCTCCTCAGAGGGCTGAGATCGCTGCTTGTTACAGTATCTCTCACTCTCAGCACAATGTGGGCCATATTATATAGCTGGTGCTAACATAACCAGAGCTGTTGTAAACTTCCCAGAGCTATTATAGCCTATGGAGGTTTTCAGTTACAACAGCTCTGGTTAAGTTAGCACCAACATTGCAATACTGCCCCGTGTCAGGCAAAGATGTTACAGTAACTGACTGCTGCTCATCACAGCGCTCAGAGTTTCAGTAAAACTAGTAAATAATATTTTTATATATAAGACGTTAGAACAATATTATTTTCTTGTTTTACTGAAACTCTGAGTGCTGTGATGAGCAGCAGTCAGTTACTGTAACAGCTGAGCCTGATACATTGTACTGAGAGATAATGTAACAAGCAGCCGATCTCCGCGCTCACAGCCACTGGATTTAAAGGGCTAAAAAAAAAAAGGCTCCTCTCTGTATAATGTTTAGAACATCCTCCTGCATTAATTAATACCCCTCTCTGTATAATGTATACAACATCCACCTGCATTAATTAATACCCCTCTCTGTATAATATATAGAACATCCTCCTGAATTAATGTCCCTCTCTGTATAGAACATCTTCCTGCATTGGCATGTGGAGGGTGCAGAACTTCGGATGTTGCGATGTTGCGCTCTTCATTGCTGGTCTCCTTCACTCATCAATATAATATCACAAAGAGGACTGAAACTAAAATGTAGTGCATTTTATTTTAGTTTCTTTCGTTTTTTGTACTGAGCAGTTTCGTTTCTCTTGAGTCATACTAAAACTAAATTATCCCAAAATTCGGACTAAATCGCTTTAGTACTAAAACGAATGCACATGTCTAACACATTGGTCCTGAGTAGAGATGAGCCGAACACCCCCATGTTCGGTTTGCATTCGAACTCGAACAATTTCAAAAGTTAGAGTTCGAACGCGAACACGAACCGAACTCAATGCAAGTCAATGGGACTCAAAAGTTCAATTTTTAGAGTGCCCTACAAGAGAGCATATATGCAAGATATTTGCCATAAAAGGTGTTTGGGGGTCCGGGTAGTGCCCTGGGGGACAGGAAACAAGGACAAAAAGTTTTAAAAAAGACGTTTTTAAAGGAACAGTGAGTTTTCCATAAAATAAGGGTTAAAAATTAAAACAAAAAATTCCTTCAAATATCGTGCCTAGGAGGTCCCCATAACCTGCCCGTGAAGTGGCAGATTTGTAGGATGTATAGAAATATCGCCATCAGAGACCCACACACGACACCTAGCCACCCTTAAGGGGTTAAAATGCACAAGGACTGGCTACTATCCTGTTAGATGAGGGAATGTATTATATGTATAAAGCAAGGTATATATGACAATGGATAGTCAGAGACTCTAGGGACTCAGCTTGTACGCTTTATGATAGACATTTTCACTATGTGTTGTGTTACTAATGCAGAAGCAGCAAGCCCTTCCACCACGCTTGCACCAAAACTATAGATCTAACACAATAATAATTGTATGCTCACATAGGCCCTTCGGGAGAGGTACATGACATACAAATACTGGAATATTACGTTTAAATCTAAGGAGTGTGATAAAGATTTTATTAAGCCCTTGATGACAAATGACGTAACATCTACATCATTAATGATTGGCTTTACAGAGCCCTGGTCCTTAAGGGGTTAAACAGCATATCAGAGGAAATGTAGTAGAAATGAACACTTCTTAGAATTCAGAAGCACATTGTTCATACATGTGCAGGAGCCACACCCAGTCTGCAGGCAATGTATCAAATTCATGAGACCAGATTAATTAGAAGCACATGTTATTTCCAAACACTAATTAACACCTGTTGTTTATGCCGTTTGAGAGCCCTGCTGTAAGCACATGTCATTTAGGGGTGAGAATCTTTGCACATTAGGCAGACTGTAAAGCATGCTTTCCTTGTAAGCTAGAAAATCCACATCACCCATTGCAGCATTTTAAAGATGAAACACACAGGCGGCGCAAAAAATCCTATGCAAGCCTCATGCACAGTATGCCAGGGGTCTCAAACTCATGGCCCCCCAACATGATTTGGACTACAAGTCCCAGGATGATTTCAATGCAATGCATGGGGAGGGAATCCTGGGAGTTGTAGTTCAAAAACATCAGGGGCACCAGAGTTTGAGAGCCCTGCTGCGAGCACTTGTCATTTAGAGGTGAGAATCTTTGCACCTAGACATTAGGCAGACCTTAAAGCATGCTTTCCTTGTAAGCTAGAAAATCCACATCACCCATTGCAGCATTTTAAAGATGAAACACACAGGCGGCGCAAAAAATCCTATGCAAGCCTCATGCACTCTAAGCACATGTAATTTTGAGGTGTGAAAGTTTCAGAAAAATGTACATGTGTGCAAATATTTTAGATAAAGCCAGAATAATTTTATGACAATCACATTTGTCTGACAAACAGATAATACATTACGCTGCAGCATGTGTTGACATATGTTGGTAGATGTATGTAATGTGTGTTATGTGTATGTAACAGGTTTATGCGGTTTATGCTGCGGAATATGCTGGCGCTTTATAAATAAAGAATAATAATAATAATAATATGCTACGTCTTGACAACGTACACAGTCCGTCCATTGCTAATCATCGCCCACATGTGTGCCTTCTTGCCCTGGGTAGTTTTTTAATTCAATATGTAATAAACCGTTGCTTATAATATTCTGCAGTAAAGAGCCTCTTTATTTCTAGATTTTTTTGTATTTTTTAAGAATTTTTTTATACTTCTTTACAATTTTTTTTTCGAACTCAAACCAAACACGCCAAAAAGTTCGAAGTTCGTGAACTTTCGAATTGCCAATGTTCGAGTCGAACTCTGAACTGATCGAACCGAACAGCTCATCCCTAGTCCTGAGACACAATCTGCGATTACACAGATTACACCAATATGCAAGGTTTTGTTGTTTTGAAATGAATAGGTGTATCTGAATGGATTTCTTGCGCAGATTCTGAAAATTACCTTCAAAATTCTGTATCACGTCAACTTTTTTCACAAATGATGGAAATGTGAAAATTTAAAAAAACGTTTCATTAATGGTCTTTGTGCGGGGATTTCAAGGTGATTGGAATATTGCTCGGCCAACAAGCAGGCTACAACAAATTTCCTTTTTGTGTTAATGGGACTCCAGAGCAAGGACGAAACATTGGGTTCGGCAGCAGTGGCTAGTCAGAAGTACATTCACACCTGGCGAAAAAAACATTGTTTCACTTCCACTGGTTGATCCCTCGAAAATACTGTTGCCACCTTTACACACCAAACTTGGCTTAATGAAGCAATTCGTGACAGCTTTAAGCAGGGACAGTAAATGCTTTCAGTATCTTGGTGGTAAGTTTCCATCAATCACTTCAGAAAAAATTAAAGCTGGCATTTTCATAGGCCCTCAAATACGAAAATTAATGGCAGACAACATATTCGAGGAAACCATGAGTGAGTGCGAATTGCGAGCATGAACTGCTTTCAGAAATGTGGTACACAACTTTTTGGGGAACACGAAGGCTTCAAATTACACCACTTTAGTCGAGGATATGCTGGAATCCTATGAACTGTTTAGTTGCAACATGAGCGTCAAAGTTCACTTTCTTTATGCTCATCTAAATTACTTTCCTAACAATCTTGGTGATTTTTCGGAAGAACATGGTGAGCGCTTCCATCAGGATATTAAAGTGCTGGAAAAGAGATACCAAGGAAAGTGGACTGTACATATGATGGCCGACTATTGTTGGATGTTGAACAGAGACTGTACGGACACACACCGAAGACAGTCCAAAAAAGAGGAAGTTTGACGGGGAGCCCAGTGGCGAATGTTAGGTATGTTTGCTTTTGAATATGTATTTATGTTTATCTATTCCTTAAACAATCATTCTGCCCCTCCATAGAACATTTTCACACGTTACAAACGTTGCCATATAGCAATGTCGTTAAAAAATAGCGTTTTTTTAATTTTTCACATTTCCATCATTTGTGAAAAAACCTGACGTGATACGGAATTTGGAAAGTCATTTTCGGAATCTGCGCAAAAATTCCATTCAGATACACCTATTCATTTGAAAACAACAGAAAAAGGTTGAAAAATTGCAGATCAGTGGTTATTGGTGGCAGACAATTTTTAAGCACTTCCTAGGATATTAATTGACTGAGATTTGAGCTATGGTCACTGCTAATGCAAAGGACTCGCTTAGAGTAATTAGAGATCAGACTGTCCTTCCCATTTTTCCACCTGATACCTCTTTATTTTGGTATTTATGTTTGCTGTTAATATATTTCATGTAAATTGCATTTTTAAGTTTTCATATCATTTCAGCTAGTTTCAGTTCATCAACAAGAAATGATGTCCTGAAGAGGCCAGCTTCCACATAGCACTCCATAAGTGAAAGATTGGACTGGGCGCACCAACTCCAACAAAGTAGTTGTATTGCAACATTGCAATGTTCTAACTAAACAACACAATGTGCCAGAAAGTGTTAATTTAGTTGATGAATAATTTTCATCACTACTTAGTTATAGTCGAGTTTTCGTCACTGAAATAATGTAGTCGACTGAGTTGCAATGACTGAAATTATGACAAATCTATTGACATTTTAGCTAATAGAAACTAGAGGAAGTGTTAAGGAGGGACTTATTTTAATGTAGTCTCGGTCGTAGTCCTTTGATTAAAATGCCATTTAGTTTTAGGCATATTTTAGTCAACGACTAAACCTATAATGAAAATCTATTGACATTTGACTAAGATGTTGACGGAATTCTACTAACATTTTCATCAGGTAATAAAAACTGGACAAAAATTATAGGGAGGGACTAATTTTAATTTAGTTTTTGATCATAGTATTTTGAGTAAATGCCATTTAGCTTTAGTCATATTTTAGTTGACTAAATTAACACTGGTTCTAATATAACTGCCAAAATGGGCTTGTTGTGCCCACTCCCATCTTTTGTGCCTGCATACCCATTTGAGCAAGCATCCTTACAAAAATAAATGTCCTCTAGAATTGGTCGACGGTCCAGGGTGCCACTGTGGGAAAAAGACCCATCATGAAATATTACAGCTGTCAAAATATCTATGTAGGAGCTCTGATGTCACAGACTTGAAAATGTGTGAACATCCCACATATTAGAGTGTGGACCCATGGAACATTCACTATTCACAAACTGTAAATAATCTCTAACTGTCAATGATAATGCTATTAATCATGAGCCAGATACTGAAAGTCCAAAAATGGCAGATGGGGACTAAAAAAGGACAGGTCAGACAAGTTCTTGCTACAGAACCAACCCCTGGGCACCTTTTGCAGAAGTTCCTTGATTTAATGAATTTGTTTATCTAACGAATTGACTTAGCCTACAGGATGCCAAATTTATATATTCTTGTTTTAAGTATCAGTCATTTGAAGGTCAGTGCTAATCTCACCAGTATTAACAGAGTATGTGTTCCTGGCAGAGGGTTATGGTATTTTTTTAAATAATTAAAACCTAACTTTCAATTTATCAAGTAACATTTACTGTTCATACTACATCTTAGGGAAAATTCATGGTTACCCTATACAGTCTTAAAAGGCCATTACCCTGCCAGAGGTATAGGATTTCTCTAATTAAAATGTAATTAACAAATTAACTGTACGATGAAGCAATATGTTAAGCATTATCCTGAAAAGCTGGAATGTCAGAGGCCCTCACAGGGCTGGATTTGGACAGGCTTGCCTTAATTGATTGATTGCATGTTAATTAAAGACATCATACAACACTTTCAGGACAGACATCCCTCACAGGACTTGTTATATTGCTCTGATATAATCACATTGTCCAGGCCGTTACTGTATATTACAGAACACTAATAGCTTGGTTTAATTACATTGTAACTTTCAGATTTTTCATCCTGTCTATCTATGATAAGCATATGTTTTGACAACAGCATGTTCATTACTTGTGGACATAAAAGACATGTGTATGAATGTATGTTTGTACATATTGGATTCCATTCCATTCTTTGTTGAACATATTGTATCATTTAAACGTATAACCAGGGCTAACAATTGTGTGTTCTAGTCTAGTTCTAGTCCAGCCTAGTCTACTAGACAGAGCATAAAGTTACTCATTATTACTGACCCCACCACTTACCAGGCAGAAGACACTCAGTCAAATGGGCATGCCCTTAATCTAACAGCATCCCCTTGTAAGTGCCCCTCTAATCAGGACTCTGTCATTATTTCCAAAGCCTTTTCCCTCCCACATCTGATTCTTTAAGTCTGTTTCCATGCCCCTAAACTTGTCCCTGCCACACCAAGAATGGAACGGGTCTGGATATCAGAAGGGAATGTAATGCTCTTGTTTAAGGTTTAAATATAGTTGCAGCTTCAGAAGAACTGAGCTTCCATCTGAATGCTGAAACACTAATAGTCAAATTTGTTTTATATATATTTTATGTTGGACACTGGTAAGACACAAAGGTGCATTCATGACTGAAAATGTTTAGCAACTCTAGTAGGTACTTTTGGATCTTACAGCATTCCCAGCCTTCCAGAACCCATAAACAGCAAAGAACAGAGCGCAGGCATTCCACATAGACTTCAAATAGTGTTGGTTTATTGGAAAATGTCATCAACGTTTTGGCCATACAATGGTCTTTCTGAAGCCCTTGCGTTTATAATCGATATACCTATCTATTGCATTTTATCTCTATCGAACATCTACCTACTCATCATATTCTGTCTATCTATATAGCTATCTATCTCTATGAACCTATTATATTCTGTTTATCTATATAGCTATCTGTCTCTATGAACCAATCTATGTAGCTATCTATCATATTCTGTCTATATAGCTATCTATCTCTCTGTGAACCTATCGTATTCTGTCTCTGTCAAACTTTCTCTATAGCTATAGATCCTTTTACCTCTCGTATTGTCTATATCTATCCATCTATCTCCCTACCTGTTGTATTCTATCACAGTTTGTCTTTCTCTGTCTATATATCTCTATAGCTATAGATCTATCTACCTACCTATGATATACTGTCTAGCTATCATATACAGTCTATCTATCATATACAGACTATCTATCCCCATCCTATATACATGTAGGTAGTTTACAATATCTATATAGTTTTGTGATTAAGCCAAATTAATATTTTGTTAAAACATATGTTACCGATACAGATTTCACATCAGACATGCTAAAACTATATGCTGCAGGCAATTTGCAAACTAGGAACTTTACTGTCCAGTGTTTTCCATAGAAAATTTCTATTTAAGATGTCCATCAAAGGTCTGTCTGATTAACTATCTGTCTGTCTATCATGAGATACAAATATATGTTTGTTTATATAAATATATATACTTACAACAGTTGTGGTGGAGGACAAAAAGTGAGATAAAAAGCCTCCACGCTATAATGGTTATTTTTATTATTGTATTATTGCAGAAGCCACCCGCACATCACAGAAATTCAAAGAACTGCTTCCCAGAGCTCCTGTGCCACATTCCCCATATGCAGCAAGGAACTCTGGGTAGGATATGCAAAGGACCTCTGTCTCACTTTTATTGCGTCCTGTGTCTGTTTTTACACAGAACCCTTAAATCAATGCCATGCCATACTATGGCTTTTTTTAGCTGATATATATACACTATATTGCCAAAAGTATTCGCTCACCCATCCAAATAATCAGAATCAGGTGTTCCAATCACTTCCATGGCCACATGTATATAAAATCAAGCACCTAGGCATGCAGACTGTTTTTACAAACATTTGTGAAAGAATGGGTCGCTCCCAGGAGCTCAGTGAATTCCAGCGTGGAACTGTGATAGGATGCCACCTGTGCAACAAATCCAGTCTTGAAATTTCCTCACTCCTAAATATTTCACAGTCAACTGTCAGCTGTATTATAAGAACGTGGAAGTGTTTGGGAAAGACAGCAACTCAGCCACGAAGTGGTAGGCCACATAAACTGACGGAGCGGGGTCAGCGGATGCTGAGGCGCATAGTGCGAAGAGGTCGCCAACTTTCTGCAGAGTCAATCGCTACAGACCTCCAAACTTCATGTGGCCTTCAGATTAGCTCAAGAACAGTGGGCAGAGAGCTTCATGGAATGGGTTTCCATGGCCGAGCAGCTGCATCCAAGCCATACATCACCAAGTGCAATGCAAAGCGTCGGATGCAGTGGTGTAAAGCACGCCGCCACTGGACTCTAGAGCAGTGGAGACGCGTTCTCTGGAGTGATGAAATGCGCTTCTCCATCTGTCAATCTGATGGATGAGTCTGAGTTTGGCAGTTGCCAGGAGAACGGTACTTGTCTGACTGCATTGTGCCAAGTGTAAAGTTTGGTGGAGGGGGGATTATGGTGTGGGCTGTTTTTCAGGAGCAGGGCTTGGCCCCTTAGTTCCAGTGAAAGGAACTCTGCATGCTTCAGCATACCAAGACATTTTGGACAATTCCATGCTCCCAACTTTGTGGGAACAGTTTGGAGCTGGCCCCTTCCTCTTCCAACATGACTGTGTACCAGTGCACAAAGCAAGGTCCATAAAGACATGGATGACAGAGTCTGGTGTGGATGAACTTGACTGGCCTGCACGGAGTCCTGACTTCAACTCGATAGAACACCTTTGGGATGAATTAGAGCGGAGACTGAGAGCCAGGTCTTCTCGTCCAACATCAGTGTGTGACCTCACAAATGCGCTTCTGGAAGAATGGTCAAAAATTCCCATAAACACACTCCTAAACCTTGTGGAAGAAGAGTTGAAGCTGTTATAGCTGCAAAGGGTGGACCGGCGTCATATTGAACCCTATTTATTAGGAATGGGATGTCACTTAAGTTCATATGCGAGTCAAGGCAGTTGAGCGAATACCTTTGGCAATATAGTGTATATATATTATATAGTTTGGAGGCTTTTTTGCCCTCCACTACAATTGAAATACTTGCTATTTATATATATTTATAATAGTATCGTTTTTATGTATGTATATATATCAAAGTTAACAAGAGAGTAATTTTGTGTTTAATCAAAATCAAAAATGTTATTTGAACCTTTATTAACAATACATTTTGAGGTGTCCTTATCAGAATCGCTGGAAATATATCCTGAAGACAATTATTGCAAACAAGGGGACCTTAACGTCCAATGTTTTCTACAAGAAATGAAAATTGCTCCAGTGACTACGATATTATTATGATGATCCATCCTCGCGATTTTCTGATAATACGTCAGTTTTTACTGACAGCCATCTCCTAATAACAAATTTCACGTAGAGATAGCGCAATCCAACTGTGAGATTGGATGAAGATTGAAATGTGTTGTTTTTATCCGCGTGACTTTTTTTTTTCCCTGGATGTAAACCAGACGCACGGGGTGGAAATCTCACCCAATAACTATTTATTAATATAGTTTTAAAGGAATGCTCTGATTTTTGTTTCTAACTGCTCGTTGGGGTTGAAATGTGATGTACTTCTTGGCTGTTTTGGCCCTGAGGGACCGCAGTGAGAAAGACTTACTCAAGCTTCACTTGAACAGAGAAATGAAAATCAATAAACAATTTGAACTTCTCAGAAGAGAATTTTTCTACTCTAATGAATATACAAGCTTGGTTACAGCTTAATTTAAAGATTGAATTCACTGTGTATTTTGCTCTGCACCATAAGCATGACAAACACAAGATTGCAGCGACACATCCCGCAGGGACAATGGAGACGCATCTTAAAAATAGACCGATGGCATTGATAGGAGATACGGAAGACCTCTAGAATATGGCGAACCGAACTGTAGCAGGGTACAAAAATTAAACAACAGAGGATGAATTGGAATTAACCAAAAGATTAAATATATTGAAAATTGACAGCATAAGAATCAATCTTTTTAACCAAATTAAACTATTAGGCCCCTATTACATTCTTCGCGCAATTTCGTTCGTGCAAAATTTTTGGCGCGCATCGTCCGGCGTTATCGCACGAAAATTAACGTTGGTATTCCGATCCGAATGCATTTTCTCATCCGTCCAAAAATAACGTTCGTAAAAATGAAGCGCAAAACGAAGAGTAATACGCGCGCAGTAACTAAGCGCACCCAAATCTGTTGCGGACTGTTTTTTACACGGGATTCAGCCAATCAGAATTAAGAAACTTAATTGACATTAATTTGCCTTAATTGACTCACTTAAGGTTTTGCGCCTGTCAAACTAAATCTGAGTATACATGCTGCAGCAATAATAAAAGCACCCATTAATTCACAATTTTTTTGTTTGGGTATGTGTAGAATGTGTAACTATACTGTGCTGTATTATTTTTTCGTGCTGGTGTTTTTTGTTTCGGCCAGAACGTTCCGATTTGCAGTTACCACCAGCTTTTCAAAGACGTTAAAATTATGCGCGCAAACGTTGTTCGTAAAAAGATGCGCATCGATTGTAATACCATCCACGTACCAGCACACGAACTAATTTGCGCTCATAATGTTAAGTATAGGACGCGCACAGTTCATCACTTGCGCAGGTCCATCCGCGTTAAACGATAACGCGCATCATTTTCGTGAACGTTGTAATACGACGTTCAGCGCAAAGGGTTTTGCCCCTCGCGCAAATGCGCATTTTCACGCGCAAAAACGAATGCGTGAGGAATGTAATAGGGCCCTTAAATTTTGGGATTTTGTCAGTAACATAGAGGTCCAATCACTAAAAAAATAACCCCAATGTCCGTGCAGATGAATGAAAAGGCAGCGATCCACAGAACTATTGCTTTCATTGAAGAATGACAAAGGAACCATAAGTGAGTTCTGATTTCTGTTTGTAAGGGAAGTTTTAATGAAGAGCTTGGTACAGAATAGAATAAAATCAATTTGTCTTAAATATATAAAATAAAAAAGGTTGCAGGGTTACAAAACCATGGGCTTCATTTAATTCTACCAGCTGATCTTTCTAAAAAAAAATTTGCTTTCAGTTGTTATATTTTTCAAAACGACTGATTCAATTAAAAAAATTCAGCAGGAGCCAATATTCAAAAAAATGCTGCTGGTCTGAAAAATAGCGGGCTGGTAAAATGCCCAAAAAAAGCGCTTATTTTCGGCAAGCAGCATAAAGACGTTTGCCTTTAAATATGACTATCAGAAAAATCTGATGATTAAAAAATGATTTCAGCCAAATTCCCTTTATTTTCATCCAGAAAATCCATATATCAACACCTTTTCAGCATTTGATATTTTTTCAGAAATCGGCATACTGATAAATTTGAGTCGAATCAATATAGCCGATATTTGCAAGAAAAAGTATAGCTGCCAGAGCCAATATGTGATCAGAAATTTTATTGAGAGTCACAACGCCGGTAAGCCTGAATTTCGATCTCCTGAACTGAAAAGTGACTAAAATGCAGCCAAAAAAAGTGCCAATTGTGTCTATCTGGCCGAATTAAATCGGAGTCTAGTTGCCAAAACCTCAACTGTCATTATAATTCTGTTATTGTTTCCCAATTTCCCCCAAAACGTAGTATTTCTAAAACTAACTATAACTATAACTATAAGAAGTACCGGCTGGGTGGAGTAGAGGTAATGTCACTGCTCTGCGTGGAGAGAGCCTGTGGAGTCATGGGCTCGATCCCAGCGAGCAACCTCTCCAGTAAGTGTCCTTGGCAAGACACCTAACGGTACATACTCGCCACCCAGGACATACTTGAAAACGAGAGAAATCTCAATGTATCCTTCCTGGTAAAATCCTTTCACAAAAAAAAAAAAAAAAAGTTATGTACGATGTAGATCGGATTTCTATAAGTTTGTTATATTATTCCCTGTGATCGAGAGGCTTATTGAAATATATGTTGCAGAGGCCTGTTCAATACCTCAGCCGCTGCAAGTGCTAAGTTAGCAACTTGACATTGAACGCCGTTCAACCGCTCAGCGCTCAGCAGTGCTAACCTAGCACTTGCAGCGACCCGAGGAGATGCTGAGTGTGATGTTTTTAAGATGGCCGCCGCCATGAAGCAAGTAACAATGCCGTACAGCAAGATGGCCACCGCCTCGAAGCAAGTAATAATTCCGTACAGCAATGTTAATTTTGAGGTTTTTGTTCACCAAAGCACAAAATATTTATTTATTATTTCCCCCTGCACATAGACATATATTACAGTTCAATTTATATATTGTTTCAGAAGTAAACATAACGTTTATTCATTAAAAACTATCATTTGTGGTGTGTGCGTACAAAACGGAATTGTGCTGACTGCTTCTCTTTATTATATTTTGTCCGAGTGATCCGAAAAACAATCTGAATTTTTCATTAAGAAATCGTCAGCCATTTTGGATTCAAAATTCGCATCCAAAGGGTTCAACGACACTGCTGCAGCAAACTGAATTGCTGCGCTGCAGCAATTCAGCAGCTGCTGAGGTATTGAACAGGCCTCAGATAAAACATCTCCACGATGTGTGGAGAAAGAGAAAACCATTTTTACTATGGTCACGCAGAGACACTGTTCCCGCCCATCTCCAGATATGGTATTAAGCATCTGAATGCAGGCACAAGATGAAGGAAGTCCAATTCACTGAGTGGATTTCCAAAGAGAGGCGTGGAACACACGTTGAGCTGCATTGACCATCCAAGATGGCGGCACCTTCAATCATCTGATGGATTACGAAAGTGAGGCGTGGAACACATGCCGGAAGACATCTGGGGACACATGCATATGGTTGATTTTAATTTATAGGACTATAAAACATCTTACAGGGGACACTGATCCTTAACCAGCTGAGGAAGTCGCCTAGTGCGACGAAACGCGTCCTGGGTACATGTTTTATCCATTTGTTTTACATGTTTTTATTTTATAAAATTTTCTTTCGAAAAGAAGATCCAGCCTGTGTCTTTTTGGTGGTTTGTGGATTTTCCCGAGCCTGAAAAAATCCATATGCGCAAACCTTAGAGCTATGGATGCTCCAACAAGTGTAAGTGAAAAATTGGCTGAAAAGTATATATACACTTATATTTTTCGTTCTGCACAAGGAGAGTTACGCTTTTCTTGTCTTATGTTTGTGAGTGAAATATCATTCAATGCATCTTATTTATAGTATATATTTGATATACTTCACCATTGTGTATTTTTATATTTTGTTTTATGTACCAAAATATGGTCTGCTGATCTATGAGAGACACCAAGATCCTGATAGCAATTTTTATTGCGCTGATCAAGATACGTATATGGTTTTTTTTTAATTCTGTTATTGTTTCCCAATTTCCCGCAAAACTTAGTATTTTTAAACTAAACAGATACATGTTACAGCTTGTCAAGCCTTCTAAGTGAAGCCTTCAAAGTGAACACTTGGAGGAGATCTTCTGGTGAGTGATTTTGATTTTTGTTTCAAACAGATCTTTTCTATTCATCTTAAGGTTTTAAGTTAGGTCTGGTGAGTAAATTAGGTTAGGCTGGTGACTCATTTTCATACTGATTAGCATACAATTGGAATCAACTGGGTGGTATTTGCAAAGAGGTTTAGCTTGTCCACTCCTTGCTGCGGGAGGTGTACTTAGGTGACTATATAAAGGTTGGGGATATTAGCTTGCTAATTGAGCTTGTCAAGCCTTCTAAGTGAACACTTAGAGGAGATCTTCTGGAGTTACTCTGGAGGTAGTCTGAGGTTTGACAGGAGGTAGAAAACCTACAAAAAGGTAAGATTTGCTGGTTTTAAATCCATTCTTTTATAATGGCAGGCTTGGTCCAGTGTAAGAGCTGTCATGCATTTGTTTTTAGATCCAATTTATGGAGGTTTGGAGTGTGCCTGATATGTAGGCAGTTCTCTTTATTGCAGCAGGAAATTGCCTGTTTGAAGTCTGAGATTTGTAAATTATCTGTTAGACAACTCAGGCTATGGCTATGACTGTTACAAAGCCACTGCCACAGAGGCCTACTAGGAGCGGCAAATGGACTACTGTAGGATCTGGTAGACTTAGAGTTGTGGATAGAAGGCATGTCCCACAATCTGTGGCTCTTCTTAATTCTTTTGAGGCACTCTCAGAGTGTAGTGGTAAGACGGATGTAGGCTCAGACACCATAGTTGAGGAACCACCATCCACTATGCCTAAGGTATGCAGGACTGCAACCAAGGACAAAAAGGAAAAGGTGGGACTTGATAGAAGGCAATTGTTGCTGGGTGATTCTATCATAAGAGGTGTTGAGCTGGAGAGTAGTGGTTTGGTGAGATGTCTTCCTGGGGCTACTGCTCGTAGAGACAAGAGATGTATTCTCAATATTGTCAAACAAGAAAAGCAGCAAGGGGAAGTGGACGTTCTAGTCCATCTAGGGACAAATGACTTGGCTAGCAATGAGGTTTCTGAGATTAAGGAAGATTTTTGTGTTCTTGGAGGTGAAATACAGCAGATTGCGTCCACTGTGTCATTCTCTGAAGTTTTGCCTGTGCATAACATTCAAGATAGGCAGATGTGCAATAGGGAATTTAATTTGTGGCTTTGGGAATGGTGTCGGGAGCAAGGATTTGGCTTTGTGTCCCATGATAGCTCTAATTGGAGCAGAAAGGAACTGTATAAAAAAGAAGGTTTGCATCTTACTCATAGGGGAACATATGTTCTCAGTGAGAAGTTCAAAGGTTTCACAAAGGAATATTTAAACTAGGAGGGGGGGACAAAAGGGTAAAAAACAATCTGCCCGATTGTCCCCCAAAACTAAATCGGAGGGTGCAAGCAACATGCGAGGTAAAAAATGACAAGCTCAGAGTCGTGTCTATAAATGCTCGCAGTTTAGTCAATAAAATCAATGAACTGGAGGCAATGATGGCAGCTGAAAAAGTAGATTTAGTGGCGGTTACTGAGACATGGTTCAGTGAGAAAAATAACTGGGACATAACAATACCGGGGTACTCTTTATATAGAAAAGACAGAGAAGGTAGGAAAGGAGGAGGAGTGGCCCTGTATGTGAAAAACAACATAAAAACGAACCAAATAAAAGTGAGCGAGGTGAACATAGAGTCAGTTTGGGTTACACTAACATTTGGCAATCATACAGTAGCTCGTGTAGGTGTGATCTATAGACCCCCTGGACAAGTAGAAGAGCTAGATAATCTGCTGGTTGAGGAAATAGCCAAAATGGCAATGAAGGGGAAGTTATTATCATGGGGGACTTTAATCTTCCTGATGTGAACTGGAAAACCAAAATAGCTGGGTGCACCAGGAGTACAAATATTCTAAACTCCTTACTGGGATTATCTCTAACACAAGTAGTTGAGGAGCCGACCCGTAAAGAGGCCATATTGGATTTAATACTCACAGATGGAGGTTTGGTATCGGACGTTGTTGTAGGTGAAAATTTGGGATCTAGTGATCACCAGTCAGTGTGGTTTAATATAAGAACAGGGATGGAGCCGCACCACACAAAAACAAAAGTTTTAGACTTTAATAAAACAGATTTTTCTAAAATGAGATTTTGTGTGAATGAGTCATTATCAGACTGGAGGAGTTTAAAGGGAGTCCAGGAGAAATGGAATTATTTAAAGGAAGCATTATTGAAGGCCACAGGAAATTGCATTCTGCTTGTTAGCAAAAACAAAAAAGGGAAGAAACCACTGTGGTACTCTGCAGAAGTGGCCAAAATAGTGAAGAAAAAAAGATAGCATTCAATAATTATAAAAAAAGTCAGAGTGAAGAAGATAGGCAAACCTATAAAATTAGGCAGAAAGAGGCAAAGCAATTTATAAGAGCTTCCAAAGCACACGCAGAAGAGAAAATAGCTCGGTCAATAAAAAAGGGGGACAAAACATTTTTTAGATACATAAACGAGAAAAGAAAAGTAAAACAAGGATTAGTTAAATTAAAAACAAAGGAAGGAAGGTATGTAGAAGAGGATAAAAGTCTCGCTGACTGCCTCAATGAATATTTTTGTTCAGTCTTTGCAGAAGAAAAGGAAGGAAAGGGACCTCAGGAGGAAACACTAAAGAGACATTTACATATGAGTTTACAGAGGAGGAGGTTCTACAGCAGCTGTCTAAAGTAAAGACAAATAAGTCAATGGGGCCTGATGGGATCCACCCTAAATTATTAAAAGAGCTCAGTGATGTAATAGCAAAACCGTTAACAGATTTATTTAACCAATCCTTGTTAATGGGAGTCATCCCAGAAGACTGGAAATTAGCAAATGTTGTGCCCATTTACAAGAAGGGTAGTAGGGAGGAATCGGGGAACTATAGGCCAGTTAGTCTTACGTCAGTAGTGGGGAAATTAATGGAAACCATGTTAAAGGAAAGGATTGTTGAACATCTAAAAACACATAGATTACAGGATCAGAAACAACATGGGTTTACCTCAGGGAGATCATGCCAAACTAATCTTATTGATTTTTTTGATTGGGTAACAAAAATAATAGACACAGGTGGTGCAGTAGACATTGCTTATTTAGATTTTAGTAAGGTTTTTGATACTGTTCCGCATAGAAGGCTTATCAATAAATTGCAATCTTTGAGCTTGGATTCCAATATTGTTGAATGGATTAGGCAGTGGCTGAGTGACAGGCAACAGAGGGTTGTGGTAAATGGAGTTTATTCGGCGCAAGGTCTTGTTACCAGTGGGGTACCTCAGGGGTCAGTACTTGGACCCATTCTCTTTAATATTTTTATTAGTGATATTGCAGAAGGTATTAATGGAAAAGTATGTCTTTTTGCTGATGACACAAAGATTTGCAACAGGGTTGACGTTCCTGGAGGGATCAGCCAAATGACAAATGATTTAGGTAAACTAAAAGGAAACAAAATAGCAAAACAAGAAGACATAGTCTTAGATTAGAGGGGCAAAGGTTTAAAAGTAACATCAGGAAGCATTAGTTTACTGAGAGGGTGGTGGATACATGGAACAGTCTTCCAGTAGAAGTGGTAGAGGCCAAAACAGTAATTGAATTTAAGCAGGCATGGGATAGGCATAAGGCTATCCTAAACAAAAGATAAATCCAGGTAAAGTATCCATGTAATTGGGCAGACTAGATGGGCCCAAAGGTTCTTATCTGCCGAAATTTTTCTATGTTTCTATGTATTTAAATCTAGATTTATCAGTGCATTTTTTTCGTTCCCTCAACTGAGAATTAATATCCAAACTCCCATAATTCTTTTTTTTATAATTTTTCTTTGAACTTCATCACCACAGTCTGTCTGTGATGTATTTTTTTTAAAGCTTTTCGTAGTGAGAGGTTGATTACCTCCTTGATGTCATAACCGTCCCTTCGCATTACAATGACAATTCTCTGCCATTAAGGGGTTAAGTGGTTCTTCCCTGTTCAAAGTTGTCCCGAAATGCTTTTCATTGTGACTACAATTATTCTCTCGTCTGTAGGGATCCCAATGCAAAGATGATGTCCTGTGTGCTGACTGCAAGCAAGCAGAATATTAATTAACGAATATTCCTTAATATGCAGAGAAGACAACCAAGACTCAGTCCTTAGCAGCTACATATTAATTGGCGGATCATTGTTATTCCATGAGGCATCATAAGGCCAAACGCAGGTTATAACTAGTTTAGAAAATCTCTTTTAATTAAGAAACATGAAAGTTTAAGTCTCTGGTTATAAATATCTCATCATTACTATAAAAGACATTATTAGCTTCTTTGGTGGTTCAATACATTAGCACATGCAAAGGTGATGATTGTGACCCTAAGACAATCAAGTAAGGGTGGAGATCACTGCGCAAATTGCATGTCTTCAGTTAAACATAATTGCTTGTTAATATGCTAAGAACTAGTAAGATCAGCTTTTTTATTCTATGGGGAGAGTTTAAAAAAAAAGCCAGTGGGATGTTATTAAAATAATATTTCATTTATAAAACTTCAATAAAAAGTATTATTGAGAGAAAAAAAGAAAACACATTTAGGACTATCCAAAGACATTGGTTGAGAAGCATTAATTCTCTCAATTACAATGCTGTGAGCAAGACGCTGCTCAAAAACCCCAAAAGTCACTATGAACTGTGGCAGCACAGAGAAGCCGTGACCTCGCTGTTAGAAAACCCGAACTCGCCAACAGAAGAGGCCTAAAATGCAGTCACGCTAATATATCTCAAATTTTACAAAACTTTCACTTCATATGGGAGGGATTGCACTTCTGTAAAGGTCTCTGTCACACGGCCATTGAAGTGGTCTATCTAGTTTGACAAAAAACTGTAATTCCCGGCTCTCTGACAGACAAGGCTTCTATGTGGAGTTAAAGGTTTAGCTTTCAATTTCTTTTTTAAACAGTCTTAAGAACTGTCACTGCAGGAACTGCATATTTGATGTATAGAATATTTTTGTTTCCCCTGTGGAAAAACCTGTGCACCCCTCTTTTTTTCTGTGTCACGTTTCATGCTTTTAAACAATCTTTATAAATATATAATATATATATATTTTTAAATTAGCTACGCAAGTATTGTCTTAGACAATCTATCTGGGACTTATTTTATATAGTTTTCTTAATAATTATGATGCACGAGGAAATTTCAAATCACAATCAGAGGATTAATTGCATAATTGTTTTTATTATGTTAGTGATTTACATCCTTTTTTTCACACAAGTAAATATTTTGTGTGATTTTTTCAATATGCTAATTATAGATGAATATAATTAAATTAAGGCTGCTAGAAAATGCAACCACTTTACTAAAATTTAAATAAATTAACAGTCATCTGCTAACCCCCAATATTGCATTACAACAGAACACACACACAAACACACACACAAACACACACACACACATACAAATACAAACAGTTGCCATTCATAACAAAAAACTGTTTATGGAATAATTATATAATCCAGTAGCTTAGTGTTTAGAAACATTTGTGTGAGCAATGCATCACACATAAAAATGTGAAAATCATGAACTAAAATTATATTTATAGTGACACTGGGTACGTGCAATTTTTTTTTTTCAGTATTTAAATATTTTTATTTCGAAGTATCGTCTACAGGCAAACAAATATTAAAATAGAAGGCTGCGCAGGGCCGTACATAACAAATTAGCCTCCGAGGATAGCAGTAATGCGGGCAGCAGGGAAGGAAACCCGAGAACTGAAGTAAAATTAAAGTAAGGGGCATGTAGCAACAATAGGAGTTGACATGGGAAGGGGGGGAGAGTGCAATACATATCAGTAGGTAGCCGATGGTGACCCAAAATGAGGAGCAAGGGGAAGGAGGGGAAAGAAAAAAAAAAAAAAAAAAAGGGGGGGGAGAGTGGAAAGGGATGGCAAGGGAGACTTGCCATCACCGTGACGCTCCTGGCGCACTCCCGGAGGAGGCCATGGAGGGAAATGTCACGAGGCCCGGGAGCCCGAGGGCCAAGCATGGCATACAATGTCACAGTGGCACACCTCGGTACCACCCGGAGAATGCCAAAAAAAAAAAAGGGGGGGGAGGGGCGAAAAAGAAAGGGGGGTACACCATCGCTGCATGGCATGCACCAAAAACAAGAAGGGGGAAAAACTGGGGGATATAGGGGGGGCGTTAGTACAAACGTGATTGCGGGTAGACCATCAGAAAAAAGGTTTATAGGGAACCTGTCTCATCAAAAGAAAAAGGCAAAGATGTTAGTGTCTGGGGTAAAACAGTCAGCCGGGATCCTGTGTTTGAGCCTCAGGCATCAGCGGCACAGTTCCAAGACCCAGCCTAGATACCAGCGCTTGTGCCTCGCCCAAGGTCGTCGCCGTGAGGGTCTCCCCGGCAGAGGACACCAGCAGGGAGCCTGAGGACCCCCATTTATAACGAACTCCATGCAGGCGTAGCAGGGCAGTGACCCCTTTGAAGCATCTGCAGGCAGCAATCATCAGGAAAGGTAGATCGCAGAAGACGGTGATCTCGCTTTTAGCGTAGATGACCCGGTACGTAGGTCCAACTGCAGACATAAACTTAGCTTGAGCGGTCCCATCGCACATCGTCAGAAGAACATCTCGGGGAGCCCCCGCAGGTGCAGTAGCCACCTTCCGTAGGCGCATAGCCGACAAGACCAGGGAACTCGCAGTGTCTGCTGGGGCCAGCAGGATGGAGGACACCAGGCCTTCAGTGTACTGTAGGAGCCCCTCGCCAGTAATCTCTTCTGGAATCCCCCTGAGCCGCAAATTACGTTGTCTATGCCGGGCCTCAAGTGCCATTACTGCCGATCCGAGGTGAGCGACCTGCCGCTGAAGATCCCGTACCTGCGTGTCTGTCACAGCCTGTGCCTTCTCCACTTCCGTAGCCCTGGTATCAACCAGGTCTATCCGGTTCTGGAGGGTTACCACATCCGAGCGGGCCTCCCGCAAATCCTGTCGCCAGTGTCCACGAAATTCCTCCATGACCCGACGTAATGTCGCCTCAGTTAGCGGTGGCACAGCATCAGTTGGCGGCACGTCACCCTGACTCGCGGTCACAGGAGCAGGACGTGGGGCCTCCCTCAAGGGCTCCAGGCCAGTAAGCACCTCACCCCGGCGACATCGCTCTCCTTCAGATCGGGTTAGCCCCAGCGACTGTCTGATGTCAGGTAGGCGAGAGCCCTCTTCCTCCGCATCTTTCTTAGTTTTCTTCCCCATGCGTGCGTGGATGTTAGCACAGGTGGAGACAGCGGGTATACAGGCCTCAAGATGGCCGCCCGTGCAATTTTATTATCATGAGTTATTTTAAAACAATAAGACAAGTAGATTGATATTAATTTCCCCTATCCAAGTTTTAGGATTTTCATAATATCCTTTTGATGGTCTTTCATTGTTTCTTCATGGAGGCGGCCATCTTGGATTTATATCACATATTTCATCACATGTTTGTGATTTAAAAAATTAGCAGTGCACAGTTACATAGTTCGGCTTAGTGCTATCCTTGACCACTACAAATTCTGCTGCTGTTTCCCCAAAATAAGTTTGGTACCAGTGGATATTTGGACATAACTGAGACAAATATTCCTGACCTATCAGAGCCATTTATGCACCTAAATATATTATTTAGAAGAAAAACAATGTGTCCTACATACTGTATACCAAATTATTTCTAAAAACATTATAATTTAGATATAGACCTCTAAAGGAGGGGACAATCTACTGTTTCTCACAGTGTTTATCAGGATGGTATCTCCATTCCGTAGAGCCTTTCCAAGGAGCCCACTCATAATTGATGCACGGCACTTAGGAGTTCGTGATATGGCTTTTTCATTTGTACTTCCATTTTTTTATGCACTTTAAATTGTTTTACGTGTTTGAAAACTTATTAGCACACATTGCTTTTTGTTCCATGCTTTATTTATTTATTTGTTTCGCACTAGGTTAATCTAATTTTGGGAGAGTTAATGCGATTATATTTTGGCTGGGTCCAGTATTTGTGTTCCTTTATGTGTTGCAAATCTGCAATTGCAATGCATTGCCTTTCTTTTGAATTTCCATTCTACTCTCCACTCCTGTCTTTCCTCCTCTAACGTCTTAATGAGAAATTAAGAAAATGAGAAATCAATGGCTGGAAAGAAGCAATTAAACAGGTCCGTGACAATTTTCTCTGGAGGTATCAGGTGTGAATTAAAGATAACACCTTTTTGGGGTCTACCCTGCAGGCAGAAAGAGCAATTGCTCATGGCAGGGAGAAGACACAGCCAGAGCGGCACCCCAACCGCATATCAAAGAAGCAAACACATTCTCTGATCACAGAAGGAGGTCTTTGGGAGATGATTGATAGACCAGGGAATTAAGATTAATGACGAAGCATACTGAGCACGCTCTGGAGAGGGGAATTCTGGGATATGTAGTGCAGGAGGCTGGGCCATTTGTGGGTGGGTTTTGGAAGGACCAGGAAGTGTATAAATTCTGAAGCTCGCCATGTGCTCGTGGCAGATCACAGGGGGTTCATGTGTCCTGTGCCATGAGGATTTGTCCATGCTGTACATGCTTCTAGCTCCAGCCCCCCAGGAGTCGCCGAGAATTAGCTTATTTGATGTGTAAGTAAGGCTCTGTGCTTAATCCCTTTCTTTTATTTGCTGTGTAGTGTGTAATTAATTGATTTATTCTAGCTATAATTTTTCCTGTAACAAATGCACTGTGATTTTACCTATATCATAAATAAATATACCTTATATAGGTTTCTGCTTCTGGCTGATGAGATCCACGCTAACTAAGAGACTGGAGTATTGCTGATTGTTTTAAGCAAGGGTAGATACGAAATTGTGAGTTGAGGTCGCTGGGGACGGCAGGGATTGTTGTCTATGCAGTCACTGTCTGGGTCTAGGGTAGGCAGACCGTGCGGTTACTTAGCCCTGAGTCTCTCGCTGCGACGCACGTAGTGTCCATGAGGACTGGTGGCAACATAACTAATAGAATAGGAAAGTGAGCCCAGGGATTGTGGGAGACGTAGCCATTACTCACTTCAAGAGAAGACTTGTACTGCGTTGCAATCCTGGTACCATTGTATCGCGCTCGACGTACCTGTTGCGAGAGAAAGTGTGCAGGGACAGATAGGTAAGCAAGCGCGGGGGCAAGCTGTCCATGCTGTCATTATCTGGGCTAGGCTAGACAGATAGTGGGTGGCTTAACCCGGCGTCTTTCGCAGCAGCACGCGTAGGGGTCGTGACGCTGTTTAGAAATATATATCATTCCTTATTGACTTAATACTGGAGGGATTAGCGCCTGCTAATGTTGTAAATGGTTTGAGGTGGAACACATCAAAGTCCACTTATTACTTTATTTCAGCAAATCAATTTTTTTCACACATTGGGTAACAACTTAATATTAAAACATGAAAACTAATTAGTATTTTGCAATTAAAAACCCATTTTGTTTATTTTTCATCAATTTCAAGGAAGAGACAGAAAACAATTTTGTAAAACGCATGTAAAAAGTGTCTAGAAATGAGATAAAACAGTCACACAGCTTACAGGTAAGTTAAATTTACAGCAGCAAAAGAATAACATGACAAGTTGAAGGGGATATGGAGATGTGGCTGTCAGTCAAGAAGATAAATTTGCTTCAATTTAGACTTCCATAGCATATGTGTAATAAGTGCACCAAATGATTGGCATGGTGGCAATTAAAAGACATTTTTGAAGTCACCTAATTTACCTCTGCTTGCTATAAGCATCAGTCATGTTTGAATTAGACTGTATTGTATGTACATGTATATTGCAGAATCATTTCCATGGGGTGCGGACAGAAGAACTACACGTTCTTCTTTAGGTAAACGAAGGCAAACTTTGTTTGAAAACAAAGGTGTTTTGTCCCTTTAAAAGCTAGCAGATTTTTAATTCTGTATAAAATATCCTGCCATTTTAATTATTAGCAGATGATTTTTAATTTTTTTTTTGAGAAAGTATTTTACCAGGAAGGATATTGAGATTTCGATCATTTTCAAGTATGTCCTGGGTGGCGAGTATATACTGTTAGGTGTCTTGCCCAAGGACACTTACTGGAGAGGTGCTCTTGCCGGGATTCGAACCTGTGTCTCCACGGTCTCCATAGTCATAGAGCAGTGATGTTACCTCTACTCCTCCCATGACATTAGAGGGGCAATACCATCAAAAAAATAAAATGACCTTATTTTGATTATTTTATGTTGCTGATATCTTAGGCTAGGGTCAGACTGAGGCAGTGCGAACGCGCGTTCTGGCGCACTTAATCACGGCCGTGCTAGCAGCAGATGCCAGGCAATGACGGCCAATATACGAAGTACGGTCGCACAAAAGTCCGGCTGCGCAACGCAAGTGGAAAATGAACGCATTTTTTCGAGAACGTAAAACCACTAGTACTGACGTACAGAGTGCGCTGCGTCCGCTAGCGGCGTGTGTGCGTGAATTGGAGATGTCAGACACTGCTAATGTCCGGCCAACATAACGTCCAGATGCAAGAAGTGTTTTATTGATGATCCGTACAAAATCACGGATGAAACTGCGCATCGTATGACCGCTATTGCGTATTCCGTGAAAAAATACGTCCATTCTTCGAACGCACATTTTCACGGACAACGTGAAAAATGCGTTAGTCTGACCCTAGCCTAACATGTACTTTCTTTTACTCATGTATGGGTAGTTAAGAAATATTTTACTCTATATGTGTCACTGTGTGTGCATCCTTTGGTGCCATTTTGTGTTGTAAACTGCCCCTTAACAGTATCTTTATAGCATTTGATCCTCACTGTGTGGCATTGGGCATAGAATGGAGTGAATGAGTCAGATCTCCAAAAAACTGACTTCTAAGGATTACATTTTATGGGATGTATGCACAGGACATCACCAGGGGGTAGATTAAAGAGTTGAAAGTTCACTATCAGTCCTCATTCAGCTGTATTTCCTTATATCAGGAAGCAAAGACAACACAATATATCCCCACAGTCTTGTCTAAAGACTTCCTCCACCCATTGTCTCTTCACTACTGCTTTATCCTATACCACAGCTGTAAAAAGTGGAGCTTGCCATAAGATTTTAGTATTTTAGTAAACATTGCATCATGGGAAAAATCCACAAAAGGGAAACAGAAGATAAAAACCTAGCTTTAATTTTCCTTTTCCATGCAATTACTTCAAACAACAACAAAAAACAGCAGCATGTGTTTTATAATGTGTGTGAATTTTTTTTGTAATGCAAAAGTAATCTGGTTCCAGCTTATGTTAGTGGTCGTGTTCCTTTAACTAAATAGATATAGCTAAATTAGTAACAATTTATTTTTTATTTTTTTAAAAAGGTATTGAAATTATGTTTCAGCCAAAACACATAAATCGTGGCTGACAAGTGAAACCCAAACCTGGCCTAAGGCATTCATTTTTATTGTTGAAAAAGACATGTGTCCATGAATAACTGCTATTTATTATTAACAAAAAAAAGAAAAGTTCAATTATCTATGCATGTGCTGCCGTAATGAATATTTATCGGTTTCTCGGCTAAGTAACAACAATATCTTCTTTTCAGCTCCATGGAGACTTGGATGTTGATGATATTAACATTTTATTAATTGCCCTTCTCTGACTGACAAGTAAACATAGCTCCCTGGTTTATGTATGTTGCAAGGAATTACAGTTTCCGCTTGTTCTGTGCATTATTGGAACTTGTCTTCGAATTATAATACATCGTAAATGTTTCAGTTTTACTCCCTGCTCGGATGTTCCACCACTGAGATAAGTTACCATGCGATGGTCCATATTGCTTCTTTACTTACTGTAGTCTAAAGTCATGTCCAGCAGACCCTCAGAATAAACATAGGGGGTTGTTCAGAGAGCACTGAAATTTCCCCCACATTTCGGTGTTCTCTCGTTCCCTGCACTTCCCTGTACTTCGGGGAAACAAAGTTCCCCACCCTGCGGTGAATTCAGCATTCACCGCAGGGTCCCGGGAGTGCAGGGAAAACCCGCCACAATCCCGCCGAACACCAGCCGAAAACCTGCTGGAACCACCGCAAAAAACATGCCTAACAAATCGGAAAAAGCCAACGAGCTCCCGAACGGGACAAAAAAAAACCAAACAATATGGTTGAAAGTGTCAAAATTGAAACGCTGTTTGCAAAAAAACTACTGAACGAAAATGTCTGAAAATCACATATTAGGTCCTATGATTGATAATTAAAAGGTCTGTTACAGAAAAAATGCTTAAAAAACCCCCCAGAAATAACTACGGTCAAGACAGGACACAATGGGCGCAACATCCCCACACATGGGCAAAACCCAACGCTGCGTCCAGTACATCCTATGCAGTGGACAGGTTAACAGCTTTAGCTGCCAAAGAAATAAAAACACAATAAATTACATACTATGGGTTAGCCAAAGAGATCCGAATTGCTGGAGAAAGGTAACCGACGCGTTTCGGTTACCTTTCCTGGCCATTCGTCTATCCAGAGAGCAGGCAATTCGCCAAATCCTGACGAATTGCCTGCACATACGGTGCCTGTTTGGTGTCTGTTCGAGGGCAGTGAAATCCCCATAAAAAAGCACTGCTACGGCTATTCAGAGAACACAAACCAGCAGTGAAAGGTTACCGAATTGCCCTTCCATTCGGTGGTTTAATTCGGCAAGTTAATTCAGGAGAATCCCATAGGCTTCAATGTTAAAAATATTCCCGTTTTAATTCAATATCTAATAAACCGTTCATTATAAAATTCTGCAGTAAAGAGTCTCTTTATTTATAGATTTTTTAGGATATTTTAAGCATTTTTCTGGATTTTTTTTTAAGTTTACTTCTTTGTTCTGTAACAGCCCTTTTAATTATCATTCATTGGACCTCAGATGTCAATTTCAGACATTTTCGCTCAGTTTCTTTGCAAACAGCGTTTCACTTTTCAAACATTCATGCAAACTGTTTTGCTACTTTATTCACTGCCTTCGTCTGCGGTGTCGGCTTTTTCCGGCGGCTTCGCTGTGTGTGATCGGCTCCTGCTCGGGTTTCTCCAGCGTTTTCAGCGGGTTAATCCAGATGTTTTTGCGGGTTTTCGGCGTGCATTCGCTGGGTTTTGCGGTTAGTTTTCGTCGGGTTTGCGGCAGCCTTTCCCTGAAATTCGGGGACCTTGTGGTGCTTGCAGGGTCGCCGAAATGGGATCGGCAAAACGAACCGAATTGAAGAGAACGAAAAGTCACCGAACGTGCGGTGACTTTTCGATTCTCTTTGAATTACCCTGACAGGGTTATTCAAAGAGAGGTGAAAAGCAGGTGAATGACTGGAGAATGGAAAATTCTAGGTCAAAATATCCAAACCAGAAAAATTCTCCCATTCATCTCACTTTTCAAGTCGGCTATTTTGACCTAGAATTTTCCATTCTCCAGTCACTCTCCTGCTTTTCACTGCTCTCTGATATTTTTGGAAACTATACACCTGGCTTTATCAAATGAGGAGTTACTGGTGTTTTTTCCATACAAATCGTGCACACAACACCCTACCTAACATGGCACATTGGTTGAAAAACACATTTTATTTAGGGTTGCAGGCCTTCAAACATGTTAGATTTTTTTGTAACGGTGATAATTTTTAAAAAATCTTATGAGTGTTTACCAGTATTTCTACCCCATAAATAGGGTGCATGACAATCTGCAGAATATGGCACTTTGTTACACATGGACATGTAGAAAACAAGCAACATAATTATGTGGAACTGGTCTTCCGCACACAGAAGGGGAAACCTGGGCTGTATCTCGCACGCCGGTCACAAGGAAATTAGTTAAATTACTGAAAAGCACCTCAAAAACAGATAGAAAAAAAGTGTTTAAATACATGTGACCCCCAGGGCCAGATTTGCATCTCAGGAGCCTGTAGGCACAGAAATGTGGAGCCCCTCTATCCCTCCCCCCCCCCCACACACACAGAAAAACATGCCAATGCGACTTTTTAAATTTTCATTTTGGGGCAAACTAAAAAAAATAAAAACATTTTTAAAAAACTGAAACCGTTTCTCTCTCCTTTCAAATCAAAAGAAGGGGCTAGAATCTGTTGCCTTAGTTGAGTTAGTGCAGTGGAATTGTTTGCTTTATATGTAAAAGTATATTGCCTCTGCCCTACAGAGAAAAAAATAATAATTTTGCATTCACTTTTTTCATTTTTTTTACTTTTACACATTACATGGTCATGTTTGCTATCATTGTAAAGACCAGACTCTGACCTTTCCAATGACACCTCACTTAACCATGTGCAGTGTACAGTTCAGAGATGCAGGTTCCAAAGTCCCATGTCTCTCCTCAATGCAGTGCCACGGTCTAGGTTGTCGATGAAACAATGCATTGCAATATCAGCTCCATACTTGCTGGCATTGTGGGAAATGAGAAGGTGAGTTAGCGCAGCATCACTTTTCACTTTATAATTGTAAACTGAATAATAGTGGTGTGTTCAGAGGTTAGAACAAAAAAGAGAAAAATAATATTTTATTATTTAATTTTTACATAATTCTAACCTGGATATATTTGTTATCAATGGAAAGGCCATAATCTGGCCTTTCCGATGATACCTCATATGTACCTGTAGCCCTTAGGGCTCCAGAATTACAGTGGTCTAAATGATTGTAAAAAAAAAAATATTGAAGTTTTGGAGCATCTTGGAAAAGCTACTCTGGCTGATACTGGCTATCTCAGACAGGAGATGCCGAAAAGTCCCAGTGGCCAGGAACCTGATCCCTGGCACAGATATGCATGAGCCAGACTTTGACTCCAGATAGTTCTGCAGCTCTTAATAGAACCTGCAGATCTGCTCAAGGCTGAGCCTGTAATGCAGGCGGAACTCGTCATCAGTCACATCCTCCAAAATGGGCCATGTCATTTGGACAAGAGGTGCTTGTGGAATTCCCTGTGACCTTTCTACCTCCTGCTGGCATTGGTGATGGTTTTCCAGAATAGGGGAACGTACAAGCAGGTAGATAGCTGCAATGATTCTGACATGCCTGGCTATATCCAATGCAGCATCAACTATGAAATAGGGCCCTCAGGACATGGGCAATACTGCATTCCTTTTTATAGGCTCAGGATCTTACACTTGGCCAGTTTATCCAAGTTTGGAATTACCACCAGCTCTAAGGCTAGCGTCAGACGAACGCAGTCATCACGTCCTTGTTGCCGCACAGTTTATCTTCCGTCGTAGCATTGATTTGTGATCAATAGAGACCCACACAAGAAGTACGCGCGCACTGAAGTGCGAATGCACCACGCAGGTGGCAACAGACGCCATTTAGGCCTCGACGTAAAAGCGCTACAATGGACGCCCAGAGTGCGCCGCGTCCGCGTAGCGGCCTGTGTGCATGATGATGCGATGTCAGACACAGAGCATTTGCGACTTCCATCACGCTGAAGCTCAGAAGTTTTTTTGATCTGGCTGACTGTACTTGTCATTTAATTTTAATTAATTTTGATTCCCATATTTCCCTTTCTTTCTATATCCGTCAAAAAAACGGACTGTGTGGGGTCTACAGTATCTACCGTCAGTACGTATGACCGTTATGCACGCATGCAGAGTGCGCTCAGACTGGGTTTGTTAAAATTTTTAACTTCGCGCCCCAACGGTAACTTGCGCCAGCACTTTGTAATACCTCACTTTTTTGAGACGATACAAATTGATTGTGCTCCCCATGTTAAGTAAAGGAAATGCAAATTACAGTAAGCTTGCGCAAGCTGCGAGGCGCTAACTGATTTCACACCAGCATAGCGCCAGGACTGGAATACTGATGGCAGACATTAAATTTACTTCTCCTAGTGTTAAAGATTACATATCGAAATGCTACATTAGCACCTACTATGGAATAGTACCCATGGTTGACACATTTGACACAGCTGAAAATCAATAAAATGATGCCGGGTTTCAGACTGATTTTCTGTTTCCCTGCCTGAAAAAAACATTTATCAGCCTCTTTCAGCACTTTATTATTTTTTCTAAACTTGGTTTACCGATTAATTTCAAATTGAATTGCTAAACCCAAAATTTCCATTTGCAGCAGCAAGTGCCAACAATTGGGCCAAATTTCTACCGGGAACTGAAATGTCAGTTTTGCCTTCACTAACAGGGTTATTCAAAGAGATCCGAATTGTGGACGAAAGGTAACCGAACAGTGAAATTCAGCGTACGGCTACATTTCCTGGCCATTCGGCTATTCAGAGAGCAGGCAGTTCACCAAATCCTGGCGAATTGCCTGCACATACATTGCCTGTTCGAGGGCAGTGAAATCCCCATAGAGAAGCAATGCTTCATCTATTCAGAGAACAAAAACCAGCAGTGAAAAGTTGCCGAAATGTCCTGCGGTTCGGTGGTTTCATTCAACAGGTTTATTCAGGCAATTCCCATAGCCTTCAATGTTAAAAATAACATCAGACTCTCCCCGTCTCCAGTCCTTCAAGAAGTCTCTGAAAACACATTACTTTAGAGAAGCCTATCGGCTCACTCCCTAATCCCCCCTCTTTTCATTTCCCACTACATCTTCCCACACAGCCCCACATGCACTACGCTATTTCACACTCTCTATTAACCCTCACCTACTGTGTCAGCCTATCCTCTTAGATTGTAAGCTCTTGAGCAGGGTCCTCTCGCCTACTGTACTGTGCGTTTAACCTGTATGTTTGTTATTCGGCCTCCCACTGTACAACGCTACAGAACTTGTTAGCGCTTTATAAAAACTTGGAACTGTAACTGAATAAAATTAATTTGATCTTTTGCTTATTTGTGGACATAAACATAAACTTAAAATAGTGGTTACATAAATATAAAGCGTCTTTTCTCAAATGTTGATTTTGCTGGAAATTTGCTTATCTGCCCTACTTACCGAGAGTTAAATAAATAAGCAGATATTAGGGGACATTTTCAACCAATTGTAATCACATATGTGGAGAAAATGTGTCTGTCAGGTTTCGTTATATTTAATTACTTGAACAAAGGCAAGCTGAGCGGTAAAACTCGCGATATATTCCTTATTTTATACACTCCCACAGTTATTTACCCAACGAATGTTTAAAAATAAATAAAATGTTCCCAGATAGAAAATCATGCCGGGATTAATAAACATGAGAATGGAGAAGCCAACAAAACAAATGAATAGACAGGTTACGTGAAAACACTTTATTCATCTCACATAATTCCTACGCAGTGACATTATCGAACCGTCTGCTTAAAACCAAACATTGGTAAATGAGAAAAATGCAGCTGCTTACTAATTCCCTGCTGAAACTCTTTCCAATGAGCAATGGTCCTTGAATGGATTTAGCTTATTTTAAAAAAGAAATCAGAAAGAAATTTGATGTGCCCCCCCACGACCCCTGTTAAACACATGTATCTTCACCTGTCACATAACACACCGGCACTTGCCTACTTTTGAGCAAAGACTATTGATTTTGCTTATTGGCTTCAGTCGAGTCCATAAAGTACAAATTACAAAGTCATAGGTCTTCAGTTAGCAATTTCTTGCATGATAACAGGGAACTCAGCAATATTCCAGGAGAGCGCTATGTGTAGAGAGCGCAAGTTTTAGCAGAAACAAAAAGCAGAAGAGAAACGGTACAAGGAACACTACACTACGTTTATACACATTAAACGTATATCAGGGATAGCCGAACCTTTGAGCCTTGGTAAACTCTTGCCCTGGGGCTCTCTATTAGTCACTCTATTCACTAAACCGTCAATTCACCAAATACTTGTGAATTGACAATGAAATACGATGCAGTTCGCCACAGATCAGCGATTTTCGGCGGCAGGGAAATTGTCCCATAGAGTAATGGTTAATCTATTCACAGAACGCCAAACTGCACCAATGTGTCGGGGAAATGCCCTGATTTTTGGTGATTCAGTTTGACAGGTTTAAACAGGCGAATACCATAGGATTCAATGTAAAAAAAAAAAATTTCATTTAAAAAAAATCGTTTAAGCTCGTGAGCCTTTCCTCATAACTTAAACCTTCCATTCCCCTTATTAATTTAGTTGCCCGTCTCTGCACTTTTTCTAGCGCTATAATATCCTTTCTTAAGACTGGTGCCCATAATTGCACGGCATATTCAAGGTGCATCTTACCATTGATTTATATAGAGGCAAAATTATGTTTTCATCCCGAGAGTGAACTCCCCTTTTAATGCCAATACCTTGCTGGCCTTGGCGGCTGCTGTTTGACATTGCACATTGTTACTTAGTTTGAAGTCTATGATTATTCCCAAATCCTTCTCCTGTTTGGATTTCCCTAACTCCGTACCATTTAGGGTATACGATGCTTGTGTGTTCTTCACTCCAAAGTGCATAAATTTGCATTTATCTACATTAAATTTCATCTGCCATTTAAGTGCCCAGTCCCCCAATCTATCTAAATCCCTCTGCAGCGAAGTAACATCCTGCTCACATTGTATTACTTTTCCTAGTTTTGTGTCATCTGCAAACACTGATACATACTCACCTCTTATCCCGTGGCAAGAATGGCGGCTCCATCCGCCTCTTCTTGCCGCCGGGAGCAGAGAGAGACTAAGGAAAAAAGTCCCCCAGTCTCCCTCTGTAGATCACTACGCCGACCTGCCAGATCTCGTAAGGCGAGATCCCGCAGGTCATGTGACCGGCAGCATGGACTCCACTGAGGGTATGCTTGCGGCGGCGCTTAGCGCTGCCACGAGCATCCTGCGGTTTAGCACCGTGATACGGTGCAGGCTGCTGGATTAGCGCCTGCACCGTAATATCACGCTAAAACAGGGATGCTAAGGAGAAACCTGTTTCTCCTTAGCGCCCCCGTTTTAGTGTGAACTTCGTAATAGTGCCCCTTCTGACTTATTTATTTTTTAGAACACCTTTTAAGACAACATTTTTATTTCCCAATTTTTTTAAAAGGTGTTTTTTTAAATTCTGTAACAGACTTTTTTTATTGTTTAAAGGACCTTTTTAATAATTAGACACATTAAATGCATTTTTAAACATCTATTAGGAGAATAGGAGAGTTTGTTATTGGGCTTATTCAAAGAGCACTGAAATTCCAGCGGAATTTTGGTGCTCTTACGTTCCCTGCACTTCGGTGAATTCAGTATTCACTGCAGGGCCCTCGAAGTCCAGGGAAAATCCGCCGCAAAACTACCGATTCGTGAAAAATAAACAGCCAAATTTTTCAGATTCGATAAGCCTCCGGGAACCCGCAGAATGAGTCCAAAATAATGCAGACGATCCGCCGAACACAGCGCCGACCAGCCGGGGTAAAAAAACACGAAACAATTGAAACTTTCTAAATTTAAAACGCTGTTTGCAAAAAAACTACTGGAGGAAAATGTCTGGAATTAACATATAAGATCCTATGAATAATAATAAAAAGGTCTGTTACATCAAAAAAACACTATTTTAAAAATATCTGAAAAAATAATCTTCCAAAAAAAATCCCGAAAAATGCCTAAAAAATCCTAAGTGAAAAATAAAGAGACTTTTTGCTGCAAATTAAAAGAATAAACGGTTTAATAGATATTGAATGAATATGGAAATATTTTTAACATTGAAACCTATGGGATTCGTCTAAATAAACCTGCCAAATTAAATGATTGAAAATCAGGACATTTCACTGACATTTCGGTGCTGTTCCGTGTTCTCTGAATAGATTAACCATTGCTTCTCTATAGGGATTTCACTGCTGCCAAGGATCACCCGTATGTCGCTGGCAATTCTCCAATATTTGGCGAATTGCTAGGTTTTGAATAGCCGAATGGCCCCGAAATTGCACCGTATGTTTTTTCTGCAATTCGAGGGGTGTTCAGTGACCAGTTCGGCAGTCTTTGGCGACTCCATCTTCAGTGCACTACAGTGACCCTGCGTTGAATAGGGAATTCACCATATGGTCAGCGAACTGGAAGTGCACCGAAGTGAAAAGCACCAAAATAAGTAAACTATTTACAATATCTCCTGTGCATCTGTGCAGAAGACAGCATGTGTTTCAGAACTTATTATAGTATCAAAAAAGCATGAAAAATCTTGTTAAGCTCTTCACTACCAAGAGATTTTCCAAAAAAATGCCAGGAAGCAGTGTTTTGGGGTTTTTTGGAAAATCATTTATACAGTGTAGCGCTGCTTTAAAAATGTGCTCTGGTGCAATGAACTATTGATACCACTAGAGGGAGACAGAGACATTGTGGACTATGCTGGACAAAACCAAACTCCATCTCCCATCACCCTTTGCATGAGGACAGGAAGTGGGTGGTACAAAGAGAAGGAAAGAAATCAGCAGCCTCGTGCAAGGCATGGGCAGTGTGAGCAGAGCCACGAGAGACGTAGGACGCACGCTGGGGCCATTAGGGATTGAAACCAGGCCGGAGTGTGGATGTTCCTACAGTCGTGTTGGAGATCGTGCTATTCCCTGAGCGTTTGACAGAACAGAGCGAGCAGTGAGAGAGAACAGTCGCAGTTGACAGAGTTGGAGTGCAGAGAAACGGCGGCATCCATTGTTGCAGTGATCGGAGAGAGAGTGTGCATCGGCTGGCTGCGTATTATGCTAAACTGTTCTTGACAAAGTGCGGTTCGGAAGAAGAGGGACATCGTGTGAGGAGAGGCTGCAAACTGGAGAGGAGTGCTGGCGGCCTATGTGTTCGTGTTCTGGCGGAGGAGATCCAGATCGGGAGTGCAGGCATTAACAGCATCGGGTCCCAAGTGGCAGCGAGGACAGATCCTCTTGAGAGAGATCCCCTTCTCCAGCGTTCATCGGTCCAGGACAAGCGGTTACACAGGATGGGTGAGAAGGCTTCGGCCTGGTGAAAATGCAGAACATTGCGCACTTGTTTAATTGTTTCTTCAAGGGCCCCAACGGTGACTAGTCAAAGATTGTTTTTGTTTCACTCACTGGCCAGTTGAACACAGTACCGGGTACTCTAGTCAACACACATATATATATTTTGAGCTATTTTTCACTGGACTTACACTCCAGAACCGAGGGGGTTAACCGGTTTCTTTTACCGCCGCGTGTTTTTCCCGCGTTATGAATTCTTGTTACTCAAATACCGTATATGCGTATTATATGCTGCTTTATTGGGATCAGTAAAGAATATAATATAGAAAAATCCACAACAGTGCTGGTGTATAGTTATTTCCTAGTGCGGTGAGACTATCCCAAGGTTTATTCAGCGGCTCCTCCGGGGGTGAGCTCTACACAGTAAAAAATATCTGTGAATATTCTCAATCTATTCCTTACTGTAATAATTTGTTTGAAAGGCAGATGTTGCCATCTGCTGGCCAAAAGGAGTTGGTGCAATTCTGGTCTCCGTACAGCATTAGCCAGGGAGATGTCACCTACAGACATATTCTCAGCAGGTTTTAAAAAGTATTACCACTTCAGACATCATGCCCACAGTGCTAAAACTATGTGCTTGCTCTGGAGTCCAAATGTAAATTAATTTTATTTGCAGTGAAATAACTTCCTTTGTATTGCCCCTGTGGAACAGCATATCGATTATACTCAATATTGGGACACCAGGAGGTTTTTTTGCAGATCGAGTATTGTCAATCTTGGTAGAGTGAAGCGGTTAAGAACAGTTGAACACATCTTCATGGGATGGAAATATGGCATTGGTGAATTTTAACAAGCACAAAGAACACGATAAACATTAAAAAAATGTAGCAACGTCGATGATGGCTCATTTCTAGTTGGATTTTTTAAAGAGATAATCTTTGCTGAATAGAAAAACAATAATTGTGGGAGTCAATTTAACCCCTTCACTACCAAGTGATTTTCAAAAAAAACATTGTCAGAAACCAGTGGTTTTTTTATAAAATCATTCTTAATTAATCTTAAAGTAAGACATATTTGAGCTTATACTTATTGTATTCCTTACTGTAAATAACCTATTTTTTGGCCTGTAGATGGCACCATCTACTGCCAAATTGAGTTAGACTGGTCTATGTTCTTCTATTTCTCCCTGCATCGGCTGCTGAAAGCCCGATATTTCAGAGCTTTGAGCAGCTGACTTTACAGTTTTAGCTCTTTGGGCATTATGCCCACAGGGCTAAAACTTTGGGGTCACCTTCTGCAGCCCAAAAGCAAACGAAATTCATTTTCAGCAAATTAATTTCATTTTTTCTTTTGGGCTGCAGGTCAGCAAACCGAGATATCTCGATATCGGGACACCAGATGGTGCCTTTGAAGCCCGAGATATCTCGATATGAGTAGTGAAGGGGTTAAACATAATATTAGATAGTGGACTGAGAATTAAGTATAAAGGATGGGGAGATTATGGCAAGTGGGTGATGAAATATAGCCCGAGATCCATCGCTTGTGATAGAAACAAATTACATTTATGAGATTCCACAATAATTGCTGTATCCTATTCCGCTGTAAAATACGGGGCATCTGGAGAGGAATTACAATTAAAAAAGACCAAAATAGCACTGGTTTTATGTTTCTATCATAGCTCTGACATTAACATAAGACAGTGCTGTGATGGATCATATGTGAAAAATCATTTCGAGACCTCATCGCTTTTCATGGGAGAGAAGAAAACTGCTGATACGAAGGGACTCGCGATCGTCAAAGATAAAAATCTGCAGATGTAGTTTCAAAAGCCGTACTGTGGGAAGCATAAAATATGTAAACATGGATATAACTTTATCGACAAATGTTAAGCCAAGCGCGTTCCGTAAAATAAATAAATAAATAACAGGAGTGGAAATTTATATGTCGACATTAAGCCGGATAACACAGCGGGACGCTTTAAACTTATATTTGAGTATTCCGCGACTGGTCTTTTAACTACAGGATTGAAACGAGGAGCTGCGTGAGAAGGTTTTGGGGTTGCTCATAAACGAGATGATAGCACTGCATTGATAGAGAGGGACAGAAGTTGAATAACGGGGAAAAAAGGGAAAATAATCAACATATAAAGAAGAATAAAATAAAAACTGTGGCAAAATAATACACCTGAACGTAAAGTGATTAACTGTAAGCTATGTGTGCTAAATTTAGATTTCAATTGTGGAAGTAGATATTCAGTCAAGAAAGCAACATATGTACAGTTAAGTACAGGGTGCTCATGTAGCTAGCAGGACCAACCACTAACAATACCTTCATGAACCAGAACAGCACCAGCAGGGGCGGACTGACAAGTCGGTCCGATCAGACCTCGGCCGAAGGCCCAGGTCTAGCTGAGGGCCCGGGCCCAGGGGCGGACTGAGCCATCGGGCACACCCCAAGGGCCCCGATGGGAAGGGGGGTCCGGATAGGCCCTGCAGTCCAGGCAGGCACCTGGTCTCCCATTTGATTGGGCAGCGTGTGGGATCAATCTCCCACACGCTGCCCGGAAGTAAAGGCCCTGCGGAGGGGGGGTGGAGGAGGAGGGAGAAGAGGCTGCCTGACCAGCAGCTCACATGGGGAGATGCTGGCTTTGTCCCTTCCCCCTCCACTGCCGCTCGATGCAGAGCCTCCCCTGCTGTGCTGGATGTGTCCAGCACGTGCAGGAAGGGGGGAGTCAATGGAGACAAGCCAGGAGACAGACCAGGAATGGATTCTAACATGTGAGTATAACAAGCAGGTGTGCGTGTGTGTGTGTTTGAGCAGTGTGTGTGTTTGAGCCAGGGACGTGCAGTCAGTGGAGGCAGGGGAGGCAGAGCCGCACCTGCCAGTAAGTGATAAATTAATAAACTAAAAACAAACTCACCTGCTCCCCCGCTGTCAGCTCCATCCTCTGCCTCTGCAGGCATTAGTTTTCCCAGCCTACGCAATTTGCATAGCAGGACGTTTCCCCGCTGCGCTAATTGAGTAAACTGCTCAAGATGTGTGCAGCACACGTCAGAGACAAGTGCTGCCTATTTCATAATCACTGCTCATTAGTGCCGCACAGACTGACAGGCACTGATAGAGCATTGGAAAAGCTTGGACCATGGGAAAGCACCATTGGTTCAAGCCATTCCCAGAAACGCCTGCATTAGAGGACTGCCTCTGATTGACAGGAAGGGGCACATCTAGCATTTAGACATGCCCCTTCCTGTCAATGATAGGCCAGGCAGCTCTCCAATACAGGCTGTGAAAAGATTGCATGATGGACAACCCCTGACTGGCTGCATGGGGAGCTGCAGTCCAGGAGCCTGGCACAGGGGTGCCCTGCTCTGCCACTCAGATCTGCATCAGCTGGGGATGCCCAGTTATACCCCAGGCTGGTTATTGTCTGCTAACTGGGGTTGGAAGAATGCACAACACATCTTCCCCCCAGGAGGGATCTGAGGGAGTGCAGCAGCCTTTGAAATTCAAGCAGCAGCAGGAAGCCCAGCTGCAAGGTAAGTGACCTCACGGGGGGAGAGATGGTTAATGATGGGGAGGGAGAGGCCATGGCTTTCCTCTGTGCTGATTTCCTAATGTTCAGATAGTGCTTAGCTGCCAATCTGTATGATGTATTATACCTCTAGCCAGGCTGCCTGGGGAGGGACAGGACAGGACAGGTGGGGGACTCAGCAGATGCAAAGTTGCCAGCAAGACTCTCACAACTCCTCTTCTACCAGGGCTGTCAGATCACAGCGTGTGTTTCATGGGTCACTGGCTTTGGGCTGGGGTGTCAGATCTCCGTTTTGCTCCCTGTCAGTGCCTGAAAGTGCTGCCCTGCAGTGTGCAGAAGTCAGGTTCGGTCAGTGGCTTGCTTTCCCTTCAGTATAATATGAATGACGCAAAATGTATAGGTGCTTTAAGGAAACCTAATGGATGTGGCCAGGCTCCTCTTAATATACTTTGTTATAGGGGCAGCATATAGAGCGTGTGTGTGTGTGTTCTTACAGTGCCAGTCTCTTTACACACCCTTTCTTTCACATGCTGTGTGTATGTATATTTATATCTCCAATCTGTGTGTGTTTTGCCAGGGGCAAGCGTTGGGTTAACCTTTCTATGAGCCTGAAATATCAGGGTTATTCAGAGAGAGGTGAAAACCTTGAATTGGCAGGAAAATGAACAGCCAATTTGGGAAGTGAGATAAATGGGAGAATTTTTCTGGTTTGACTATTTTGACCTAGAATTTTAACTTCTCCAGTCATTCTCAAGGTTTTCACCTCTTTCTGAATAGCCCTGATACAGGGTCATTCTTCTGCTTTTCACCGCTCTCTGAATAACCCTGATACAGGGCTATTCAGAAAGAGGTGAAAACCTTGAGAATGACAGGAGAAGTGAAAATTCTAGGTCAAAATAGTCAAACCAGAAAAATTCTCCCATTTATCTCACTTTCCAAATTGGCTATTTGGTCTAGAATCAGTGTTTCTCAACTCGTTTCCTCGGCCTGGTTTGCAGGATATGTGAAGCACAGCACAGGTGATATGATTTGCTGCTCAGTGATTGCAGGTTTCAGTCTGCATTTTCCCAAGGTGATCTGAAAAATCTAGCCTGTAGTGGGTCCTGAGGACTGGAGTTGAGAACCCCTGGTCTAGATTGTTCATTCTCCTGCCAATTCTCAAGGTTTTCACCTCTCTCTCTGAATAACCCTGATAGTATTATTGAATCATTGTGCTGGCTACACTATCAGGGATATTCAGAGAGAGGTGAAAACCTTGAATTGGCAGGAGAATGACAAATAGCCAATTTGGAAAGTGAGATAAATGGGAGAATTTTTCTGGTTTGACTATTTTGACCTAGAATTTTCCATTCTCCAGTCATTCTCAAGGTTTTCACCTCTTTCTGAATAGTCCTGTATCAGGGTTATTCAGAGAGTAGTAAAAAGCAGGAGAATGACTGGAGAATGGAAAATTCTAGGTCAAAATAGCAGATCTGGAAAGGGAAAATTTTTCTGGGTTGGCTATTTTGACCTAGAATTTTCCATTCTCCAGTCATTCTCCTGCTTTTCACCTCTCTCTGAATGAATAACCCTGTATGAAAACAAGCCCAGGTACAAGGACCCAGGACTGTAGATTCTTCATTTAAGAAGTCTTTACCAATGCAATTTAGAAGGCATATTGTAAGATAATTGCTCTGTATAAAGGTCTGTGGTAACAGAATCGGCTTCCAGTCAGTCTTTACTCGCAGTGTCTGTCCTTCTGACGTATGAAATGCCTGAGGCCTCCTCTTTGGGAGCTAAAAGGTTTTCTGGCTGTTTTTGCATTTGTATATCTGGCTCTGATGCTAACCAGTGCCTCACCAGCCACTGACCTCACCGCACGTCACTGGTTTGAGCAGTGTGTGTGTTTGAGCAGTGTGTGTTTTTGAGCAGTGTGTGTTTGAGCAGTGTGTGTGTTTGAGCAGTGTGTGTGTTTGAGCAGTGTGTGTGTTTGAGCAGTGTGTGTTTGAGCAGTGTGTGTTTGAGCAGTGTGTGTGTTTGGGCAGTGTGTGTGTCTGAGCAGCGTGTGTGTTTTGAGCAGTGTGTGTGTTTGAGCAGACTGTTTTTGAGCAGTGTGTTTGAACAGTGTGTGTGTGTTAGCAGTGTGTGTGTATTTGAGCAGTGTGTTAGCAGTAGGGATGAGCTGTTCGGGTTCGGACGGTTCGGAGTTCGACTCGAACTTTGGCAGTTCGAAAGTTCGCGAATTTCGAACTTTTTGGGCGTGTTCGGTTCGGGTTCGAAAAAAATAAAAAATTTGAAAAAAGTATAGAAAATGCTTAAAAAAATACTAAAAAATCTAGAAATAAAGAGACTCTTTACTGCAGAATATTACAAGCAACGGTTTATTAGATATTGAATTAAAAACTAATGTGTACGTGGAAAGATTATCAACTCTAAATGACCTCTGTTCACAACACCAGGTGTTTTCAGTCTGGTAATCAATTTGATACATTGTACAATATAGTGAGGGGGTGGGGTGGTGTCTGTTTCTGATTGAGATTTGAGAATTAATTTCCCTCCTAAAACATCCTAATATGTTGCATTTAACCCTTTCGCTGCTGAGGCTTTTCACACCTCTGTGCTGAGGTCATTTTTACCGCTTTCGCTCATCATGTTTAACCGCGTTTTGTAGCCATATTTTGATATATGACCCAGACATATTATATATCGTTCTTTCCGGCAGACTTGGCAGATTCATAATATGTCATTATTATATGTATACGTTATGTCATGTCTGTATATTATAACAAAAAATGCAATAAAATTAGAATTTTCAATAATTCATTATGTGTAAAGTGGTTTTTTTTCACATTTTAACATGCGATCGTTTGCGGTTATATATTGTATGGGGTGCGCTTGTTAAAAAAATTAGAAATGGGGTCTCGTTACATTTTTTTGGGGGAAAATTTTGCTTTTTTTAACAAACGCACCCCATACAAAAATCGTTAGTGCAGCATTATTGTTCACATTATAATTGAAATGGGAACAATATTGCTGCATTAACAAAACAAACACAAACAAAAAACTTGTTTATTTTTTTTTAGAATGTTTTTTAAATATTTTTATTTTTTATTTTTAAAAACATTTTTCATACTCATGTTTAGTATCCTTGGAAAGGCCATGCTCTGGCCGATCCAACGATATCAAATATTAACCCCTAGCTGCCACGGATCGGGAGATAGGGGGTTCATTGGAACCCCCTATCTCCACCATTGGCGGAAGCTAGGGGTTAACTCCAGGACTGGCGTCATCGTGCTATGCATGATGACGCCAGTCCTCAGGGGGAGTTCCTGTAGGCTTGGCCGACATCCAAGATGTCGGCCAGCTCCAGGAGAGGATCACGATCCGGCGCTTTTCAGCGCCGATTCATGATCCGGCTCCCCAGGGGTTAATCACAGCCACCGTTTGGAAGGGAAGGCTGTGCCCTTCCAAACGGTGCCTGGATTAACCCTCTGCCCCCCGGCGATCGGGAGGGAGAGAGGTCCGAAGGACCTCCCCCCCTCCCTTTCAGGCGCTTCCTCCGCACATGTGGGGGGGCGCCTGAATTAGATGTTATCGCGCCGCCGCGATGACATCTAATTGCTCCGCCGGGGTCCCGGAGTGCTGGGCTGACATCCAAGATGTCAGCCCGCACCGGGGGGCGCAGCAATCCGCCGGAATCCGTTGGATTGCTGCCTCCTGTGCATGGACGCGCTCAGCGCGTCCATAGCACAGGAGAACCACTTGGCTGGACGCGCTGAGCGCGTCCATAGCAGCCAAGTGGTTAACTGGTGTTTGAAAAAAATCTAAAGCAATGTTATTTTTCACCTCGGGATTAGACATTCACAGGGTTATTCAGAGAGTGGTGAAAAGCAGGAGAATAACTGGAGAAGTGAAAATTCGAGGTAAAAATAGCCAAACCAGAAAAATTCTCCCATTTAACTCACTTTCCAAATTGGCTATTTGGTCTAGATTGTTCTCTTCTCCTGCCAGTTCTCCTGGCTTTCACCTCTCTCTCTGGGTTGTTCAGAGAAAGGTGAAAACCAGGAGAATGGCAGGAAAAGAGAACAATCTGGACCAAATAGCCGATTTGGAAAGTGAGATAATGCTAGGGTCAGACTAATGCATTTTTCGCAGCGACCGTCAAAAAGTGCGTCCGAACGCACTGCCGTATTTTTTCACGGATTGCGCGAAAACGGTCATACGATGTGCATTTTTGTGCGTGATGTTTTACGGATCCAAACCAGGAAACTTTGGGTGTCTGGACGTTATGTTGGCCGGACAGGAGCAGGGTCTGACGTCTCCAAATCACGCACACACGCCGCTAGTGGACGCAGCGCACTCTGTACGTCCGTACTAGCGGTTCTGCGTTCTCGAAAAAATGCGTTCATTTTCCACTTGCGTTGCGCAGCCGGACTTTCGTGCGACCGTACTTCGTATATTGGCCGTCATTGCCCGTCATTTGCTGCTAGTGAGGCCGTGATTAAGTGCGCCTAAACGCACGTTAAAAATTCGCTAGTCTGACCCTAGCCTAAATGGGAGAATTTTTCTGGTTTGGCTATTTTGACCTAGAATTTTCCATTCTCCAGTCATTCTCCTGCTTTTCACCGCTCTCTGAATAACCCTGACAGGGTTATTCAGAGAAAGGTGAAACTCAGGAGAATGACTGGAGAATGGAAAATTCTAGGTCAAAATAGACAAACCAGAAAAATTCTCCCATTTATCTCACTTTCCAAATCGGCTATTTGGTCTAGAAGTTTCCATTCTCCTGCTTTTCACCGCCAAAAAATCAGTAAACTTTTTCTGCGTGTCCGAAAATGTCTCTTCTTTTCATACAGACTGCCGCCCCAAGCAGTTGTTTATGAATAGATTAACCCTTTCGCTGCTGAGGCTTTTCACACCTCTGTGCTGAGGTCATTTTTACCGGTTTTGCTCATCATGTTTAAATGCGTTTTGAAGGCTTATTTTAGTATATTACCCAGACATATTATATATCGTTCTTTCCGTCAGACTCGGTAGATTCATAATATGTCATTATTATATGTATACGTTATGTCATGTCTGTATATTATAACAAAAAATGCAATAAAATATGTATTTTCAATAATTTACAACGTGTAAAGTGTTTTTTTTTCACATTTTAACATGCGAGAAATTGCGGTTATATTTTGTATGGGGTGCGCTTGTTAAAAAAATTAGAGATGGGGTCTCGTTACATTTTTTTTGGGGGAAACTTACGCGATTTTTAACAAACGCACCGCATACAAAAATCATTAGTGCAGCATCATTGTTCACATTATAATTGAAATGGGAACAATATTGCTGCTTTAACGAACCAAAAAAAAGAAAAAAAAATGTTTTGTTTTTTTTTTTATAATTTTTGTTTAAATATATTTTTATTTTTAATTTTAATTTTAATTTTTTTAAAAAACTTTTTTCACATTCGTGTTTGGTATCGTTGGAACGGCCATACTCTGGCCGATCCAACCATACCAAACATTAACCCCTAGCTGCCACGGATAGGAACTCCCTATCTCCACCGTTGGTGGCAGTTAGGGGTTAACTCTAGGACTGGCGTCATCGTGCTACGCACGATGACGCCAGTCCTCAGGGGGAGTTCCCGGAGGCTTGGCCGACATCCAAGATGTCGGCCAGCTCCGGGAAAGGATCGCGAACCGGCGCTTTTCAGCGCCGATTCGCGATCCAGCTCCCCAGGGGTTAATGCCAGGCACCATTTGGAAGGGCAGGCTGTGCCCTTCCAAATGGTGCCTGGGTTAACCCCCGCAATGCCACCGATCGGGAGGGAGAGAGGTCCGAAGGACCTCCCCCCCTCCCTTTCAGGCGCCTCCTCCGCACATGCGGGGGGGGGCGCCTGAATTAGGTGTCATCGCGCTGCCGCGATGACACCTAATTTCAGCGGCTGCGGTTCCGGATGCCGGGCTGACATCGAGGATGTCAGCCCGCACCGGGGGGGGCCAGCGATCGGCCGGAACCCGGCCGAACGCTGACCCCAATGGGAGGACGCGCTCAGCGCGTCCTCCGCATACCAGCAGTAATGCGGAGGACGCGCTCAGCGCGTCCTCTGCATTGAAGTGGTTAAAGGAAAAGCATTTACCGTCATTTGAAATGTCATTTTTCGGTTTTTACATATTTCTATACATCCTAGAAATCCGCCACTTCACGGGCAGGTTATGGGGACCTCCTAGGCACGATATTTGAAGGAATTTTTCATTTTTAGGCTGGGGTCAGACCAGCGCATTTTTAACGTGCGTTCTGGCGCCCAAATGATGGGCAATGACGGCCAATATACGAAGTACGGTCGCACGAAAGTCCGGCTGCACAACGCAAGTGGAAAATGAACGCATTTTTTCGAGAACGCAGAACCGCTAGTACGGACGTACAGAGTGCGCTGCGTCCGCATAGCGGCGTGTGTGCGTGATTAGGAGACGTCAGACCCTGCTCATGTCTGGCCAACATAACGTCCGGACACCCAAAGTTTCCTGGTTTGGATCCGTAAAAAATCACGCACGAAAATGCGCATCGTATGACCGTTTTGGCGTATTCCGTGAAAAAATATGTCAATGCGTTCGGACGCACTTTTTTACGTTCGTGTGTAAAAATGCTTTCGTTTGACCCTAGCCTTAATTTTAACCCTTATTAAATGGAAAACTCTCTGTCCCTTTAAAAACGTTTTTTTTTTTTTTACTTTTTGTCCTTGTTTCCTGTCCCCCAGGGCACTACCCGGACCCCCATACACCTTTTATGGCAAATATGTAGCATATATGCCCTCTTGGAGGGCACTCTAAAAAAACGAATTTTCAGCCCCATTGACTTGCATGGGGGTTCGGGTTCAGGTTCGGGTTCGGAACCCGAACAAATGGGAAGTTCGGGTTCCTGCCCAAACCGAACTCGGGGGGTGTTCGGCTCATCCCTAGTTAGCAGTTTATGTGTGTTTGAGCAGAGTGTGTGTGTGTGTGTGTGTGTGAGCAGTGTGTGAGCTGTGTGTGACGGTTATGCGTGTATTTCTTTTTTGGGGGGTTAACCTTTTATGGGCATGGCACAGGGGGCCCCAGGATCTCTTATTGCCCAGGGGCTCCATTAGTTGTGAGTCTGCCCCTGAGCACCAGGAATTCTAAAAGAATAGTGGCAGTTATTAAGGACATGCAATGGTTCGGTCTCTCAGACCTTGCTCATGCTTGAGAAAGGTCTATGTGACCAAAACGTTGCCTTTCCTTGTTCATGAAAGTCAAAGTAAATATCTTGAAATTTTTCCCAAAGTATTTTGAATAAGACAAAATTTTTTTACAAAACTAGAGACCTTATGCATAAAATATATCATAATTTAAAGTTATTCAATCCTTGGAGGGTGAAAATACATTCTAATGCAAGTCAGACACTGTAACTTCTGTCTTTAGATACAGGCAAGCGCTAAAGGGAGTGCCACCCGACGAAATTCTCCTGCTTTTGACATATTAGGTCCCCATCTACAATCTTCATGCAAATGTTTGCGCCGGCGCAAAAAAACAGTAACGCGAGGGGTAAAACCCTTTGCGCCGAATGCCGTATTACATAGTCAGCGCAACAACCGTGCACAATCATTTACCGCAGGTGAACCTGCGCGAACCCTGGGCGAGCTTATTGTACTTTGCGCGTCCTATACTTAACATTGTGAGCGCAAATGCGAATGTGTGCTGGTACGAGGATGGTATTACAATCTATTTCGCGGTAATTAAACATGATGAGCGAAACTGGAAAAAATTAGCTCAGCACACAGGGGTGAAATGGCTCAGCACCAAAAGGGTCAAAGGGTTATTCATTCATAGAGCAGCAAAATTTCACTGAAATTTTGGTCTTCTCTTGTCCGGCACACTTCGGTGAGTTCAGTTCCCCAACCCTCCCGTGAATTCAGCATTCACCTTAGGGTCCCCAAAGTACGCCGAACGGGATCCGCCGAACACCACCAATCAGCCCACCGAATGTAGCCAGCGATCCGCTGCCAATCAGCCGCCGAACTCCACTGAAAAAAGCTGATCAGTCACTGAATGCTACCAAACTGGGTGTAAAAAAACGTCAATTTTTAAAAAGGTGTTTAACCCCTTAAGGACGGGAGTAATTTTACAACTTTGGCGCTGTTTCGGAAGTAGAAGTTTGCTGAGCTCATTTTGACCATTTTTAAGTCACGTATTCTTATACCACCCAGACAAATTATATATCGTTCTTTCCGTCAGACTCGGCAGATTAATAATATATCATTATTATATGTATATGTCATGCCTGCCAAAATGCTATAACAAAAAATGTAAAAAAATGTGAATTTTCAATAAAATTTCAATCTTCCACAGTGTGTAAAGTGTTTTTTTTTTAAATTTTATTATCCGAGGCTCTGCGGTCATATTCTATTGGGTAGATTTGTTAAAAAAATTAGAACGGGGAACCCATTTTTTTTTTGGGGAGAAATTGCGTGATTTTAGCTAAACCCCCAAAAAAAATAAAATCATTAGTGAAGCATCATTGTTCACATTATAATTGAAATGTGAACAATAGTGCTGCATTAAAAAAACAATTTTTTTTTTATTATTATATTTATTATTTTTTTATTATTTAATTTATTATTTTTTTATTATTTTTATTTTTTTTTACACTTTTATTTTACTTTAACCATGGTCATGTTTGATATCATTGGAAAGGCCATGCTCTGGCCTTTCCAGCAATATCAGCCATGATCCCCTAGCTGCCACCGATCAGGAGATAAAGGGGTTCAAAGAACCCCCTATCTCCTGCAAGGGATTTCCATAGGAAATCCCTTTGCAGCTAGGGGGTTCCCGGTTAACTGACATCATCGCGCATGGCGCGATGAGTCAGTTGACCGGGCGGTGACCCAGAGGTGGGGGCTGCCATCCAAGATGGCGGCCCCACCGGAAATAGGCCGCGATCTGGCACAAATTAGTGCCCGGTCGCGACCTGGCAACTAAGGGGTTAACCCCCCATACATCGCTGGAAAGGTCAGGCTGTGACCCTTCCAGCGATGCTGGCCACAGCCGCCGGGGACCAGGCGATCGGGAGATAGAGGGATCCGAAGGATCCCTCCCCTCCAGGCGCTTCCCCTGCTCCGGCGGGGGGGACGCCTGAAACTGACGTCATCGCGCCACCGGCGCGATGACGTCACAGCGCCGGAGGAGGGATCACACTGATCTGACTCCGCGGGAGTCAGAGCAGCGTGGGAGCGACCGGAGGAGGTGAGTATTAAGCGAGGGGGCTGTAAACGCCGAGGACGTACATTTACGTCCTGCGGCGTCAAAGCCCGCCTAATGCAGGACGTAAATGTACGTCCTGTGGCGTTAAGGGGTTAAAACAATGAAAATGCATGGAAATAAAAAAAAGGTCTTATAAAAATAATAAATAGGTCAGTTACAGAATTTAAAAAAAACGCCATTAAAAAAACATGGAGAGACATTAAACCAGTTGCAAACAGCAGCCCTAAACCTCACTGTAACAAAAAGTTCAAATAGACTACTGCTGCATTACAGCTGCCAGGGAGAGGGCAGAATACAAGGGGCAATCTGGGATCACTCACTGCTGTACAGATACAAGGTGTTACTATAATTTCCATATACAAGCATTAGGCCATATACAGATATTATTTTTATATTCTATTGGTAGTTTTAGGAAGCTGTATTGCTAATAAACTTATTATGATCATTACAAATCCCCATAAGCAGGAGATCTCAGCATTTTTATTATTTATCTTTATCACAGTTACTGTAACACAAAGGTCCTTTATGCCTGTATAATAATAATGGAGACCCCATTTTAAATTGCGTACGATAAATGACACCATCTCGAGCTCAGAATCTTACATTTCAACAATATTTCTGTAAAGGATAAACGAAGACATGAAAAATTAAAAATGTGCAAATTAACATTATTTTAATTTTATAACTATCTCTCAATAACAGTTTCTGTATGAAAATTCTATTATCCTATATTTAATTGTTAACTTCAAATCCCATGTTTCAAATAAACGGCATGATAAATGTCATGATAACATTTCTTTCAACAAAAATCACTTGGTATTGAAGGGGTTAAGAACATGAAAGAACATGGAATTCACGAATCAATTAGTCCTATATTGTAATACTAGGGATATTCTATCTACCTTTATTTTAAGATTCAGGTATTTTTAACAGATGCCGAATTGCAGAGACTAAGCACTTACATTTTCAACTGCAAACAGAAGCTTCATAACTCATATGTTTCTTAAAACACTAACAACCTGAGGAAAGGTGGCACTTTGGAGATAAGAAACTGTTTTCAAATAATTTTACACTCCTCAAAGAAGGCATTTTACATTAAAGATAAATATTATTATGCTCACAACATTAGACTCTGAAAGGCAATTTACACAAAAAAGTTAAACTGTGCTGCCCATGTTTGCTGCATATTTCATCTGTGTAATTAAAAGTCTATAATAATCAAAAGAAATATAATTTTGATTTCAGAATAAACATTCTAAACTGTACATCTTAAAATACAGAGAAATCTGTCTTATAGAAGAGCAGCTAACAGGGTTTTAGATAAATTAATTCTTTAGATGCACCCTTTCATGTGCCCGGCTGCCATGTGTCGATTGGTTGCTTTTAATTGACCTCGTTTTGAAGGTCGTCTAATTTCTGTTTGGAAAATCTGCTCAGGTTTTCTTGAGATAAATAAAATACATATTTAAGTGAGGGTATTAGACAAAATCTCCTCTAAAAGAATTCCTTAAAAGTAGTGGTGGTCAGGCTAAACTGGAAATCCATTGGGGGCCTTAAGAATTCTTCATACTGGGGCAAACGCACTCAACAATGCACATGTAATGCCCGGCTCCGCGGCCCGCTCCCCGCCCGGACCGCCATGCTGGGACACACGACATACTCACCTGAGGTCCCTCGTGGCGCGCTGCTCGGCTCGCAAGTTGGAGGAGAATGCTTGCGGTACGCCCCACGCCGCTGACAGGATCCGAATGCCGGGAAACGAAGCGTGCACGCGCGATCGCATGTCTTCCTAAGAAACAAAACACTTGGTACTCGCCCTCTGCTGGTCGATTACGGGTACTGCATGACACCTGTTCTGGGGATCCTCGTATTCCTCCCATTGACCTATCAAGAACTCAGGTATCCCAACTCCACCTACGACTCCCAGGTGAACAGTGTTCCTATGATCCTCTGGACCCTATTTAAACCTGCCGCCTTTCTCAGTTCATTAACCAGGTTATACTGTGGCCTCACCGCTCCAGTTTCCCAGTGTTCCCTCATGTTCCGTTCCCGTGTATTCCATTCTCTAATCTCCTGCCCATCGACCCGGATTGCCTCAATGACCACGGTACCTTCTCCTGCCCATCGACCCGGATTGCCTCAACGACCACGCTACCTCTTCCTGCCCATCGACCCGCATTGCCTTCAACAACCACGCTACCTTCTTCTGCCATCCTTTAGATGCCGCTTATTGTTCTGGACTTTGTGTTTCATTGCTACCCAAGAAGACCACCTTTAGTTGCCACTTATTGTTCTGGACTTTGTGTTTTATTGCTACCCAAGAAGACCACCTAAATTATTGTCTATTGTTCTGGACTTTGTATTTTGTTTGGTCAGTCTTAAAGGGACACTCTAGGCGCGATGACCATTTATTAGAATTGCTGTGGTGCAAGGACTCTGTCCCGGTATTCAAAATTTCTTTAACTCTTTAAATACCACATGATTTTCCATAAAACAGATGCTAGGACCTAGTGGGTTTATGGGAAATTACTTTCCATTACCCACAAAGTAAGAGTGTCCCACTGCATATGTTCACTGTAGGAAAGCTCTATTTGACAGGCATAGGGCTGCCTCTACTGGACAAAAAGCGCTATTACATTTATGTTGTAGCTTGAGCTTCGTTTTTCCTTGCAGGGAAAAACGGATCTCAAAGCTTTTCAATTACAGCACATCAGCTAGCATGTAAAATGTGTTGATATTTCAGGTGCACATTCTGGAGCAAATATGCAAATGAATATCATTTGCAATAAGGGAAATTCCTTTGCATTGCTCAAGAACTAGCCCACCTCACATCAAGTATACTCAATATTGGGGTACCAGCAGCCACTTTAGAAGATTGAGTAGACTCAATCTTGGTAGTGAAGGAGTTAAAAAAATAATGAACCTAATTTTAATAGTATCTTATTATTGTTTTGGAAAAAAAGAGATTTGGTCGTCTACTTTTTTTTTTTGTTAAAAAAAAATGTTATATGCTTTGCATTTGTTTTTACCTTCGATAGATCGACTCAGGTGACATAAGGATGTGACTGGAAAATAAAATGTTTAGACTAATGAGTGGAAGGGCTAAATAAATAGTCCGTATGTTCCCAACTGATTAAATCCCAACCTACACGTTTTATAATTTTGTATAAAATATCCATAAGTCATGCAGTGAAATCAAACAGGGTACAATAATACTAAAAAAAACCTTAAAAATACTAAAACAATACAATACTAGAACTATACAATCTTATACAGTAAGAATATTTAGATATCTAACTAATCAAATTAACCCGACGTAAGCCTTTGCCCTGCAGTGACGTGTAGAGACACAGCAGAAGAATGGGGCTGGGAGGTGATTGATCCATTATCATAGAGGGGCTGCACACAAAGGGTCCACTAAAAAAAAACCTAGGCTATTAAAAACAAGTTTTTGCTTCGTGCATAGGAAATTTATATTAGTTACAGTTACAAGTATTTATAAAGCGCTAACAAGTACCGTAGCGCTGTACAATGGGTCAAACAGAACAACAAAAATACATACAAGTTCAACTCCCAGAACAGTAGGAGAGTGGACCCTGCTCGAGAGCTTACAATCTAGATAGCTGGGTATGGGAAGTAGCGGGGTGCATGGAGGGGCTGTGGGGGATGATAGGGCAAGAAATGCAAAGCGGGGGATTATGGAGTAAGCAGATAGTCTTCTCTAAAGTAATGTGTTTTCAGAGACTTCTTGAAGGACTTGAGAGATGGGGGAGTTCCATAGAAAGGGGACTGCTTGGCAGAGGTCTTGAAGGCGGGAGTTAGGTGTGTGGGTAGGAGGAGCTGATAGCATCAGATCATTGACAGAGCGAAGTGGCCGGGACAGGATGCACCGACTAATAAGGGAGGAGATGTAGGCAGGGGCGCGGTTATGAAGAGCTTTGTATGTGAGCACCAATATTTTGAATTGGATTCTAAAAGAAACAGGGAGCCAGTGCAGAGATTGACAAAGGGGTGAGGTGCGGGGGGGGGGGTGCGTGAGGTGAGGTGTATGACCCTGGCACAGGCGTTCATTACAGACTGCAGAGGGAGAATACTATCATTTACATTATAATAATGCTTTAAAATGTCATAAATATAAATACTTGTCAATTTGATATTAACCCTTTCAGGCCCAGTTGTTTCACAATGAATCCACTCGAAATAAGTAACAACCTTAAAAACATTTTCTGTTTTCCGAATTCCAGTCGTGGTTTTCGTGCCTTTTTAGGTATAGATTTGTGAAAGCATTTCTTTTTTTTCCAATTTTCATTTCATTGGCCTGAAAGGGTTAAGTACAAGTTAATTAAGTTTTCAGTTCATTTTTATAAAAACAGGGAGTATGTTTTGCCAGCTAATTCTGAGATCTATCAGATCGGCTTAAGTACTGCGAGTTGGTTTGTAAAATAACAATTTCTCTTCCAGAAGCGCAGAGTAAAATCTGCTTCACTATAAAAAAAAAAAAAAATCTATACTGGGCTCACCTTCATCCCGCAAGTATTGGCAGTTGTCACTCAAAGTGTGATATCATATAAACACCTTCCGATCTGAAGCTTAAGTTTCCAAACAAGGTGCAAAATCCTGTTAACTTTTGACACCGTCAGCTCAGATCCCAGATATGTAGCTTGCGTTTTTTTTTTGTGTTTTTTTTTGCAAACCATTGACAGATTTTCAAAGCCAGCATATTTTGCTTATGCTACGGAATTCATTATTCTTTTGATTTACATGTATAATAAATGGTAACTGTTTTGTGGGTTACGAAATTGACAAAAGCTGCATTAATTAACAGAAGGTTGTTACAGAAGATTGCTTGGCAGAAGACGGGTCATAAATTTGGATGGGTTGGATGGGTGAACGGTGGTTTTTTTTTGCTTCTTTTCTTTTTATTATTATTGTCCCAGCAACAAAATGTGCAAATCCAAGTAAATTGTATTTTTCAAGGAAAAATTTTCCCACTGAAACAATCATAGATATGAATCATACAAAGTGCTGTTTCGGGATGGAAGATTTTGAAACTGATATATATGTGTATGTTTTTAGTATCAATTTCTTTACAGATGTCAAGTGGTATTTGTCACACTTTCAGGGTTATCCAAAGAGAGTCGAATTGCTTGAGAAAGGTAACCGAACGCTGAAAATCAGCGTTCGGTTACCTTTCCTGGCCATTCGGCTATCCAGAGAGCAGGCAATTCTCCAAATCCTGGCGAATTGCCTGAACATACGGTGCCTGTTCGGTCCCTGTTCGAGGGCAGTGAAATCCCCATCAAAAAGCACTGCTTCGGCTATTCAGAGAACACAAACCAGCAGTGAAAGGTTCCCCTAATGCCCTGACATTCGGTGGTTTAATTCGGCAAATTTATTCAGGAGAATCCCATAGACTTCAATGTAAAAAATATTCCCGTTTTAATTCAATATCTAATAAACCGTTCATTATAAAATTCTGCAGCAAAAAGTCTCTTTATTTATAGATTTTTAGGATACTTTAAGCATTTTTCTGAATTTTTTAAAAAAAAATTAAAAGTCGATTTTTTTTTTTTTTTTTTCAGTTTGCTTATTTTTTTTGTAACAGCCCTCTTTATTATCATTCCCTGGACCTCCTGTGAAAATTTCAGACATTTTCGCTCAGTAGTTTCTTTGCAAACAGCGTTTCTTTTTCCCAGATTCATACAAATGGTTTTTCTAATTTATTCACTGCCTCCTCTACGTCACAGCTGCTTCGGCTCTGTGTGATCGGCTCCTTTTCGGCTCCTGTTCGGCTCCTCTTCGAAGGTTAATCCAGATGTTTTGCTTGTTTTCAGCGTGCATTCGGTTACTTTTCGGTGAGTTTACGGCAGCTTTTCCCTGCAATTCGGGGACCCTGTGCTGTTTGCTGAATACACCGCAGGGTCACCGAAATGCAATCGGCAAAAGGAACCGAATTGAAGAGAACGAAAAGTCACCGAACGTGCGGTGACTTTTCGAATCTCTTTGGATAACCCCGTTTGTATTTGTATTTGTCACACTTTGGATATAGCTGTCTATCAGGATAAGGTGCAAAGAAGCTGTCACGGACCCCAGGATTGCAGGGTTGGGGTCCTGTTGTTTGGGAGTGGGTGTTCAGGAATTGGTTATGTATATCTGTTGTTTCGGGGTTACAGGACTTGTGTTAACATTATGGGAACGATTAGTTTATTTCGACACTATGCATCCAAAACTAACAACAATTCTTCTACCCCCTCCGGAGCAGTTTGATAAGCAATCCGACCCAATAAGACTTTATACCAGCATATCTTGGGACACCATGTAGCGAGCGCAGCGCTATTAGGGGATGTGTCAGGGTTGCGGGCTCCGCGGCGTTTGGTCCGGCCGCTCCCTTCTTATCGGGCCCGTGCCCGGAGGGTGCGGCTGGGGCCTATGGGAGCGCCCGGCGGTTCTTCGGGACCCGACTTACCCTCTGTGGTGGCTCCTGTGTCCCAGAGAGGAGGGAGACCGGGTCCTGGGTCGCCTGCGGCGGTCCTCCGCCGGAGCCCAAGACTGCAGGCGCAGGGCAACCTTAGAACGGACGCGAGCGCGCCCAGGCTCCGCCAATATGGCGGCCGGGCTGCGGCGCACGTCCGTGACGTCATTGGCGTCTCGGGCAAGGGGGTGGAGCTTGGTGGGTATTTAGGCTTGAGAGACCAGTTCCTCCTCGCTTCGCAATTGCAACAGTTCCCTAGTGTAGCTTTCCTTCCTAAGTGTATTGCCTTACTTGTTTGACCCGGAAAGTGACCCCTTACCACGAGTATTTCTCCTATCCTGACCCGGCTTGTGACCTCGACTTTGTATCACTTCTTGAACCCCTTGGCTTCCACGTATCTGGCACCCGGGATCCCTGACAGAATTGCGAAGCCACAAATGGAGCTTGCCGATGTCGTAGGAGCATTGGATACCCTGTCACAACAGGTGAATACCTTGACCTGCTCCTTGAGAGAACTTCAAAACGGACAGCGGCTCCTCCAGGAACAGTTCCTAACGTTCCAAACCACCTCACCTACCGGCCCATTGGAAGGAATCCACGTTCCAGAACCCCGTATACCTATGCCGGAACGGTATTCAGGTAGACAAGATCATTTCCAGGCTTTTGTGACCTCTTGTGAACTTCTTTTTTCTCTGAATCCTCGGACTTATTATAGTGATTACGTCAAAATCCGTACTACTACATCATTGCTGACTGGAGAGGCAGAAGCTTGGGCACATAATCTCTTGCGATCTCAGAACCCAGTAACAGAGACCTGGTCACTTTTTCTCAACACAATGGCAGCTATGTTTGATGATCCACTTCGGGCCAGTACTGCAGAGAACGGTCTTCGTTCCTTACGTCAAGTCGTCGTTCAGTGGAGGCTTATGTCATTGACTTTCGTCGCCTTGCCTGTGAAACAGGATGGAATGATGTTGCCCTAATAGGACAATTCCGTCTTGGTCTTTCGGAGGCTCTGAAAGACGAGATCGCACGGGTTGGTGTTCCCTCTTCCTTGGAGAACCTGGTTCAAATGGCTATCCAGATCGATAGAAGACTCCGCGAACGTACAAGAGAAAGGTCAGCCTCCTATGTACCCATGTCTCGCCCTCAGGCGGTGACTTCTGGTAACCAAGTGGCACCACCCACACCCGAGGAACCTATGCAGGTCGGTTTTACACAGGGTCGTCTTCCTCCCGACGAATTGCATCGACGACGTCTGCATAACCTCTGTCTTTATTGTGGTCGACCAAATCATATTGCACGTTATTGCCCAGAAAAGAACAAGGGTCGAACAGGTAACTCAAGTCCCCTCCTTCGTCTCGTGCACCTGTCAACTTCAAGTGGTTGCACTCCCTTGTTGACGCTACCTCTTGTCTTACAGTGGGGAAAGAAGACGCGAACTCTAACCGCGATGGTTGACTCTGGAGCAAGTGGAAATTTCCTCGATAAAGCGATAGCTGAAACTGTCTGTATTCCCGTAATAAAGAAATCCTTCCCTTTGCAGATACAGGTTGTCGATGGGTCTTCTTTGTCCTCCGGGCCAGTCACCAAGGAGGCATAGTGAGGTAATACGATTCGACATCGTTAATACACCCTTATTCCCGATTATTATAGGACTTCCCTGGCTTCGTCAGCATGATCCTCGGATTTCCTGGTCTTCTGGCACATTCACTTTTACCTCCTCCTACTGTACCCAGCATTGTCTTTTACCACGTTGTCATGTCGTGAATACTGTATTGGATACTAATATGACACCACAATACCAAACCGTTCTTCCTGAAGTCTACTCCTCCTTCTCCGATGTTTTTGATGAGAAAGGAGTGGAGGTTCTACCTCCCAGAAGGCCATATGATTGTCCTATCGAACTCCTGCCAGGAGCACCTATTCCTTATGGAAGACTGTATCCGCTATCTGAACCCGAACTGAAGGTACTAAAGGGGTATATACAGGAGAATCTCGATAAAGGGTTTATCCGGCATTCAACTTCTCCAGCAGGTGCAGGCATCTTTTTGTAGAGAAAAAAGACGGCGGTCTGCGTCCCTGTGTTGACTATCGTGAACTCAACCGCATAACGATTAAAAACAGATACCCTCTCCCCTTGATCTCGGAGTTGATCGAGCGTCTTCAGGGGGCAACTATCTACTCTAAGATCGATTTAAAGGGAGCGTACAACCTGGTCAGAGTACGACAAGGTGATGAATGGAAGACAGCATTCAGGTCACGCTACGGCCACTTTGAATATATGGTGATGCCGTTTGGACTTTGTAATGCCCCTGGCACGTTTCAACATTTTCTCAACGATATATTCCGAGATCTGCTGGATCAATATGTTGTGATTTATTTGGATGATATCCTTGTTTTCTCTTGTTCCCTCACAGACCACAGAGGCCATGTAGCAACGGTGTTGTCTCGTCTTCGAACTTATCGGCTGTATGCAAAGATTGAGAAATGCGTCTTCGAAGCTACGGAGATAGAGTTCCTGGGTTTTCTGTTTACTCCTGGACGCATTGCCATGGATCACAAGAAGGTAGCAGCCATTCATACCTGGCCCGTACCCGTTGACAAGAAAGCCGTCCAACGATTTATTGGTTTTGCCAATTTTTATAGACGTTTCATACAGGGGTTTTCCTCGATTATTCTACCCCTTACTGTGTTGACAAAACAACAGACCAAGTTCAACTGGACGGCAGAGGCACAACACGCTTTTGATTCCCTAAAACAACGATTTAGTACCGCACCTGTTTTGGTTCTACCTGACCCTTCACAACCGTATGAGGTGGAGGTCGATGCCTCGTCTGTGGGAATCGGGGCCGTTCTATCACAAAGGAGACCTCCAGAACGGGCTCTACATCCGGTGGCATACTACTCTAGGAAGTTAACCCCTGCCGAGGTCAATTATGACGTCAGTGACAGAGAATTACTAGCCATAAAATGTGCCTTGACAGAATGGCGTCATCTGTTGGAGGGTGCTCTTCACCCCTTCATGGTCTTCACCGATCACAAGAATTTGGAATACCTCAGGACTGCCAAACGACTTAACCCACGTCAAGCAAGATGGTCGCTGTTCTTTTCCCGTTTTGACTTTCAGGTGACATACAAACCCGGTACTCAGAACAAGAAAGCAGACGCTTTATCACGCCTCTCTTCTCCGGCAAATCCGCCTACTGTCAATGATTTGATCCTTTTACCCTCTAGATTTCTTGGGGTTACCACGACTCTCATGCAACAGATGCGTTCACACACCGATTCTACTGTTCAACCACAAGTAACCGGACTCCAAACACGACACAAGCAATGTCTGGTTCCTCTCCAAGAACAACTGGCGGTGTTACAACAATTCCATGATACTCCAGGAAGCGGTCATCCAGGAATAAGAAAAACCAAGGATTTGATAACACGGTATTTCTGGTGGCCGACCCTGGCTCAGGACGTAGAAAAATTCGTGAACTCCTGTTCAGTGTGTGCTCGTGCTAAACATAGCACAAAGAGACCTGTGGGTCTTCTTCAGCCTCTTCCGGTACCCGAACAACCATGGTCGCACGTTACTATTGATTTTATTGTAGAGCTTCCTCCCTCACACAAATATACCACTATTATGGTGACTGTGGACCGTCTGACTAAGATGGCTCATTTTACTCCGGTACGAGGTTTGCCTACTGCGGCGCACACTGCATCACTCTTTTTAAGGAACGTTTATCGCTTACACGGCGTTCCGGAATCCATCATGTCTGTGTAACGGTGAGCCCCCTATAGGTGATGGGGAGCCCCCAATCTGCAGAGATTGAAGCCTTAAGGGCAGGTATACAGATTCCAGGGAACAAACCAGGATATTACAGGAATTAGAAAGATCACGAAGCCCTGACTGAGATCCTTGAAAGGTGGTCTCGAAATAGTAACTAAGCTAGGTCTGCAAGGTGAATAAAACATAAACCAGACATACAATGAATGCAGGTATACACGGATAAATAAGCACGGTACAGTACAGGGGACAGACAGAAGAGAGATCCAAATACAAGAGCCAAAGGTCATACACGGAATATCATAACTAGAGGGGTCAGAGCCAAAGGTCATACACGGAATATCATAACTTGAGGGGTCAGACAAGAGAGAGATCCTAAACACATGAGCCAGAGGTCATACACAGAATATCAAAGTAAACCAGCACACAGGGACTAGGCAAGAAAGACTATCCTGGTCCAAGGATCAAGGGGAATCCTGGTCCTACATATAGGGCAGAACAGGTCATGTGACCGCAGACCAATAAGCCCAACAGATGGCCTGCAGCCTGAAAACAAAAACAAACAGGAATCCCTGCTACCACCAGCAGGGGGCAAGGCCGAGACGTGACATAACCCCCTCCCTTACGGGTGACCTCCTGGGCACCCAAGAAAGAAAACATGGACAGCATGAAAACGGATAAGACCAACAGTCACCAATACCCATTGGAATCCCACTCAGACTCCGAGTAGTCAGTATGTGCCTGAGCAAGCAAAGCTCTTTCATAAACCTCCAGGTCCTCTCTGCAGATCACTGCACCATTAGAGGCCCGTACACAACCCTCGGCAACCGGGCTAGAGTCTCGTACCCGAGGGTCCGATGTCATGAGTACCTTGGACCTTGAACGGAGTGAATCATCAGTCCCAGGTTGCTTACGGTTAGTCACCTTGCGTCTCCTGGGCAGTGATCTAGGAGTTCTGTCCACACCATAGAACATAGAGGCAATAGAGGTACTGCCAGATCCAGTGACAGTAGTCTTGCCCTGAGATAGTATATTACATCTCACAGTGGAACCACTAGACACAGTGGACTTACTGTCCACCTCAGAGACAATGACCTTGCCATTAGACATGGCCCCAACCGATACAGTACAGGGTGTGTGCATGAGTGGTAAACTCTCGGGATATGGGACATCACCAGGACATGGTACAGTTGGCGCCACAACAGTCTTACACCTCTCCCCAGGAGGAGTATATTGTGGATCATCTGAATCAGACTCTTCCAACAGCCCTTGCAGAATGCCAGGGTGTCTCTGGAGCACTACCAGTGCGTCTCACGCATCAAAGAGCCAGAGGGCGTCCGTATATATCCCTTGGGAACACAATGTGATTTGGGGATCATAGTACCCTTCAAACCACCAGCTTGCCGGATTTCCCTGATTACTGTGCGGAGTAAGGCAACCTCGGACTTAGAGGGTGTAGTATTACTGGAACCAGAACAGAGCGTGGAAGTTTCAAAACCAGATTGGCTAGGGTTGATCAACTTTTCCTGTCTTCTCTTTGAGCAAGATGTAGACTTGGTGACCACCTCACAAGGCTTGACAATGGTGGGGACAACACTGGACTCACTGTGGGGCAAGGGCACAGTGGTCTCATGTGCCAATCCAGGCACGTCGGCCTCATAACATAACGTGGCCACAGCTGTCTCATCAAACCTGGGTGCAGCTGTCTCGCCTAACATGGGCGCAGCTGTCATTGCTGACATACAGCTTGTCCCGGACACCACTGGCAAGGTGTCAGTCTCAGGCATCACGAATGACATATTGTCAGTACCCGACATGGCTGGCTTCTCATTACCAGTACCCGACATGGCTGGCTTCTCATTACCAGTACCCGACATGGCTGGCTTCGTGCCAGGGGAAACAGACATGGCTGGCTTCGTGCCAGGGGAAGCAGACATGGCTGGCTTCGTGCCAGGGGAAGCAGACATGGCTGGCTTCGTGCCAGTAGATACAGACATGGCTGGCTTTTCATTGCCAGTGGGAACAGACATGGCTGGCTTCGTGCCAGTAGATACAGACATGGCTGGCTTCGTGCCAGTAGATACAGACATGGCTGGCTTCGTGCCAGTAGATACAGACATGGCTGTCTTTTCATTGCCAGTGGGAACAGACATGGCTGGCTTCGTGCCAGGGGAAGCAGACATGGCTGGCTTCGTGCCAGGGGAAGCAGACATGGCTGGCATCGTGCCAGTAGATACAGACATGGCTGGCATCGTGCCAGGGGAAGCAGACATGGCTGGCATCGTGCCAGTAGATACAGACATGGCTGGCATCGTGCCAGTAGATACAGACATGGCTGACTTTTCATTGCCAGTGGGAACAGACATGGCTGGCTTCGTGCCAGGGGACGCAGACATGGCTGGCTTCGTGCCAGGGGAAGCAAACATGGCTGGCTTCGTGACAGGGGAAGCAAACATGGCTGGCATCGTGTCAGTAGATACAGACATGGCTGGCTTTTCATTGCCAGTGGGAACAGACATGGCTGGCTTCGTGCCAGGGGAAGCAGACATGGCTGGCTTCGTGCCAGGGGAAGCAGACATGGCTGGCATCGTGCCAGTAGATACAGACATGGCTGGCATCGTGCCAGGGGAAGCAGACATGGCTGGCATCGTGCCAGTAGATACAGACATGGCTGGCATCGTGCCAGTAGATACAGACATGGCTGGCTTTTCATTGCCAGTGGGAACAGACATGGCTGGCTTCGTGCCAGGGGAAGCAAACATGGCTGGCATCGTGCCAGTAGATACAGACATGGCTGGCTTTTCATTGCCAGTGGGAACAGACATGGCTGGCTTCGTGCCAGGGGAAGCAGACATGGCTGGCTGCGTGCCAGTGGATACAGACATGGCTGGCAGCGTGCCAGTAGATACAGACATGGCTGGCAGCGTGCCAGTAGATACAGACATGGCTGGCAGCGTGCCAGTAGATACAGACATGGCTGGCATCGTGCCAGTAGATACAGACATGGCTGGCATCGTGCCAGTAGATACAGACATGGCTGGCTTTTCATTGCCAGTGGGAACAGACATGACTGGCAGCGTGCCAGTGGATACAGACATGGCTGGCAGCGTGCCAGTGGATACAGACATGGCTGGCAGCGTGCCAGTGAATACAGACATGGCTGGCAGCGTGCTAGTGGATACAGACATGGCTGGCAGCGTGCCAGTGGATACAGACATGGCTGGCAGCGTGCCAGTGGATACAGACATGGCTGGCAGCGTGCCAGTGGATATAGACATGGCTGGCAGCGTGCCAGTGGATACAGACATGGCTGGCAGCGTGCCAGTGGATACAGACATGGCTGGCATAGTATTCCCAACCGGAGACACTGCAACCTCACTGTGAGACGAGGGCATAGTGATCCCATGATTCAACAGATTTGAGGTGGCTATTCTGCCAGTCTGGATGCCTATGGAGGACACACCAGTACCTCCATAGCGATACCTGGATACATGGTTCCCCTGCCATTGCTTAACAGGTTTTAATACACAATGTTCAATAGTGTGATTTGGATCTGCACAATAAAAACAGAGACCATACAACCTGCGTCTTTCCTTCTCAGACATGGGTTTGCAAGTAGTGCAGGGTGGTGCTGCATCGTTAGCTGCAGCAGGTGATAGGCTCAGAGCCTCCATTAACCTCTGCAGCTCTCTCAGCATAGCAAGCACCAAGTTCAATACAGCTTCATACATATGAGACATACCTGCCAGCTTCTATTATGGGACCAGGATAATGTAACGGTGAGCCCCCTATAGGGTGATGGGGAGCCCCCAATCTGCAGAGATTGAAGCCTTAAGGGCAGGTATACAGATTCCAGGGAACAAACCAGAATATTACAGGAATTAGAAAGATCACGAAGCCCTGACTGAGATCCTTGAAAGGTGGTCTCGAAATAGTAACTAAGCTAGGTCTGCAAGGTGAATAAAACATAAACCAGACATACAATGAATGCAGGTATACAGATTCCAGGGAACAAACCAAGATATTAACAGAAACTAAAAAGATCCCTAAACCCTGACTGAGATCCTTGAAAGGTGGTCTCGAAATACTAACTAGGCTAGGTCTGCAAGGTGTATAAAACATAAACCAGACATACAATGAATGCAGGTATACACGGATAAATAAGCACGGTACAGTACAGGGGACAGACAGAAGAGAGATCCAAATACAAGAGCCAAAGGTCATACACAGAATATCATAACTAGAGGGGTCAGAGCCAAAGGTCATACACGGAATATCATAACTTGAGGGGTCAGACAAGAGAGAGATCCTAAACACATGAGCCAGAGGTCATACACAGAATATCAAAGTAAACCAGCACACAGGGACTAGGCAAGAAAGACTATCCTGGTCCAAGGATCAAGGGGAATCCTGGTCCTACATATAGGGCAGAACAGGTCATGTGACCGCAGACCAATAAGCCCAACAGATGGCCTGCAGCCTGAAAACAAAAACAAACAGGAATCCCTGCTACCACCAGCAGGGGGCAAGGCCGAGACGTGACAGTCTGATCGAGGGGTGCAGTTCACTTCTCGTTTTTGGAAACATTTTTGCCGTGCGTTGGGAATATCGATCGATTTGTCAACTGCATACCACCCCCATACCAACGGACAGACGGAGCGGGTGAATCAATCCCTCGAAACGTACCTGCGCTGTTACACGACATACTTTCAGGACGATTGGGATACATTGTTGTGCACCGCAGAATATGCATACAATGCTCGGTTGCACGATTCTACCCGTTGCTCTCCCTTTTTTATGTTGTACGGTTATCATCCCCCTCCTCTTCCTGATTTGCCTAGTGTTACCCCGGTCCCCGGGGTCGCATCTCGTTTACGGGCTCTCCGGCAATGTCGTCGTATGGCTCGAGATAGTCTTATTACTGCTCAAACGGTATATAAAGCGTATGCTGATCGACGTCGTTCTGCTTCGGTCACCTATTCGGTAGGCCAGAGGGTGTGGTTGTCTACACGCCATCTACGCCTCTCATGTCCATCCAAGAAACTGGGTCCGAAATATATAGAGCCGTTCACCATTGTTTCTATGATTGGTCCGGTCGCTGCTCGTCTCCAGCTTCCTTCTCGTTATCGGTTCCATCCGGTGGTACACGTGTCTCTCCTAAAACCAGTTGGTACCAACTCCTTTCCTGGTCGGTTGCTGCCTCCTCCTCCTCCCGTGTCTTCGGATGGTTCTGATGCTTTTGAGGTTGCGCAAATCTTAGATTCCCGTCTTCGGCGGGGTGTGCTACAGTACCTGGTTGACTGGGTGGGCTACGATCCTGAGGAGCGTTCTTGGGAGCCTGCCACTTATGTCTGGGCTCCGGCCCTTGTCCGGGCGTTTCATGTGGCCCATCCTGAGCGGCCAGGTCCGTTGCGTGTCCGGAGGCCCCGCCTTCCGGGGGGGGTTATGTCAGGGTTGCGGGCTCCGCGGCGTTTGGTCCGGCCGCTCCCTTCTTATCGGGCCCGTGCCCGGAGGGTGCGGCTGGGGCCTATGGGAACGCCCGGCGGTTCTTCGGGACCCGACTTACCCTCTGTGGTGGCTCCTGTGTCCCAGAGAGGAGGGAGACCGGGTCCTGGGTCGCCTGCGGCGGTCCTCCGCCGGAGCCCAAGACTGCAGGCGCAGGGCAAGCCTTAGAACGGACGTGCGCACGCCCAGGCTCTGCCAATATGGCGGCCGGGCTGCGGCGCACGTCCGTGACGTCATTGGCGTCTCAGGCAAGGGGGTGGAGCTTGGTGGGTATTTAGGCTTGAGAGACCAGTTCCTCCTCGCTTCGCAATTGCAACAGTTCCCTAGTGTAGCTTTCCTTCCTAAGTGTATTGCCTTACTTGTTTGACCCGGAAAGTGACCCCTTACCACGAGTATTTCTCCTATCCTGACCCGGCTTGTGACCTCGACTTTGTATCTCTTCTTGAACCCCTTGGCTTCCACGTATCTGGCACCCAGGATCCCTGACAGGATGATGTAGAAGGGGTCCTGAGCTATACTGAGACACCTCGGACTTGACAAAAGTGGGTCAGGGCAAGGAGTTCTGGGCCCTATTGTACAATCTTGGGACTAAAACGACAGGGGGATAGGAATGGTATCCGCGCCAGTATGTCTGAGTCGGGTGCCAGACAAAATCCCTACAACCAGATTCCCTAATGCCAACTTCCAGACAGAACAAGTACCGGACATACCAAGTTCCCTACACGGCCAACTTCCAGACATCCATAATCCCAGCGGCTAACCCTAATACTAACACCCTAAGCCTTAGGGAGTTAGGCTTAGGTTTAGGGGTTATAGTTAGGTTTAGGGGGTTAGGGCTAGGTTTAGGGGAGTTAGGGTTAGGGCTAGGTTTAGGGGGTTGGGGTTAGGGCCAGGTTTTGGGGGTTAGGGCTAGGTTTAGGGGGTATGGGCTAGGGCTAGGTTTAGGGGGTATGGGCTAGGGCTAGGTTTAGGGGGCTAGGGCTAGGTTTAGGGGGGTTAGGGCTAGGTTTAGGGGTTAGGGTTAGGGCTATGTTTAGGGGGTTAGGGTTAGTGCTAGGTTTAGGGGGTTAGGGTTAGGGCTAGGTTTTGGGGGGGTTAGGGTTAGGGCTAGGTTTTGGGGGGATAATGTTAAGGCTAGGTTTAGGGGGTTAGGGAGTCAGGTTAGGGTTAGCTGCTGGGATTTTGGATTTCTGGAAGTTGGCTGTCGGGTGGTTGTCTGTGTAGGGAACTTGGTATGTCCGGCACTTGTTCTGTCTGGAAGTTGGCCGTCGGGATTTTGGCATTAGGGAACCTGGTTGTAGGGATTTCGACCCAAACCCGTCTGAGTCTTTGTTTTGGTGGGCTGCCAGTCACTTGGTGCAACAAGGTCACTGGGTAATTCAGGAGGGAGGACGGTGGAGGACCTGATGTGATGAAGAACATTACATTCTGTTGTGTGGTGGGAAGTTTTGTGTATGTAATTGACCCATGTTTGACTGTATAAATATCTCTGCCAGTCCCCAATAAAACCAGTTCTACTTTGACTCTACGTGCAGTCTGGCTCATGGTGTGGGTAGTAGCTGTATACAGTTGTTGATCCCAGTTGCAGCAATTATCGCTAACATTGTAGTGCAACAACACCGCCATCATATTCAAGAAGGGCTGATGTGGTTTGCCAGATAGGCTACGGAATGCAACACTTTACCAGAGAGACTTGAGTCGAGTTAGGAGCTCCATTACAGAAGAACCTTAAAAGGAGCCACTATGTGCCATTTTTGTAACTTTTGCTTAAACATTGTATCAGACACAGAATACAGCATTAAAGAGCCACTACCAACAAAGAATGAAATGTCCTTACTGTGTTTATTTTATGTTGCTGTTATCTTACATGCGCTTTGTTTCTCCATGAATAAGTAAGGCAGGCTGTCCACTGGGTCCGTAGTCGGATGACAGACTTGGCTGTCTGACTACGGACAACTTTTTTGAATGATCTGGGTCATCCACTGCAAGTGACTATGGACGACCCAGATCGATCGACGGGCAGACTGCCAAACGCCGCCAAACGCCGCTGAAGTAGAAAAAAACCCGCAGTTGAACGCTGCCGAAGACTGTAGGACTGAAGGAAACTCTGGCTGCTTTCCATGGTCCTGAAAGGGATTTAACCACTTCGATGCGGAGGACGCGCTCAGCGCGTCCTCCGCATGGCTGCTGGTGTGCGGAGGACGCGCTGAGAGCGTACTCCCTTTGGGGTCAGCGTTCGGCCGGGTTCCGGCCGATCGCTGGCCCCCCCGGTGCGGGCTGACATCCTCGATGTCAGCCCAGCATCCGGAACCGCCGCCGGTGAAATTAGGTGTCATCGCGGCGGCGCGATGACACCTAATTCAGGCGCCCCCCCCGCATGAGCGGAGGAGGCGCCTGAAAGGGAGGGGGGGAGGTCCTTCGGACCTCTCTCCCTCCCGATCGGCGGCGTTGCGGGGGTTAACCCAGGCACCATTTGGAAGGGCACAGCCTGCCCTTCCAAATGGTGCCTGGCATTAACCCCTGGGGAGCTGGATCGCGAATCGGCGCTGAAAAGCGCCGGTTCGTGATACTTTCCCGGAGCTGGCCGACATCTTGGATGTCGGCCAAGCCTCCGGGAACTCCCCCTGAGGACTGGCGTCATCGTGCATAGCACGATGACGCCAGTCCTAGAGTTAACCCCTAACTGCCACCAACGGTGGAGATAGAGAGTTCATTGGAACTCCCTATCTCCCGATCCGTGGCAGCTAGGGGTTAAAGTTTGGTATGGTTGGATCGGCCAGAGCATGGCCGTTCCAACGATATCAAACACTACAGTGAAAAAAGTTTTTAAAAAAATAAAAATTAAAAATAAAAATAAAAATATATTTAAAAAAAAATTAGAAAAAAAAAAATAAACATTTTTTTTTCTTTTTTTGGTTCGTTAATGCAGCAATATTGTTCCCATTTCAATTATAATGTGAACAATGATGCTGCACTAACGATTTTTGTATGCGGAGCGTTTGTTAAAAATTGTGTAATTTTCCCCCAAAAAAAATGTAACGAGACCCCATCTCTAATTTTTTTAACAAGCGCACCCCATACAAAATATAACTGCAATTGCTCGCATGTTAAAATGTGAAAAAAAAACACTTTACACATTGTAAATTATTGAAAATACATATTTTATTGCATTTTTTGTTATAATATACAGACATGACATAACGTATACATATAATAATGACATATTATGAATCTACCGAGTCTGACGGAAAGAACAATATATAATATGTCTGGGTCATATACTAAAATAAGCCTTCAAAACACGTTTAAACATGATGAGCAAAACCGGTAAATATGACCTCGGCACAGAGGCGTGAAACGCCTCAGCAGCGAAAGGGTTAACATATGTCCTGTATGTTTAAACACCTTTCAGGATCAGGTACAGCAGCCAGAGTTTCGTCAGTCCGGTGGTCTTCGGCAGGTCTTCAGTGGTGTTCAGCGATGCTGTAGAGTAGAGAAAGCGCCCTGTATGTTAAAGCCCTTTCTCACACTTTCCTCACTCTACAGCACCGCCGAACGCTGCTGAAGACCGCCGGACTGAAGAAAAAGGAAAAGAAACCGCCTTTTTAAAAAAAATCAGGACTCAAAAATTTCGTCAAACAATTCAAAAAAGATGTTCAGAAAAAAATTCCTAAAAAGACTTTTTGATGAAAATGAAATAGACGGTTTAATAAAAAAAATGAACACTAAATTATTATCTTAAATTTAATCCTATGGGATTCACCAGTTTTACCTGTCCAACTGAACCACCGAAAAGCAGGGCCTTTCTTTTCATGTTTTCTGTACCAGGTCGATTGTCACCGTGAAACAAATCCCATTCAAATGGGAAAGATCGCTAGTCTTTTGTAGTCACATGTAGTGTCGTCTGAAGTCGTCCGATGGAAATTGGAGGCAGTGGAAGAGGATTGATTCTCCCCTGTGTTGTGGGATTAGTCTGACGATTACAGATGATTGCACGAAAATGGTTCCAGTGGACGGCCAGCCTAAGAGTCCTGTCAGGACTAAAACCCTGTTTTCTAGTGCTGTCAGTCTGAATTCCTGTCCAGTCAGCCACAGATTCATAGGCGTGCGCAGCCTATTGCATTAGGGTGTGCACCCAAAAGCTCAAACACATATATATATATATATATATATATATATATATATATAACGGTACACACACACCTCATTACTATGTGTATGCTTCAGGGGTTCAGTAACCTTGGATACCCAGACGTTTTGGAACTACATTTCCAAAGATTCTCAAGTAACTTAATTAGTGGCCGAGCAACATATGAGATATAGTTCCAAACGAGCTAGAGGACCAATGACCCCGGTATACATCATGTCACGTCAAAATGCTAGATCAAAAAATTAAAATTTGGATTTCGATCACATGCAGCATGTAAATTTTACCACATTTTTTCATCCAAAAGATTGTTAGGAATGTAATATGGCCCGTAGAATATATAACTATCGGTAACGTTAGTGTCCACCTGAGTGAGCGCTAACGTTAGCTCTGGTGGTCCTAGCGCGGGCGCACCATATTAAAATCCAAACGCTAATCTGTTAGAAAACCCGTTACCGTTTGGAATTTTGCGCCTTTCAGCTCCCTATACTTAACAAGGGGAGTGGAAAGTGTTAATCAGCATTACAATCTATTAGCGCTGATTACTGTCCGGCTGCAGTTACTGAACATTTACTCACAACCAGGACCTGGTGCTAACGGATTCCACTTCTGCAGAATCAGCCAGCACCAGCTGAAACCTCCCCCCCAAAAAAAATCAGATACTCACCTCTCATCCCGCGGCAAGAACGGCGGCTCCATTCGCCTCTTCTGGCCACCAGGAGCAGAGGGAGACTGGGAGAAATAGTCCCTCAGTCTCACTCTAGGAATCACTATGCCGACCTGCCGGATCTCACAAGGACTTCAACGATGTGCTGAGTACATCCTCTACACACAAACCTGAAACCAGAGGATGCGCTCAGCACGTCGTCAGCAGCAGAGTGGTTAAATGTTAAAAAGGGAGTGAAATTTGAGTAGAGTGGCCCATTTAACCTCTTGCTGACTTGCACCAATACAGTCTCCTACCTGTACCTCACGATGCTGCCAAGATGCTCGCTGTAATTCTTTTTGTGGAGTGCAGGCAGCAGATATTGTGGGGATTTCTGTGCGCAATACAATCCTTTAGGGTCGGCACTGACACGAGCGGCCGGCGATTGATGATGACCTGTCACCTGACCGCCGGCGCTTACTGACTGTGTCAGAGCGCCGGCGGTCAGGTGACAGGTCATCATCGATCGCCAGCCGCTCGTGTCAGTGTGGGACGTGCTCTGCGGTCTGTGCGCTACGTACAGATTGCAGTGCAGCACCCCACAAACCACAGGGACTACCAGGGAAGCGGAGGCTGCCGCCAGGCCTGCGAAGATGAGGGGTCCCGGCGACTATCCATCGGATGCGGCCAGTCGGGACCCAGAATGTGCAGCGGGCTCGCATTAGGGTGTGCCCAGGGACACCCGGCACACCCTGTGTGCACGCCTATGCACAGATTATCAGGTTTATACTGTCTCCTGCTGTATTGCCAACACCAATGCTGTTCCTGGGCTTCCATCGGCACCAACTGGATGTTAGTGAAAGCACCTGAAGCTTTTACTTGCATCTATAATCCCCTTGCTCCAGGTGGAGAGTGCACAGTTATTTTCTGCCTTCCTAGTGCTCAGACCAGAGTGCTCTGCTTATTGTTTTCTCTGGCATTTGAATTCTACTTACCTAATTACCTACCTTCTTGCCACTTGACGCCTGCCCCAACCCCTAAACTGTCTCAAGGAATTGTCTTTTGGATTTGACCTTGTCTGCTTTGTTGCTCCGCCTGCCTAGTCCTGCATTTCGAGCGCCAAACCATGTGTGATATTCCTATTCCTTTGCATCCAGCATTTCAACTGTACGCTCACCATTGCAATTCTTATTTTTCCAGCTCAACCCATTTTTTTTAGTGGTCAATCAGATGTATTATTGGGGTAGTTTAGAGTTTCACTTTTTTCATTTCACCTTTTACCTACAGCAGTGGCGTCGTAACGTGGGGGCAGGGGGTGCGGCCCGCACCAGGTGACACCCGCCCTTAGGGTGACACCGTCACCCTAAGGGCGGGTGTCTCACCCTCCGCCGCGTATTCGCTCCCTGCGAGCATCCGAAGCATGCAGCTTCGGCGCTCGCCTGGAGGAAACACGTCACCAGCCAATCGCGGCTGGTGATGTGGCTCCCCCAGGCGAGCGCCCAAGCTGCACGCTGCCAGACGCTCAGAGGGAGTGAACACGCGGCGGAGGTGAGCTGGGGCATATCCATGTGCTGGGCCATTATCCATGAGGTGGGGCATATCCATGGGCTGCTGGGGCAAATCCATGAGCTGGGGCATATCCATGAGCTGGGGCAGTATCCATGAGCTGGGGCAGTATCCATGAGCTGGGCCATTATCCATGAGCTGGGCCATTATCCATGAGCTGGGGCAATATCAATGAGAGAAGCTGGGGGCATAGCCATGAGAGGAGCTGGGGCATTATCCATGAGAGGAGCTGGGGCATCATCCATGAGAGGAGCTGGGGCAGTATATCCATGAGCTGGGGCAGTATATCCATGAGCTGGGGCAGTATCCATGAGCTGGGCCATTATCCATGAGCTGGGCCATTATCCATGAGCTGGGGCAAATCCATGAGCTGGGGCATATCCATGTGCTGGGCCATTATCCATGTGCTGGGCCATTATCCATGTGCTGGGCCATTATCCATGAGCTGCTGGGGCAAATCCATGAGCTGGGGCATATCCATGAGCTGGTGCATATCCATGAGCTGGTGCATATCCATGAGCTGGTGCATATCCATGAGCTGGGGCATTATCCATGAGCTGGGGCAGTATCCATGAGCTGGGGCATATCCATGAGCTGGGGCATTATCCATGAGCTGGGGCATATCCATGAGCTGGGGCATATCCATGAGCTGGGGCATTATCCATGAGCTGGGGCATTATCCATGAGCTGGGGCATTATCCATGAGCTGGGGCATATCCATGAGCTGGGGCATTATCCATGAGCTGGGGCAGTATCCATGAGCTGGGGCAGTATCCATGAGCTGGGCATTATCCATGAGCTGGGGCATTATCCATGAGCTGGGGCATATCCATGAGCTGGGGCATTATCTATGAGCTGGGGCATTATCCATGAGCTGGGGCATATCCATGAGCTGGAGCAAATCCATGAGCTGGGGCACATCCATGTTTGAACTGGGGCATATCCATGAGCTGGGGCATTATCCATGAGCTGGGGCATCATCCATGAGCTGGGGCAAATCCATGTTTGAGCTGGGGCATATCCATGAGCTGGGGCAGTATCCATGAGCTGGGGCAGTATCCATAAGCTGGGGCATATCCATGAGCTGGGGCATTATCCATGAGCTGGGGCAGTATCCATGAGCTGGGGCAGTATCCATGAGCTGGGGCAGTATCCATGAGCTGGGGCAGATCCATGAGCTGGGGCAAATCCATGTTTGAGCTGGGGCATATCCATGAGCTGGGGCATATCCATGAGCTAGGGCAAATCCATGAGCTGGGGGCAGTATCCATGAGCTGGGGCAGTATCCATGAGCTGGGGGGCAGTATCCATGAGCTGGGGGGCAGTATCCATGAGCTGGGGCAAATCCATGATCTGGGGCATATCCATGAGCTGCTGGGGTATATCCATGAGTTGCTGGGGCAGTATCCATGAGCTGGGGCAGTATCCATGAGCTGGGGCATTATCCATGTGCTGGGGCATTATCCATGAGCTGGGGCTATATCCATGAGCTGGGGCAATATCAATGAGAGGAGCTGGGGGCATAGCCATGAGAGGAGCTGGGGCATTATCCATGAGAGGAGCTGGGGCATTATCCATGAGAGGAGCTGGGGCAGTATATCCATGAGAGGAGCTGGGGCAGTATATCCATGAGAGGAGCTGGAGCAAAATTCTTGAGAGGAGCTGGGGCAATATCCATGAGAGGAGCTGGGGCAATATCCATGAGAGGAGCTGGGGCAATATCCATGAGAGGAGCTGGGGCAATATCCATGAGAGGAGCTGGGGCAATATCCATGAGAGGAGCTGGGGCAAAATCCATGAGAGGAGCTGGGGCAATATCCATGAGAGCTGGGGCATTATCCATGTGTGCTGGGGGCAGTATCCATGTGTGATTGGGGCAGTATCCATGTGTGTTGGGGGCAATATCCATGTGTGAGCTGGTCTGGGGCAATATATCCATGTGTGAGCTGAGGCGCAATATATCCATGTGTGAGCTGAGGCGCAATAAATCCATGTGTGAGCTGGGGCAATATATATCCATGGGTGAGCTGCTGGGGGCAATATATAATTGTGAACTGGGGCAATATATATCCATGGATGACCTTCTGGGGGCAATATATCCAGAGCTGCTGGGGGCAATATATATCCATGTGTGCTTTCACTGCCTTCGAACAGGCATCATACTTGCTGGCAGTTGGCAAAAAGTTGTGTGAGCATATGAGAGAGCTGCACAGCAATAAACCTCACAGTAATGTGTGCTGTGTGTATGAGCATTCAGTGTTATTTGGGAGTACTGATTTAGGAGTAAGAGTAGTTAAAAAAAATCCGTAAAACTCGGGGGGGGGGTGACACCATAAGTTACCGCACCGGGTGACACCAACCCTAGTGACGCCACTGACCTACAGTGTAATTCCACTGGCAAATGGCCTGATATGTGCAATATAATAGTATATCTCCAATTAGCCAAGGGCCCTCAATGTATTTTTATTGAGAGCCATTGGATTGATTGGACAGTCATTTAAGCTTCCAGCCTCTCCCAGTGTAGAGTTTCTTCTCAGCCAGGATGCCAGGAGTCAGCAAGACTTTGGACAGCATGTCACATCCTGGGGCTGCCCAGTGTCTCCCAGCATGTGGCGTGGTCTGGAGCTGACTTCCTGACCGGCAGTGACCATACAGAGCACCCCTGGTCCAGAAATACTAAAATCCAGATGTCACCGAAAATTCCAGTTTTTGGAGTCGTCCAGATTTTAGAATTCTGAATAAGAGATGCTCGACCTGTATTTTCAATTAACCCTTTCCCGCTGCGGGGCATACTATGCCGTCCCCGTGGCGGGTGGGCCTTGAAGCTGTGGGGTGGCATAGTACACCTGCTGACTTCAATGGGCCCCCTTCGCCTCACCCTGTTAGGCCATTCCCTTTGTCAGACCTTACCCAGAAGTCCCTGCAGCTGACAGACCCCAGCACTCTGCTTCCTCTGTCCTGCAGCCGACCTGTCTTCCCCCGCAGTGCTCCCGCGGGCCCCTATATGCCACCGGCGGCCCATCGCGCACGTGACGTCAAGGCATCTGACGTCATCTCCCGGCACTAACACTTCCTGGGGCTTCCTACTGACGCCAACCAATCAGAGCAAAGGGCGCTCTATTTAAACTCCTAAAAGCTTTTTTTCACTGACCTCTCGTGGTTTCAGTGTATTCTCACCCTTAAGTGCAATATAAATACTTCTGACTGCCTAATTGTGTTTGACCCAGAGTTGGAATTTGACTCATGTTCCTCTATACTCTTTTGCTTGACTTGTTTTAATGGTTACCCCCAGGGGTCAAGTCCTGGGAAAAAAAGTGAGGGAACTCACCCACGAATTCCACAACCCCCATTATCTTAAGAAAATATATATATATATATCACAAGTATAGCCGGACGAGCCGGTGATACCATTTTTATTGGGTTAACTTTACATTTAAAAGACAAACTTTCAAGAGTGTAAACTGGAAACTATACTGATCAGTGAAAGGTATCACTACGTATAGGTATACTCGTGATTGTGGCAACTGGACTAACGCATTATATATATATATATATATATATATATATATATATATCCAGGCACAGACCCCCAGAATAATATACACAACACTGAGCCCCCAGAATAACATACACAGCACTGAGCCCCCAGAATAATATACACAGCGCTGAGCCCCCAGAATAATATACACAGCACTGAGCCCCAAGAATAATATACACAGCACTGAGCCCCCAGAATAATATACACAGCACTGAGCCCCCAGAATAATATACACAGCACTGAGCCCCAAGAATAATATACACAGCACTGAGCCCCCAGAATAATATACACAGCACTGAGCCTCCAGAATAATATACACAACACTGAGCCCCCAGAATAACATACACAGCACTGAGCCCCCAGAATAATATACACAGCACCGAGCCTCCAGGATAATATACACAGCACTGAGCCTCCAGGATAATATACACAGCACTGAGCCCCAACAATAACATAATAACATGCACAGCACAGAGCCCCCATAATAATATACACAGCACTGAACCCCAAGAATAATATGCACAGCACTGGTTATATGGATATATTTTCCCCAGTTCACATGGATATAATTGCCCCCAGCTCATATGGGTATATATTGCCCCCAGCTCTCATGGATATAATTGCCCCCAGCTCTCATGGATAATGCCCCAGGTCTCATGGATAATGCCCCAGGTCTCATGGATAATGCCCCGAGGTCTCATGGATAATGCCCCCAGCTCTCATGGATAATGCCCCAACTCTCATAGATACTGCCCCCTGGTCTCATGGATATGCCCCTGGTCTCATGGATACTGCCCCTGGTCTCATGGATAGTGCCCCTGGTCTCATGGATACTGCCCCTGGTCTCATGGATATGCCCCTGGTCTCATGGATACTGCCCCTGGTCTCATGGATACTGCCCCTGGTCTCATGGATAGTGCCCCTGGTCTCATGGATACTGCCCCTGGTCTCATGGATAGTGCCCCTGGTCTCATGGATAGTGCCCCTGGTCTCATGGATAGTGCCCCTGGTCTCATGGATACTGCCCCTGGTCTCATGGATAGTGCCCCTGGTCTCATGGATAGTGCCCCTGGTCTCATGGATAGTGCCCCTGGTCACATGGATAGTGCCCCTGGTCTCATGGATAGTGCCCCTGGTCTCATGGATACTGCCCCTGGTCTCATGGATACTGCCCCTGGTCTCATGGATACTGCCCCTGGTCTCATGGATAGTGCCCCCAGCCCAGCTCACCTCTGCTGCTGCTGCCGCACATTGCCGGCGGCCACGTGTTTCCTGCTTCAGCGGCCGCTGACAGGAAGTGCAGCCGCTCGCCTGGGATCTATGAAACAGCCAGGCGAGCGGCTCCACTTCCGGTCACCGGCCGTTATAATAGGAAGCACGCGGCCGCCGGCAATGTGCGGCGGCCGCCTGCTAAGCGTTCGGGCTCGGGCCACAGTGGGAACGCTGCGTTCCCGCAGCGTTCCCGCTGTGGGAGAAGTGCGGGAACGCCGTTCCCGCGCGTTCCCGCTCGACTCGAGCCCTGGTTACCCCACACTCACCTTGTTTTTGCTCCTTGTCCCTTCACCAGGCTTGCTCCTTGGTTCCATTAATTACGCTCACATTACTACCTTCCATACTCTTTCATGTGTTTGTCTGCCAGCTACTTAAGGACATGTTTCTCTTCCTTTTTCGCTATCCTTGCCTTATAGGTCTACCAGCTTCCACCATTGCTAAACCCAGCCACTTAAAGGACTGGTGTCGAACCTGGGTAAAGGGCTTCCTAGGCCTATGTGTTGGGCTTTCCCATAACACACCCCAGAAAACCCCCAAACCAGCCCTACATCCCTACAGCCAATGACCCGCGACATGCGCCAGCTGCTAGGCAGGCCAGAGGAGGGACCCGCCAGAGCGGCCGACAAGCGGGGTGTTAGCTCCCTCTCGCCAGACAAAACCCTCCCGGCGGCAAAGGGTTAAGGGTTTTTTCAGACTATTTGATGGTGGTGGGGCTTTTATGAGGTAGGACTTTATTTTTATGTGAGTTCGTATTAATGATTGTACATTTTTTTAATGAATTGTGCCACTAACTTTTAATTTTAACACATTTTGTGCATAATTTATGTCGAGGATGTTACTTAGAGCTTCCAGAGAAGTCCGCGGCTCAGCTGGAATAGAACGGGAGCCATTATCATTAACGAGCAGGGTTGTTAACATTAACTAGTCAGCCCTAATGTATAACAGCTCGGTTGGAATAGAACCTGTAATGTTTTTGTGACGGAGGGAAGTCAGAGAAGGCGCTGATGTATAGATATGTAGTACTGTATGTGTTATTCTGCCAACAGGGAAAAACGTAGACTCTCGAAAAATGTGCTAGAGTACAATGGAGAAAGAGGGGGAAATTTCCTAGTAGCACAAAATAGTATTGTGAGCACAGTTGCTATATCAATTCAACTAGAAACAGTCAATGTGCGCTGATACTTATAGTGGCTACACACTCTGTAATGACTTCTAGTAAAGTGCAACTGTGGATAGTGCAAATGCAATAAATACAATAAGTACAAAAAATGCAAAGTGCAATAGATGCAAAGTGCAGATGCAATAACAAAGTGCATACAATGTAAAGGTGTGAATACACAGATGATGTCACAATAAATAATACGTTAAGTCCGTACAGTAGACTCAAGCAAAAGGCGTCCGGGTAATTTAGAAAAGTGCATAGAATGTGCAGTAATGTCCAGTTGCCTACATCCAGGGCACCTATAAAACCAAATGGTGCACATATACAGTGCTCAAAAGGAAGTCAATAGTGACCTTATGGTAGGAGTTTTGGACTTCTTCAGGCGCATTGGTTCCTCCTTTAATCGTAGTCAACTCCCAATGAATAGGGAGAGAAAAGAGAGGAGGAGAGAAAGGATAATAGTGCAATATGGTCTGGATAGGTCAGGCAGTATATGTGGAAAAAAAAACACACTTACACATTCCAGAGCCTAAAACGTCCAGTCTCTGGATTGAAGCGCCTTGGCCACTGAGGGTGGCCACTTCCCTTCATTACGTCACCACAGTTGCCTCAAATGAAAAGAAGGCAGAGAGTCAGCGCTCTCATAGCGTAACATAAACCAGTGAGACTACAGTGTAATAGAGTTGGTCACACTCACCGATTCTGGAGCCTTAACTATCCAGGCTCAACTGCTTGGCGTGTGGTGCTTCTTATTGGTGAGCACCATACCCTCTTTGTCAGTCTTCTTTAGACCTGAGTAGATGTCTCCTGGTGGTACACAGTGGATTTGGCCTATGCCCTCTGCATACCGGGTGGGTAGGCTGAGGCCTCGCAAAATGTAGGGTAATAACAAATGGATTCTAAAGGGTGGCTAAAAAAACATTTATTGACAAATACAGTATAGAATATAAAGGGAGAGAAAAGGGGGTTTGTGAGGGTCCTGAGGACGAGCAACAGCCCTAGTGGCCTGCTCTACGGTGGGGCCCGCTCAGGTCTCACAAGGTTTAACCCCTTAGTGACCGTGCGGTTTTACACAAATCCGTCCTTTAGTGACCGCTGCTGTTTTTACGTTTCTGCGCTGCTCGTGTTTAGATCAAATTTTCCTCTTACTCGTTTATTCAACCCACACATATTATACACCCTTTTTCCCGCCATTAAATGGACTTTCTAGAAATACCATTATTTCCATCATATCCAATAATTTAATATAAAAAAAATATGAAATATGATGAAAAAAATGGTAAAAACACACTTTTTCGTAATTTAATCCCCTAAAGCTATAACCACCAATAAAGACCCTGGCTAAATAGTTTCCAAATTTTATCCCGAGAATATAAATACCCAATTTTTACATGTTTTTACCTTTTAACCCTTTCACTGCTGAGCCAGTTCACCTATGTGCGCTGCGCTCATTCTGACCATTTTGTGCTAATTATTTTTAGATGACAGCCTAGGTCCTATTTAATTAAACTCCCCCCAGACAAAAAAAACTTTAAAAAAAAAACATTTTTTTATTTTATTTAATTTTTTTATTATTTTTTTTTTATTTAATTTTTTTTTACATTTTTTTTTAAAACCAAACCTGGTCATGTTTGGTATCATTTGAAAGGCCATAATCAGGCCTTTCAAATGATGGCAAATATGACCATCTAGCTGCCATGGATCGGGAGATAAAGGGATCCTTAGGATCCCCTTATCTCTACATGGCAGCTAGAGGGTTAACTGGCCCACTGACATCCTCACACATATGGTGAGGTTGTCAGTGGGTGGGGGGGACCTGGAGGCTAGGCTGACATCCAAGATGTCAGCCCCCCTCCAGGTTTGAATCACGTTTTGGCGCCAATTGGCGCCGCAACGTGATCCGGCAGCGAAATGGTTAATGCCATACACCGCTGGAAAGGGGAGGCTCTCCCCTCTCCAGCGGTGCAAACGGCATCTCCCTAGCTTCAATGGTTGGGGAGATAGAGGGCTCCCAAGGAGCCCCCCCTCCCCTCCATTGAAACACATGGGGGCACCTTCTGATGACGTCACCACGCAGCGTGGCGACGTCATCAGCCTCGCCTGCCCATGTAAATCACATGGGCAGGCTTCCTCCCTGTCAGATCGACGTGGGATCCGACGAGGGAGGTGAGTATCGGGCGGGAGGGGGATTTGGCGCCGCTGACGTACCCTGTACGTCATCGGGTCTAAGGGAGACCCAAACACAGGACGTACAGGGTACGTCAGCGGTCGGGAAGGGGTTAAGCTTGCTTGTGCCATTACAGGGATGAATGCTCCATATGCAAACCAGCCTGCTCTCACCCAAAAAGGGTGGCCAGTACTGACTGCCAAGGACATCATCCCTGCACGAGAGATGCAGCAACCCCCGACGATCGTTTCAGCCTTGTTATTCCTTGTCAGGAGGGTATAGCTGACACCCCTCTAGGCACATCAAGGAAGGAGTCCACCACGTCTGGATGACCCTGTATACTAATAATGAGAGAAAGGGGGTTTGTGAGGGTCCTGAGGAATAAAAAGTGGATGCTTTTTTAAAAAAGAGGGGGGGAAGGTATAAGGGATTTGAGACGCGTTTCGGCATTATTTCAGAGCCTTCCTCAGTCAAAATGCAGGTGGGTGAGTGTAAAAATGGGGGGCTCTGAGGCTCTCCGGGGGTCTCCTTATATTTGAGATATTTTGCGCCACTAGGAAATTCCCGCCTGTAATGTTTTTACTGCTTTATTTTTTTCTCTCATACTTAATATGGATGTCCTGTTTCGCCAACATCATATTTTTCAGAGAAATTATTCTATAAAACGCTACAAAAACAGATACAGAATGACACAGAAAGCAGAGGGTTAAAAAGCATGGCCAGCACAGCAAATCATGTAAACTGCACGATGTTTCTGTCATCCCAGAAGAGAGCGCTGAGCCGGCTTGCTCTGCACCATAATTTCCAGATGTCTTTTCTAGTTGACTTGAGAGCGCTTGTTAATACTAAACAAGCCACTGAGATTCTGATAACCTCTTTATGGGAATCTCTCAAAGTGTTTGAAACATTGTAAACATGAAACCATTCAGCCACCCCATCTGGGACTGTGAGTGACAACTATTTCAGCTGTCGCCATTCCATTAAATTCTCCACTCAAGGAATCGTCTTAAACAAGCAGCTTGAGTTATTGAACCAAATGGGGCAAAAATGGTCAAATGCACGTTAAATTCATTATCACTCCTGCTTTTTCCTATGAGTAATCATACGCCATTTTTTTGTTGTTGCAGTAATTACATATGTCGTTGACATCCGCGGATTACTAAAACAGCAAAAATAATAGACTTTTTTTGTTTTAAAACCCAACGAATCGCTGAACATTTCAATAGTGCCGTTCACATGTTTGAATTGTTCTTGAACACGTAAATACAGCTTTCTGCCATCTCTGCAATGTTTGTAATAGTCCATTTACATATTTAGTAGTAGGAATGTGGAAAGCAGGTTACATGCCAGTTACATCATGTACCGCAACATTAACCATTTCATTAAGGGCTCTATTACATTCGTCGCGCAAAATGTTGCGCGTGCGCAAAAACCGCATTAATGCGAGGCGAAAAACCGTTCACGCTGAACGTCGTATTACGATGTTCGCGCACAAAATGCACGTTAACGTCTAACGCGAGTGACCCTACGTGAACCCTGCGCTAGCGAAAGATCGTGTGCGCATCCCATACACATTGTGAGCGCAAATGCGTTCGTGCGCTGGTACGCGGATGGTATTGCAATCTATGCGCAAATTTTAACGGACGTTTGCGCGCATAATTTTAACATCTTTTAAAAGCTGGTGGTAACGGCAAATCTGAACGTCCTGGGCGAAACCAAATACACTAGCACGAAAAAAAAATACAGCACAGTATAGTTACACATTCTACACATACTGCACACAAACAATAAAATAGAGAGGTTGTGCGTGTTTTTATTATTGCTGCAGCATATATACTCAGATTGACTTTGACAGGCGCAAAAACTAAACGGGAAACCATTATGATTCTTAAATCAGATTGACTGAATCACGTGAAAATACAGTCTGCCCACCGATTTCTGCGCGCAATGTTATTTTTTACGCGCGATATTTTCGGACGGATGAAAAAATGTGCTCGGATCGTAATACCAGCGTTAATTTACGCGTGTTAACATTTAACGCTGCGCGCAAAAAAATTTCGCGCAAGGAATGTAGTAGAGCCCTAAGCATTTTAATACCTTGCTCTTCTAAAAAAATAATTACATTTTTGCAGATCAAAGCATGGATATACCACAAAAGAATTATTAAATGGACACTCCACAAGCCCTGACCCCCTCCTTCCCGTTTTCTAGATATTTTTGTGTGAAGCAGAAGAGTTTCCTCCAGGAACACAGCCATCCCCATGCAGAAGGCAATTGATTATCCTGCCTGTTGATTATCAACTTGGACGCCGATGATATAAACACACTCTACGTGCTGACCTCTTCCTGTCTCTGGACGCCAGCGCAGCACACTCAACGCTAAAATACAACAATTCTTCCAGAATGTCCTAATTTCCTATATCCCTACTCAGCAGAAAATAGAAGCACCCCATATAAATTAAATCTCTCAATGGAATGTTCCAAATGGACTGTAAGGTATGTATAGCAGATGAGACGGATCTCAGTATGCAGTAAGCAGAAGATGTAGCGCAGTACACAAGAATGCAGCAGACAAAGGGACAATGGATAGCTGAGGACGGAGGCAGACAACAAATAGGCATAGTCAGTAGGCAATAGTGCAGGTATGGAACCAACACATGGTGACCGGGTTGCTGATGTCATCAGAGTGGTCCCATTATGTAGAGGCCATGGAGCTCTGCAAGGTCCCCCGCGCCTGCCGGTAGCAGAAGGCAAGATGGCAGCCAAGGAGGTGCTGGAGGCACAGGCGACCGCAGCTCGAGAGGTCTGGCCATGAAGATGCGAGGTAGGGTGAGTCCCGTGACCTGACATGGACCGAAGCTCAACCCGGCCTCTCAATCAGACAAGAAAGTCTTCTATTTGCATTCACTTAACAATTTTTTGACCTTATCAGTAGCAGCACAAAACAAATGATAAGGACGATGGACGGTGCATAGACTGTACAGATGCTGAATTGAAGCATCCAGTTGCCACCATGAACCAGGGTGACCAATGTCTGAAGGTACAGCAAATAAAGAAGGGAACCAGCATTCTAGAGCCTGTTCTTAGGTTTATTGTGAGCAGTCAGGCAATGTTTCGGCCCATGTATAGCCTGAGGCTCGAGAACGACTCACAACGGTGAAGAGTTCCAGAGTGGCTGTTCCAATCTTGTTTGAACCTGAGCAGTAGGGCCATCCTTCCTAGTTCCTACTATATCTCTTGTCAATTAAGTTTATGTTTACAGCAAATAAATTATAAAATGTCACAAATAACATTAAAATTCAAATAGAATGGATTTATGTTAATAAATTTTTTTGAAGATGATAACTTACATGGACGCAGTACTATTGGACGGGTAAGAGAAGTAGACTCCTTACTCTACATTTATAATCTCTTTACTTGTTACTTCTTTGTATTTTTCTTTACTGTTTTTTGTACTAGAGTGATGAGTAAAAAGCTACTTTTACTTTAGATTTTCGTATATAAGGTATAGGATGCACAAAGGTACATTAATGAGCTGAGGGGTAACGTTCGACTTAGAATAGCATCGGGAGCAATAATGACTGTATGTGGTGCTTATAGCAGTAATAACTATGTCTCACACTATTATTCAAGCCACGCACACCACATTATCTTGGTAATTGGGTGGAAGGCAAGCGTGAGAATAACGGAAGCCAGTCAAGAAGCCTTCAACAGAAGAGAAAAACCTAAATAGAGCAGTCATTTAGACAATATGAAATATTATATCTCACCAAATTAAGATTTTTCCCATTCGCTGCATGCATTTGATTATAAGACTATACATGCACGGATTCCAAACCCTCATAGCAAATCATACTTTATATGGCAGAATGTTTGATGTGTAAATTAGTGGATCTACAAGAGTCAGATGATTTAAAATCGTACTTGTATTCATCAATGTCGAAATGAAAATACATGAAAATACGTAACTCCCATTGCTTTGTGAATAACAATGTATTTAGTCTTCTTTTCGATTTGTTCAGTTCTGTTGCCAAGTCTCGCTTCTCCTTCTGTTACTTATGTTCTCTTAATACATACCTGTAAAAAATTTTAACCGTGTATTTTTTTTTAATAACTTATACTAGTTGTTTAGTTTTAAAAACATATCGTAACGCTGGATTTTATTTGCCCACAGAAAGCCGGCGATGATTGACCCCAATGTAGCAATCCGTTCTTCTATGGATTATGTTAGGAGGATAAATGTTGTTTTCTGTCGGCGAGGATAGATTCTGTTTCCCCTCTTTCTTTCTATCTTTTTTTTTTTTTGCTGTTCTCCAGCTTGGTCAGAGGAGCAGCACTCATCACCTGGAGTGACGGCTGACAGGAATGAGCACAGGCAGGAAGCAGCGCGACACGCGCATTGTCATGCATGACTGACCACCAGCCATCAACAGCAATTAAACATTGAAAGCTCTGGATCTTTCTGGACAGGTTCAGGTTTCCTGGCACTGTCATGATTAGATGTTTTGCACTATTTCCCTGTAGTCAAAATGTGGCACATTTTCCTTTTGCTTGCTCTTTTGAATGCTTTATTCCTTGTGTCTATTTGCTCATTTCATTTCTTTTATTTACTGTTTATTTTTATGTAAAATGATCATTTTTGGTCTTTTTAAATGAAATTTTTCTTGATGACGTGTGCGATCCAGCTGAAAAGAAAACCTTTGTTCTTGTAATACTCGTAACAAGCCTCTTCAAATGTAAAATTTGCAAATTCATGGAAATTCTTTATAAAAAAGGTTAAGGGTATAGGAGCGTATATCTCAGAACTGGACACATTCATACTACAGTGTAGTTTATAACAAGAAGACATATTTAGTTTAATACTAATATAGTCCTTAAAACTCCCCACTATATCAGCTGGTTAACCCCTTGGAAGCCTCTCGCCTGCAGTGCTGTGTGTATGGGCAGTCCTGCTATCCTCATACTGCATTTAATGGATGGGACTGGGAGGATGCGGCACACAATCCCTCCCTACTTGCCAATGGCTCAGGAGGCATCCTCCCCCCCCCCTGTTCTCCATGTCCTCTGTTCCCTAATATCCTATTAGTCCAGCTGTACACGTGCAGCGATATTTAAAAAATCAAACGTAGCTTTTGCAATATTCTATAATTGTCATAAAGGGTTATATATATTTATACAGTGAGGGGTGAACTTGCCACCGAATTGCAAGAACGGTGAATTTCACCGCACGTTGCAATTTTGGGGCAGTTCATCTATTCAGTAAGCTATCAATCAATTGACAGCAAAATACGATGCAGTTTGCCGCAGGCGACCTTCGGCAGCAGCGAATTTGTCCCATAGAGAAGTAATGGTTAACCTATTCAGTACTGAACTGCACCGAAGTTTCAGTGAAATGCCCTGATTTTCAGTGATTCAGTTCGACAGGTTTAAACAGTTGTCACAGTCGCTTATCACCCCAGCCCTCTTCCCATTCCATTGGACTCACAGAGGACTGATTCAGGCCTCCAAGTACAGGGACTTAACACCGTCAAGAAGCTCAGATCAGCGTGAACTATCCTGAGTTTCAGGAATTTTGACCTTGAAGGGGGAACCAACTCAAGACCCAAGTCCCTTCAATGACTCTCTCAATGACACTAAAGTAATCAAGTGCCTTTCTGACGTGTGTGGGCACTCTCACCAGTTCTCACTAACTCAATGATAAGCACCATGACTGCACCAATATTGCATCAATATCACCAATAGTGCTGCTACAAGGGGTAAATCTACAATATGTTGCATGACTTCTCGAAGTGTCAACGTCCTAACTGTACAGAACTAAAATGTGCGAAGGATGCAAAGGACTAAATATGAGCTAATGGAGAGATCCGGCCGGTCAGCGTAGTGATACGCAGGTAGAGACTGGGGGACTTTTTCCCCCAGTCTTTCCCTGCTCCCGCCGGACGGAGGAGGCGGTCGGAGCCGCGGTCCTCGTCGCAGGACAGGAGGGGAGTATACAATGCTTTATTTGTTTTTTTAGGCAGGTGTTAACGGATTCTGCAGAAGCGGAATCCGTTAACACCAAGTCCTGGCTGTGGTTAACTTTTTGTTAACCACAGCCGGATGTTAATCAGCGCTTGTAGATTGTAATACTAATGCTGATTAACACTTTGCGCTCTCCATGTTAAGTATAGGGAGCACAAAGTAGAGTAACCTCGTGCTGAAAAGCGCAAGGTACCAAACACAAACGAGTTACTTAACCCGTTTGCGTTTGGTTCGTAATATGCGGTAGACACCGCAGCTAACGTTAATGCTCACGCAAGTGAGCGCTACCACTAGCAACAAGAATGTAATGTGGTCCCTGGTTGGAAAGGTTGAGGGTGCGTCTAGATTCCAGTGACGGCCAGTTTAGCTCTTGTAACATGTCACAATGGTGGGTCATGTAGTTACATTGTAGCAGTGGCGTCACTAGGGTTGCTGTCACCCGGTGCGGTAATTTATGGTGTCATCCCCACCCCCACGAGTTTTATGGGGGGGGGGGGGTTAACTACTTTTACTCATAAGTCAGTACTCCCATATAACACTGAATGCTCATAATACACGGAGGCCATTACTGTGAGGTTTATTGCTGTGGAGCTCTATGATATGCTCATACACAAATTTTGGCAAACTGACAACCATTACGGTACCTGTTCGAAGGCAGTGAAAGTCCCCATAGAGAAGTAATGGTTAATCTGTTCAGAGACACGAACAGCAAAGAAATGTCCTGATGTCCGGTGTTTTCATTTGGCAGGTTTATTCAAGGTTAACGAATGTATCCTTCCTGGTAAAATATTTTTGTGTAAAAATAAAAAATAAAAATATTTTTTTTAGGGTGTCACCCTAGGGGGTGGTGTCACTCGGTGTGGGCTGCACGCCCACCCCCTAGCGACGCCCCTGCATTGTAGCACAAAGCGGCAGAATGAGTTATACAATTTAGTAAGTTTCTGGAGGTGCGTTTGCGGGGCAGCTGCATACACTACATTTCTGTATTCAATAGCTGGCATAAGCATTTGTTGTACAATCTGCTTTCTTACCGTGGGGCTCAGGCACGATTTGTTTCTGTACAGGGCACCTAGTTTGGGGTAAAGTTTAGATGAGTTTTTCGATGTGGGGGCCAAAGGATAGATTAGGGTCCAACCACATACCTAGATATTTGAGAGAAGTGACTGTAGTCAGCGTGCCATTTGATTTTGTCCCCACACATAGATGGGTGTTTGCAATTTATGTAGTTTTGTCAGTTTTGTCAGTATTTAAGAAAAGTTTGTGGTGTTTAATCCACGTTTCTACCTCTGTGAATTGTTCTTGCAACGCGGCCTACAGCGGCGGGAGATTTGGTTTGCTGGTATAGATTACGGTGTCATCTGCGTACATGTGTACAGTTGAGGCTTTGCAGACGTTGGACAGATCACGATCATGTAGTTCAGAAATATCTGGGTGCCAAAGTTCGCCATCACTGCACTAGAATGGCCCTTAACGGTTTCACTGGTGAATCATAAACAAATCTAGGTGGAGACACAAAGCAATCAACAATTTATTGAATATTAGCAAACCATCCCATTTTTTTCATGCCCATCTGTAGCAGATTATACATTTTCTCACATATTTGACAAATATTATATTTTGTGTGAAACGACTTACAATGCCTGACGCTCCACAATGGCTTCCAATAATTAACCCCGTACGTCTATGTTCATTCCTGTAGATTGAGGACCTGCGCTTTGACTTGGCTTCCACTCGCAGACGATGCAGAATGAACATCTTGTCTAAATTAATGGGATGAAAACAATGGCCTTTGAGACGGGCTTTTAAATATTGCCATTAGTACGCCATTTATTCTTTTAGCCAGACAAGGAAAATATAATTGCATGATTACATTTATAATTAAAAACATTATCTTAAATGAAAAGATTTTTTGCTAAACTGAGATGGGAATTTATTCCCCAAAGCTTTTGTTAGTGTAAACTATATTACGGACTTGTTATTGAAATGCACCGTACGAAAGCCTAGAATTTTTTCCCTTTTTTTTCTTTTCCCCTCAGCAAATGAAAAAATAATTGATTTTAACATTAAACAGTCAGCGGAATTGCATTGCTTTAAAATGCATATTTACTAAAAGGGTGCCCATACTGCAAACGTGGAGCTAATTGAATAAATACAATGTTTTGTTGTTATTGGTAATAGCTTACCAGTTGCATGTGTTTGCTTGTGGACTGTAACTGTCATAAAACTGTATTATAATTAAAAAAATGATTTTACCAAATTGTACATGACGGGACCCTTGCTGTGCAAGAAACTCATTCTTGTCAATGGTTAATTATTTTTCAAAACTTTCAAACCACTTTCATTGGAGGCAGTAACAAAGTAGGTGGTATTTCACTAGATGAGTGGATCCCGACCCTGATCCTCAGGTCCCTTTTGAGAGGTCAGAGTTTAAGGAGCTCCTTGGGGGAAATGCAGACTGAATCCTGCAATCACTGAGCAGCAAATCATATCACCTGTGCTGTGCTTCACATATCTGGCAAACCTGGCCTGTTAGGGGACCTGAGGACCAGGGTTGGGAACCACTGCTCTAGAACAATTAAATTGGTCTTGGCTAACGTTGGCACACTTAGGGCACTATTACAATCTTCACGTTAAAACGCTCGCGCAACGCGTGAATTTGTGTGCCCAGCATTAAACGTTAACGCGCGTAAATCAACGCTGGAATTACAATCCTCGTGCATTTTTTCATATTAAAGATTTTTATTATAAGACAAATAAGCCATACAGTAATATCACAGAAAATATTTTTTAAAAGAGTACAGCAAACACTGTATCAGCGGTAGAACAGCAGGGAAAGATAAAAAGGAGGGGAGCACTCGGACAAACACGGGACCTCTGTACCAGGGAAGCGGCAAAGGCAGCAATCAATTTGCGGACAGGCCGTCTGGTCAAAAAAAAAACGTGGAGGGGACTGCCCGAACAAGAGTGGCGTTCCTGGCTCTCTCCAGGGAAATACCGTAGGCCATGGAAGAGGCCACGTGGCCGGGTGATCTGGGGACAGAGGGGGCAGTCAGAGCCATAGTATCCGCCCCAGTGGCTCACCCAGAGCAACCCAATTTCCGACACAAAAATAATAAAAAAATAAATAAATTTTTTTTAAAAAAAGGAGGGGGGGAGTCCAGATACCCAGCCACCACACAGAAAGCCACAGCCCGGTGGTGCAAAGGATAGTCCACAATAAGAATATCCAGTGTGCAGGGAAAAGGGGGGGGGTATATGTAAAAAAAAAGAAAAGCACACAAAATAAAGTCTGCAGACAAAGGGATAGGGGCCAGATATAATACTCTCGTAAGAACACATATAACATAAGGGGAGAAGGGGTCACAAAGAAAAGTGGGGAAGGGGGGTGTCATCAGCTCCAGATCAAGGGGTGCAGGCCATCAGCATGTGGGGATCGGGGGAACTCAGCCGGTGTCCAAGCATAAGGGGGTACATACGTCTTCCAGCTCCCTGGAGGGGAAGTCTGGCGGACCGGATGACACGCCACCCCAAGAGACCACTGCAGGGAAGGACAGAGCCCTCAGCACGACAGATGGAATGCATGGCGAAGCAGGCGTCAAGTCACTTAGAGAGGCCACCACATCAAGGGAGCAAGCAGAATGGACACCAGGCCTCCCAATGACGTCAGGCATCCAGAGCCCGACAGGCAGCTCCGGCGGGTCAAGAAGGGGTAGCATGCCAGGCTGCCCACGTTGAACCCGGGCAGCAGACAGATCGCTCAACTTCCACATCCAAGACAGCTGGGGTGCAGAGCCGCGTGTCCACGATGCTCCCTGTTGGGGAGGCGGGATATCCTCCCGAGTCATCAGAAAGTCACCCGCTCACATCCAGAGGTACAGCACAGGGATGGTCCGCCGTCTGCTCCTGTTTGGGCCCTCCAGCAGCCTCCAAATCCGGGATCACTACACACCTCCGTCCGGCATCCCATCTGATAAGGGACCACCACTCCCGGAACTCTGCTAGGAGCTCCGCCAGCATGCCCCTCGTAAGCAGCAGGGAGTCAGACAGCTGCGGGGAGGGTGCAGAGAACTCCCCCTTCAATCCCTCCATGCAGGCAGCCAGGTCAGGCCGGATACGTGGGCCCTCCATCTCCACAGCCTAGACCGCTGCTCCTGGGGGGGGGGGAGGTAATTCTGCAGGAGAACGTAAGAGACGCGGGACGCGAATCTGTTGGGGACAGAAAAAAGGCCTCAAGATGGCTGCTGCTAAGGCCCCTCCAGACGAGGAAAAGAAGCGCCTCCACAGAACCTGCTTCTAACCCCAGAAAGTCACCCAGAAAGGATCGGAGGACTCAGCAAAGACCTCAAGAGACAGAGGTGAGAGTTAAAAATCGGCTTAAAGTGGCAAAAAAACACTGAAATAGTAAAATCAGGACGGAGCTCTGCCTCTCTGCTGCTTCTCACCTCGGCTGCCAGCCACACCCCCCCCCCTCGTGCATTTTTTCATCAGTCGAACAATAACGCGTGTAAAATGGAGGTGCACAAACGCACGCGCAGCAACGTTGCGCGCAGAAATCAGTGTGCGCACTGTTTGTTTCACGCGATTCAGCCAATCAGAATTAAGAACCACAATTGTCTCACGTTAAGTTTTTGCGCCTGTCATAATCAATCTGCGCTTATATGCTGCATCAATAAAAAAACACACAACTTCTCATTTATTGGTTTGGTATGAGTAGAATGTGTAACTATACTTTGCTGCGTATTTTTTTTTGGGGCGGGTGTATTTGGGTGCGGCCAGGTTGATAGAATTTTCCATTAACACCAGCTTTTAGGAGTTACTAAAATTATGCGCGCAAAGGCTGTGCGTTACAAACTGTGCATAGATTGTAATGCCATCCGCGTACCAGCGCACAAACGCATTTGCGCTCACAATGTTAAGTATGGGATGCGCGACGTACAGTAAGCTCGCGCAGGGTTCGCGCAGGTTCACCCGCTGTAGACATATACGTGCGTTTGTTGCGCTGACATTGTAATACGACGTTCAGCGCAAAGGGTTTTGCCCCTCGCGTTAATGCGTTTTTGCGCCGGCGCAAATGTATGCGCGAAGATTGTAATAGGGCCCTGACTGTAGTGTTCGGGTGAGAAAGCATTAATGCCAGGATATGTGGCTTTAACGCATGCCACCCATATTACATTGCTGATGCTAAACCCCTGAAAAATCCATTAGAGCATCTGTGATTGCGGTAGCTTCCGCGAGCTTACTGTTCTTTGTGCATCCTATACAGGATCCATGGGGAGCGCAATCAGTAATTAGTGTTAGGGTAAGTAAGGTATTACAAAGTGCTAGCGCTAATTACCACACCGAATGGGGTAATCCAAAAAATTTGCGATAGCTAAAAGCTGGTGCTAACTGATGCCACTTTTGCAAAATCATTTAGCAGCCCCTAAAACCACCCAATAAATCAGATACTCACCTCTCATCACGCGGAGAACGGTGGCCCGATCTGCTGCTTCGTGCCGTCAGTAGCAGAGTGAGAGTGGGGACAAATAGTTCCCAGTCTACCTCTGTGTTCACAAGCGGCGCTATGTGATCTCGCGAGAGCGAGATCGCGCAGGTCTCACGGCCCAGAAGCACAACCCTCCATGGACTGTGGACTCCTATGGACTCCAGGAGGTGATACACGCGGTGGCGCGTAGTGCTTCGTTCCAGAGCAAGGTGCTGAAGTAGCGCCTGCCCCAGAATCTAACACTAAAATGGCGCAGGCGCATGTTTTCCCCGCTAGCATTCCCATTTTAGCATTAGGGAGGGAATAGGGCCCTTAAGGTTTGCTGCTTACATTTCCAGAGATGCTCATCCAGGCTAGAATGTAGTTCATGTGCCAAAGCAAAGGACTAGCAGACCTGGTCCCAGGTGGCCTAAGTCTTGCTCCAAGTGTTACCAATCCCAATGACAACCACAATCACATCCTGAATTACTACTGTACCCTGGTGGTCCAGGTTATTGGCCACTGCCGAAGAGGAGAAATATACTTCTCTTAGCTTCATTAGTCAATGAACAATTAGACCACAAGGGAACCAGTCTTCTAACCTGATAAACATACTGAGAGGTTCCTGCATAGGATGGAGGTCCGTTCTGGAGCCTAGCGACAGCTTAGATTGGTCACAAAACATCAGAATTGACGAGGGAGGTAATACCTTACAAATCTCAACTGATGTATGATTCCATCCAGTGTAGAATTATCCATACTAATGTCGCAGTATTCAAATGTCTTATGTTTTGTTTATAATTTCTAATTTTTGTTTATACATGTAATATCTGCTCATTTTTCTTTGGCATAGTTATAAATATAGTTAGTTATATTTTAAAACTCTTTTTGATGCATCCTTTTTCTGGCCCTGGAGGTGCTGAGTGTCTATAAATAATCATTACAAAGCAAATGAGGCTGTCCAAGAACTTGGGACCTTTTTTGAAATCTGCCCCAGCTGATGTCACTTTGGACATGCTCAGTCTGCGACAGTGATCTCAAACTCTGTCCCCCGTCCCACAGATCTTGCCTACAATTCCCAGAATTCAATGAATTCAATACATGGCTAGGGATTGGGAATCGTGGGAGTTGTAGTTCAGAAACATCTCGGAGGGTATCTCAGAGTTTGACATCCCTCGTCAAGAGGAACCAAATTTCAGAGCCCTACCATCTTAAAAGATCGCCAGCTGCCACTGACAAAGACGTCTGCAACTTAGATCAACTGACAGGATAAAGTGATAATTCTAAATATTGTATCTATATGTTCAGCTACATTAGTACACAACTGATATTTTCATTTTTATTTTTGCCGTGCCTGAACAAGGCTCGACAAGTTTGTATGTTTATAGTCTAAAACCAAAAGCAGTTGTGATATCAATGCACCCCGAAACAAAAAAACAAAACGCACTTTATTCAATTTAATTTATTTGGGGGACAATTTTTAGAAACTATCAGGGTTATTCAGAGAGCGGTGAAAAGCAGGAGAATGACTGGAGAATGGAAAATTCTAGCAGGGTTATTCAAAGAGCTCCGAATTGCTGGCGGCAGGTAACCGAACGCTGAAATTCAGCGTTCAGTTACCTTTCCTGGCCATTCGGCTATTCAGAGAGCAGGCAGTTTGCCAAATGTTAGTGAATTGCCTGCACATACGGTGCCTGTTCGAGGGCAGTGAAATCCATTCCCCATAGAGAAGCAATGCTTCGGCTATTCAGAGAACACAAACCAGCTGAGAAAAGTTGCCGAAATGCCCTGCCATTCGGTGGTTTAATTCGACAGGTTTATTCAGGAGAATCCCAAAGGCTTCAATGTTAAAAATATTCCCGTTTTAACTCAATATCTAATAAACCGTTTGTCATTTTATTCTGCAGTAAAAAGTCTCTTTATTCTTAGATTTTTTTTAGGATCTTTTAGGCATTTTTTTGGAAACATTTTTTTTCTGTTTTTTTTTTTAATCCTTTTTTCTTTTTTCTGTAACAGCACTTTTTATTATCATTCATTGGATCTTATATGTAAATTTCAGACATTTTCGTCCTGTAGTTTCTTTGCAAAACAGCGTTTCACTTTTACAAATATTCAAGCGTACTGTTTTTTTTTTTACTCCATTCGTCTGCGGTGTCGGGTTTTTCCGGCGGCTGCTCTGCACTGTGATCGGCTCCTGCTCGGGTTTCTCCGGCGTGTTCAGCGGGGTTAATCCAGATGTTTCTGCGGGTTTCGCTGTGCGTTCGCCCTGGTTTTGCGGTGAGTTTTCGGCGTGTTTGCGGCGACTTTTCCCTGCATTACGGCGGCCCTGTGGCTTGCTGAATACACTGCAGGGTCGCCGATATAGAATCGCCAAATCGCACCTAATTGAAGAGAATGAAAAGTCACCGAACGTGCAGTGACTTTTCGATTCTCTTTGAATAACCTTGTAGGTCAAAATAGTCAAACCAGAAAAATTCTCACATTCATCTCACTTTCCAAATCGGCTATTTTGACCTATAATTTTTTCATTCTCCAGTCATTCTCCTGCTTTTCACCTCTCTCTGAATAACCCTGTATGTGGTAGTGAAAAAATTGACCTTATGATTCGCAATGTAATCAAAAAGGGCCAGGAAATTTACCCAAAATACACTCAAATTAAATCCATAGTTACACTGGATGTAGATGCTCTGTAGAATAGTACATATTTAAGTCCTTTCACTGTAAACCTGTGCAGATAAGTGAAATACCTGTCCTGTATTGTCATAATACTATTTTATGTATGCGTATTTTGCTTTTCCATGCCTATACTTGTATACAAAACTCAAAGAGCATCCTCATGTCAAGTTGCTTTGATAGCTCTGTTACATGTCTCTGACGTGAATGTAGCCTTGACAGAGAAGCCTTGAGTGTGAAAAGCCAGGAATCGCCCTCCAGTGAGATGAAAAAGAAATTCAGCATACTTGATCATCCTTTTTTCTTTGTCTTTTCAATAAAAACTGACAGTCATGTCAAAGGTATGATGATTGTAAAAACACGTCTTGACATATTGGACCTTGTTATCCCCGTCAGCCCTTAGGTGTGACAAAGGCCTGGAGAAACATTATTAGCGACATGACAATTGGTACATAGACTGCACTGTACATGGAAATCTGATTTGCTGTCTAACAGTTATCCTCTATGTGCGAATAGATGATGCGGAACATTAACGCACTCAGACAAAAGAGTAAAGAAAAGTGAAACACATGGTATAAAGCAGGAAAGTCTGGGATCCAGTGACATTGATGGCTGTGGCTTTATACACAGATTGATTTCACAGAGATTGAAACAAAGTATCTGTACATTTGACACTCATCAGTATGGGCATTTGCACAGTAAAATAACTAAATACAAAGATAATATTCTGGTATTGGTTTCAATGCTAAATACAGGTTTCGTAGCACTCACACAGAAATTCAAAATATTCCACGTTTATTGGAGCATCAACCCAGCATGAAAAGTAGAAAATGCCCACCTGACCTCATGAGACGGGGACAAAATTATTTATAATATTGTATAAAATTACTGTCAGCCTATGTGTATAAAGTGTATATGAAACATAAATGAATCTCTTGTTTAGACCTGGGTCCCAACCACTAGATACAGTATCTCATTATTATATCTAAATATTCCAAAAGCCGAAAAATGTCAAAACACTCTAGTCTTGGTCCCAACTCCAAAGCTTTCGGGATATGGGTTTCTCAAGCTATATATAAATGTTGTTTGGTTTAGAGTACATTAACATTTGGGGTGTCACGTGGTCAATTAAGTTTCAAAACACTTTGGGCCACATTAGATAGTTACCGCTAAAAGGCAGACACTACTGAGAAAAATTAGTGCGAGGTGTTAAATGTTAGTACCTGCCAATTACTGAGTGCAATACAAACCTCGCGCAAGTGTTGGCAATTGATCTGTTAGTCTCAGATGAAGCACTAATATTACACGTCGAGACGCTACAGTTAGCATCACCAAGTACAATCAAGGTTTTGCATGCAGCTTTTGACCAGTTTATTCTATTTTATGGTCTTGTTCTCGACTTCCCCCTCCCATTCAGGCGCTATATATACCGGCTGCACGCGCAACATAGTGACTGTGATCACGCTTTCCTGAGTCAGACACAGGTCCCCGGGCATTTGGTGGTTAATCGTGAGTATAGAGGGTACAGAGTGCATTTTGCAAGTATAAGAAGGAGTGTTTCTGTGTCTTATCTTGTTGTCACCTTTGTTGTTTTTTTTTTGTATTTAAAACTTTTATTTTGCAAGAAACAAAGGATCATTCACCATCAAATCAAGTGGCCTCGCAGGACCAAATTCAGTACTCACAGAAGGAGCACACAATACAGGAGGGGGGTCATAAAGGGAGCTGCAAAACGTAAATAAAAATAGGGGGGGGAGGGGGATAATAACATGAAGGTACAGAAACTCGTCAGAAGGGCTGATCCAGATAAAACAATAGAGGTCGCTGAGGGGGCACCAGGGCAATTGAGAAAAAAAAAGTAAATAAATAATGGGTGGTGAGGGACTGCCAAGTAAAGCGTGGCATTCCCGGCTCACCTCGGCAACCCTGTGGGAACTGAGGGCCATGGAAGAGGCCACAATACCGGGAGACCTGGGGCCAAGAGAATGGACAGGGCCTAGGTAGCCATCCTAGCGGCTCGGGGGGATAGGAAGACCTGGTTTTCTATCAGACAAACAATATGAAGCCCAATAATTCGGCAGGCAAAACCGTAGTACAGAAAAAAAAAAGGGGGCGAGCAACAATTAGTTGAAAATCAGAGGGAAATCATCAAAAAAGGGAGTGGCGGGGAAGTTCTCTACTAGAGAGCGGCGGAAAATGTCAGCAGTAGAGATTAGAGGTCACAGGTCCAAAATCAGCAATAGAGGAAGGCAGCAGGGGGGAGGAAAAGTCTTAAGTCCAGAGAATCCAAAATGAAGGTCGGAAAAGAGTCCGAAGAGCAAGTAATCTGAAAAAGTATAAACATAAAAAGGGGATTCATCACACTAGAAGGGTCATCCACTTAAACAAAGAGAAAAATAAAAGGCGTGAAGGGTGGTGACAAATATTCAGCTGGGGTCAGACAGCAGATCCATCGAATCCGGAGCGATCCCGATAGTGGCAAGAGTCGCCCTCGCCTCCTCCAGGGACGACGCCGGGATGATCCTGCCGCCATGACAGATGATCAGTGAACCGGAGGACCCCCAGCGGTAGCGTATCTCACGGGCACGCAATAAAGATGTGACCTCTTTAAATCGATGGCGGTCTGCCAACGCCAGGAATGGTAGGTCACGGTAAATCACCAGACAGCTGGAGGCGTAGGTGACCCGAAACGTGGGACCTGCAGCAGATAGAATTCTGGAGTGGACATCCACGTCCCTGGTGACCACAAGCATGTCTCGGGGGGCCGCCGCCGGAGCAGTAGCCGCCTTCCGTAGGCGCACAGCTGAGAGAATCGGCGAGGCCGCCGTATATCTCCAGCAGTCTTTAATAGATGCATCGCCAGACCCACAACGTACTCGAGGAGCCCTTCACAACCCACACCCTCCGGGATACCCCGCAGTCTGAGGTTCCTGCGCCGGTGTCTGCAGAGCTGAGGTGAGTAACCTGTGACTGCAACCCTGCGATCACGGCAGCAGCAGCCATCTGCACCACCTCCGTAGCATGGGTCCGGATCTGCACCTCCTCAATTCGAGACTGCAGAGGTTCCAAAGCGGCTCTCACCTCCTGCAAATCCCGGTGCCATAAGACCCGAAACTCCTCCATCACACGGTGCAGGTCGACAGCTGTGAGCGGCGGTGGTGGTACCTGCGCCTCAGCGGCTTCCACCGGCTGAGGCAAGATAGCTGTCGTCAAAGCGTCCGGGCATGGCGCCCTCTCAACATTACCATCGTGGTACGCTCCAGCACGCCCGGCACCCAGCGATATTCAGATGTCAAGAAAGCGACCCTCCACCTCCTCTGTCTTCTTCCCCTTCTTCCCCATGGGGCTGGTAGTGCAGGATCCAACTACAGGCCGCAAGATGGCCGCTGTCCACCCCAGACCGCAGCAAAAAACTGCTCTGTATCAGCGTTAAAAACCGGGACTCCAGCCCCAAAGTAACACCAAACTGATCTTGGGCTAATCAGAAACCCTGTCGAGGAGAGTGTGCCGAAACCAGAACAGAATATAGCCGTCAGGAATAATTAAAACGTTCAGACCCACACGGAGCTCAGCAGGATGGCTGCCACTCTCCTCGACTCCGGACACGCCCCCCTGTCACCTTTGTTAACACTTTCACTACATATTACATTAACCCTTCAGTACATTTAGGGACACAGCAGGAAAACAGTGAGCCAACACACTCTGGGACACAGGAGCCACAGTGCTCTTCCAGAGGTCAGATCCATGAGGAGAGGTACACCTTGGAGGAGAAGTAGGTGCTGATAGATGTCTACATTGAGTGGACACAAAGACTGAATGATCTGTCCTTGTTTGTTAACCTGCGCCTCTGCCTGTGGTTGGAAATCTACCAAGCTGCCTGTGCAGTTCATCAAACACCGGTACCATGACTGCAAAAAGGAACTGAAGGTCAAGATGGCATTCTTGTTTTAGAACCAGTTTTGTGCAACCATGCACCTTCATGTTTTTGGACTACATCTCCCATGATGCTCATCCACTCACTTGCTCAAAAGAGTATCTTGGGAGATGTAGTCCAAAAAACATCTGAAGGCGCAAGGTTGCACAAAACAAATATACATCTAATGCAACCTAAAAGGTTTTTTTCCATTCTTTTTTTTCATGGTGAGTTTTGAGGATTGGAATCACCACACCCTGTCACACCAGCAGGAGGACTTAAGCTATGACAGCACCCAATCCTTCCTCGACCTCCTGGGGGGACATAGAATACATCTTATTCGCCAGTCCAGTAGCGAAGTCTTTGGCTGATCAGTCCCAACCACACTCCACTACACTACAGCTTGCTCCTCAGCCTGCACCACAGCCTGCTGCACCTGGCCCACAACCAGTGGATGAGGAGTCCCTGCAACTGCTGACCATATCCATTATTGACCTGGGGTAGTACCAGGTCAATCTGCGTGGCTACGTCGAGCAAGGATTCATTCTGCTGAGGGAGCTCTTATATGCCCTGGAACTTGAACAGAGGCTGGTCGGCGGGAGATCCAGAGGGGGTTCAACAGAATAGCCAATCAGATGCAGATACACGGGGGGGGGGCTGACGGCGGTCGCGAACCTGCTCACCTTTATGGAGATTTTCATGGAGCAGCAGCGGGAAGGGCTGTGCCAGAGGCGCTACACTCCAGAGTCCAGAGCCAGGTTTTGTTTAGGTTCTGTGTAATGTGAGTTATAGTGGATTGGGCCCTTTTCAAGCCTTACTATTGTTTCTATGTTATGTCTACTTTTATTTTTGAAAGACACCGACAGAACTAAAAGGACACATCTACATTGACTACATACAAGTAATTTTATTTATATGATTACATGGTTTTCACTGGACTTGAGGCGCGAGCACATGCAATTTGATAACCACTGTACGTGCTTAAACCTCTGTTTTATGTAACAAATTGTATGCGCTGTTTTGGATTGTTTACCCATATGAATCTTTAAAGTATCCTCAGTATCTATCCCGCAGAACACATGCTTTGCTATTCCTTTAAAAGACGGATACGCACACCCTGCACCTCATTTCCATTCTAAACACCTCTGTTTTACCTGCAAATCTTTCAGCTCTGTTTAGCCTGAAAAATAATCTCCAGCACAAGATGAAAATTACTAGCTAATAAATAATTGTTTTTTATCTGTACACTTCGGCAATAAATCTGTCTGTTGATGTTCCCCCCTCTTTAATTACAGCAACATCAAGAAAATTAATTTGATTAAAGCTACAAGTCAAGGTGAATTTAATTGCATCATGTTTATTATTAGTAGACTATATAATTAACTTTAAATCCTTAATAGACCAATCCTATAACATGATAGCATCTTCCCATATATTTCCCTGGAACTCGACGAGAGTAGAACGTGTCGGCAGCCATTAAGAAAGCGCTCCAATTTACCATCAAAATGAACTAACGACAGTAATATGTTTAATAGGATAAATCTTTGTGATTAATCCGCTTGCGATCAAACAGCTAGTGTCGCTGCGGAATAATATCAAAAATAATTTCATTGTAACACTGCGCCATGGGTTGGTTTGAGAGTTCCGAGGTATTGCAATAAGTAGCACAATATGTATATTTATTTATGAAGAGTTTATATATGTTGCTCCATAGAAATATATTATATTTATGTAGGATGGAAAATATATATATATATATATATATATATCTACATAACAAGAAAAAAAAATGTCATCTGCGCTCATTTCTATATATTTCCATGTGCAACAAAAAACTGTCAGAGGTTTTAGTTTGCTTAAATGGCCATTGAAGCGTAAGCTCACTCGCCCCATCAAGGCACCTCTCGGTAGAGTGAGTCCTAACCAATGTACCAAAAGCTGCTCCTCTGAGCAACTGCATGCCCCTCCTGCTGCTTTCAGCTAAGGAGAGGCAGAAAAATGGTGGGTTTTATTTATACACGCACCTGGCTCTTCCCATTTGGGGTTGAAAACAAAAACATGGGAAAAGGAACAGCAGCAAAAATGACTAACTGGTATATATAATATATATATATATCTGTTAACTAAAAATTGCTACAAATTGACAATAAACATACAAAAAGTCAGCTAAAATAGATGACACATTCCAAAAATCAGCATGATATTAAATTTCAGCTTTTTTTTGCCCACTTTCCATTCTTAAATTTCTTATTGTAGCAAACAAATCCCTATATTTTACAGTGTGCAGCTGCAATTTCAAACCACGAGAACTAAATAAAAGGCATCTCAAACTCTGGCTCCCCCAAGATGTTTCTGAAACCGCAACTCTAACGATTAACCGGCCATCTATTGCATTCAAAGAATTAAGGGAATTCTAGGTCATCAACAACTTGGGTGGGGCAGAGATTGAGATCCCTGCTCAAAATGGTTATAGCCAGCTTTCTAAATTTCATTGCAGGCAGTTTCTGAGAAAGGCCATTTTATGGCCAAAAAGTTACTGTTTTCCTAATAGGCTACGGGAAGCCTATTTGGAGCACCAGAACCTTCTTGCTAGACATGTGCACAGTACAAAATTTCGTTTTGAACTAATGGATTAGTCCTAAAATGCAATTTATTTAGTTGCTAAAGAAATTCGTTTTCAGTTCTTTAGTATGAAAACTAATTTCATTCATCCGAAAACCAGTGGATACAATTACTATTGTAGTGGCTCCTCAGAGGGCTGAGATCGCTGCTTATTACAGTATCACTCACTCTAAGCACAATGTGCCAGGCAAAGCTGTTACAGTAACTGACTGCTGCTCATCACGGTTCTCAGAGTTTCGATAAAACTAGTAAATAATATTTTTATATATATATAAGAGGTTAGAACAATATTATTTCCTTGTTTTACTGAAACTCTGAGCGCTGTTACAGTCAGTTACTGTAACAGTTGAGCCTGATACATTGTACTGAGAGATAATATAACAAGCAGCCGATCTCAGCGCTCACAGCCACTGGATTTAAAGGGCTAAAAAAAACAAGGCTCCTCTCTGTATAATGTATAGAACATCCTCCTGCATTAATTAATACCCCTCTCTGTATAATGTATATAACATCCACCTGCATTAATTAATGCCCCTCTCTGTATAAAACATCCTACTGCATTGGCATGTGGAGGGTGCAGAACTTCGGAATGCAATGCTTATCCAGGACAGGAGAGGGAACTTTTACTTAAACTTTGTATCTCTGTGGGGGAGACACAGAAATATAAAAGCAGGGGAGAGGGAAAATATTAACGTAAATCGGTCTGAAAGCTCAGAGAAGAAATGACTGGTGCAAATAGATTTTTATAATAAAATACAGCACTTTAAATCTAGGGAAAACATTCAAATAAATCACACTGAAGGCTCATAATGACAGAGTGACTGTGAGAGCTGGATACTAAATGTATCAGACTTAAAAAAAAACTTTATAACAAGCAGCACTGGGAGAGGAGAGGGACTTTATATAAAACGTGTATTATAGATGAGGAAAGGGGGATAGTGCTCCTGGATAATATAAAATGTATCAGACCTAAGCCCCTATTATGCAGAGTGGGAGGGGAGATAACACACATTTTATAAAGTCCCTCTCTTCTCCCAGCGCTGCTTGTTATAAAGGGGTTTTTTACTATCCAGCCCTCCTCTGTCATTAGCTTTCAGTGTGATTTATTTGAATGTTTTCCTTCTCCAGCTGCTTTTATCATCTTGTCTGCCTCATAGACATGCAAGGGTTAAGTAAAGGTTTCCTCTCCTGTGCTGGCTGTCTGTGCTGCGAGTGAGTATTCTGGAGCTCTCACTGTCAGATTTTCGGGTTGGGAAGGATTACGCATACAAACCTTTTCTGTAGCTTTGCTTCATTACTGGTCTCCTTCACGCATCAGTGTAATATCCCAAAAAGGACTGAAACTAAAATGTAGTGCATTTTATTTTAGTTTCTTTCGTTTTTTGTACTGAGCAGTTTCGTATCTCTTGAGTCATACTAAAACTAAATTATCCCAAAATTCGGACTAAATCGTTTTAGTACTAAAACGAATGCACATGTCTACTTCTTGCTTATTGTGTATGATTCTGGCACCCAGACTTGATGTTTTCTTTGACCTGTCAATCTGCATCTTGGAACACCAGAGCGCTGCAGAATATGCTGGCGCTTTATAAATAAAGAATAAGAATAAGATACCCACATAAAGCACAGAGTGTGTGGCCGAATCTAAGAGGTGTCTATGTCAAAATCCAGTCTCCGTTCATTACATGAAGGTAGTGTTTCCCAACCCTGACCCTCAAGTACCTGTAACAGGTCAGGTTTGTCAGATATCTGAAGCACAGCACAGGTGAAATGATTTGCTGCTCAGTGATTGCAGGATTCAGTCTGCATTTCCCCATGGTAATCCTTACGGGGACTTGAAGAGCAGGGTTGGGGACCATAGCACAAAAGCATTTTCTGACCACAGGTCCAATTTTAACACCTCTGACAAACACCTAGAAAGACATGAAAGACTTTTATTATTGGTACATTTAGCCACTTCCCGGCACAGGGCATGCTATGGTGTCCTCACGGGGGGATTGGTCTAAATGCCATGGGTCGGCATAACCGGACCCAATCACTCCCCATACACGCCTTTGCCGCGCCTACCCTGTACACGGGCTGAACGCATCATTGGCTGCCGCAGGACTGCCTGAAGTCAGGAGATACTGCGGCAGCCACTGACGCGTTCGGCCTGCCGGTTCAAGAGGCTGATCAAGGAGGACTTCGGAGCCTGTGGGGTATGCTATGCAGTGCCGTGGTTTTTAGGACCACCTTGCCACCGGGAGGAACCTTGCAGTAAGGGGATAAAAGTGCCAGAGGTGTAGACAAACAAAGGGCTCTATATCCATTATTTTTGGGGAGTCGATAATGGCAGAATTAGGTGCAAGCCATTAACCATTAGCAGCACCCCATTACCAGTCCTAATAGCAATGAGCTACTAATTTAACTGTTTGAGTTGTAATATGCAGGAGCCGCTAACAGATATTGGCTGCGGTACCCAACGCCACTGGAGTTGTGCTGGAGTCCAGAACTTGACAGAGTGCTGGATCCACGGAGACCTGAGAGATCCCTCTAAGTGATCCTGTGGTCTCAGTGTCATTGTGCTAGCAGTGAGAGGAATCAGCAGATCTGTGGGACGGAATTAGTATAAGATGTTTTTATCTGCTCTTAAGTGATTTTGCATATGCTAAATCTTTAACACTAGCTTTTCAAAGCTGGAATTTATTATCAATAATATAAAGAAAAGAGGACTCTAGGCACTCCCCTGGAGAATCATGGCTCCTCCGTTTCCACCCCCTTAATATCAGGGGGTGGAAATTAAGAAGTTAAACGTTAACACCTCCTGACCCCCTCTGCACACTCCACTCCTATTTTTTAACCTTTTTTGTTTCCTTTAAAATCTTACCTTTATCCAGCTTGCTGGGCTAAAGTTGCAGGTGAGATTACTCCCTGACACTCAGAAGACTGAATCAGCCCACTCTGAGAGAGGGAGTTGGAAGCTCAGAGTGTACCCAATCATATAAGATTGAGTGCTGACACTGCATAGAGCAGGGCTGTAAATCTCACGGACCCCATAGATGTTGATGCCTACAATTCACAGAATTCTTTCAATGCAATAGATGGCCAGGGATTCAGGGGAGTTCAGAAACATCTGGGGGGCTGGAGTTTGACAGCTCTGGCATAGAGTGTCCCTTTAATGCTAATGGGCGGCTCAAGTGGAATAGGGACCATAATAAGCAATACATTTGTATTAACAGGGCCCCCTATTCCAAGTTTGTCTTTAAGATAATTACAGGTGAAATTACACATAACGTCTCCAGTAGTTACCTTAACGCTGGCAACTACTATTCCACTCTTGCTGCAAGCTGGGCTTGTGGCTCGTGTATAGCACTTCCCCTGCACCAGCTTACTTTAAGTTAACACCTCCTATACTTTGTACAGGTGATGTTATTTTGTGCCTCGAAATGGAAGCACAAGCTATTCCCAGGTGCTCTCTTCTATTCTGGAGCCAGTATTTCCTAAAAGCTGCCGTTAAGCCATTCTGCATTTGCAAAATCCCTAAATTTAAATAAAATAAATAAACAAATACATTGTGAAGCCCCCTCCCTAAAATTCTCTTACTTACCTCTCATCCCGTGGTGGAGAGGGTGGCACAATCCACCACTTCCTCTAACTGGAAGCAGAGTGAGAATGGGAACAAATAGTTCCCACTGTCTCCGTGGTACATCCGTGGCACAGCGTGATCTCGCCGCCATGATGAGAGGGCTTCCATGGAGTCTGAGTCAATACTTGTTGTGCAGGCGCAGATTTTTTTCACTTACTCCGTTTTAGCAACAACTGCTCTACAGAGCTCTCACTTACTCAGCTCCTCACTACCTGTCCTCACTAATCACCAAATACACCCCAGCCCGCTTCCTAAAGTCAAACAGTGACCTGCGCCTAGCTTCTCCCTGCATCACCTCTTCCCATGATAGACTGCAGGATTTCTCACGCGCAGCCCCCATTCTCTGGAACACTCTTCCTCGTACTGTCAGACTTTCCCCTAGTTTGCCTTCCTTCAAATGCTCCCTTAAGACACTCCTATTTAGGGAAGCCTACCACCCGACTCACTGACGCAACCATCAATCACTCTCACCTTGCAGTCCATCACTCCCACCTTGCAGCCCATCACTCCCACCTTGCAGCCCATCACTCTCACCTTGCAGGCCATCACTCTCACCTTGCAGTCCATCACTCTCACCTTGCAGTCCATCACTCCCACCTTGCAGTCCATCACTCCCACCTTGCAGTCCATCACTCTCACCTTGCAGTCCATCACTTTCACCTTGCAGTCCATCACTCCCACCTTGCAGTCCATCACTCCCACCTTGCAGTCCTCTCCTCCTGTTTCCTCCCCCAACCCTTCTAGATTGTGAGTTCCTACGGGAATAGGGCCCTCGTCTCCTCCTGTACTGCTTATCAAATGTTGTTCAATGTTTTTTTAACCCTGTCTATACTGTGCCCATTGTACAGCGCTGCGTAATATGCCGGCACTTTATAAATAAAGATTAATAATCGATTAATAATAATAACTGTTGAAATAGGACCAAGGGTTGACCAAGTGATAAAGATAAAAGAGACGATAAAAGAGATAAAAAATCTTTTGAAAAAGCACTATATAGAATGAAAGTATTGAGCAAAATAAAACTGTAGAGTTTGCCAAACTCCCTCTAGAGTCTTACTCAGGGCATATTTATTGCTTGCTGAATACTTTTTGTAAAAGAATCAAAAGTGGTGAACATTTGAGGATAACAACCTTGCAAAAACAGCTTTAATACAAATATTTGAAGTTTTGTATATTTTTTTTCAACCTTCTTCCCTCTCACCCCTACTCCACACCATAATGACTAAAAGGTGTACTGTTACATTTTATTTTACTGTTAACTAGTCTTATCCATTTGTACCTTTTCTACTAATTCTTATCACTCCTTGTCATTATTCTCTCTATTTTGCTTTGCCTTTAGACCTATTCTCCCTAGGTTACCTTGCTCTCGTCATCACCTAAAGCTCAGATATAAGATTTGTTAATTTTGCTATTTGATAATTCTCTCTGGTATGTGGAAAATCTATTTGCGGGGACCAAACCTTTGTCTGATGTGATTACATAGTGAATGCTGATAATCAGATTCCTGCTGTGTCTAATTAAGCATCTGAGTGCTAGAGGGACAGAGAATCTCCACTCAAACTGTTAACACCCCAACACTGGATACTAATCAGGAGATACAATGTAATCATTCAGTCTTCCTGTTACACAAGTAGTGCTGGAGTCGAGCAACATGTCGGACTAATCAAAAAATTGGAGCGAAGAAAGATTTTGAAGGGCAAACGGGCAGTTTTTGCCACACAGGTAAAGAGTGATATAGATAAAAGAAATTAATGGAACGTCCGAATGCGATTATTATAGAGTTTATTTGATTGCTTGGTTTATTCGCAAGAAAAATGGGGGATCACCTAGCATAATATTTCCATCCATTCCTCTATCCCTCTTTTTTAGGCATCCCAAATATTTGGTGTTTGTGAAAATTAAACAGAACTGAACAGAAGAGAAATAGCAATGAGTAATTATATATAAATCTGCTACAACAGGTCATAAAGTTGTAGAACAAATCGTGGCGTTGCCTAGTCTCAGGTGACACATCCAGTCCTGCCATCAGGTCATCAGGTCCCCCTAATAGGTCAGGTTTGCCAGATTTCTGAAGCACAGCACAGGGGATATGATTTGCAGCTCAGTGATTGCAGGTTTCAGTCTGTATTTCCCCAAGCAGGGGAGTACCTAGGGGGGGGGGCGGGCCGCACCGGGTGCCAAATGTTCTAGGTACGCCCTTGTCCCCAAGGGGATCCTGAAAATCTGGTTTGCTAGGGGGACTTGAGAACTAGAGTTGGGAAGCGCTGCTCTAGTCCAAACTTCCTCTTTTGCTCTTTGAATGTGGCAAGGTAACCAGAATGTTTAATAACTTTCCAATTTAGTAACACGTACAAACAAAACTGGAGAAGGTTCTGCACTCAGGCAGCACCGAGCAGCTTTTAAAGAAAAAATCCTATTCAATCAAAGTCAGTAACCGAGTGCTTAAACAAGAAGACGGAGCAAGCTGTTAAGTGTTAGACGCTCACTAGTACCGGCACAGTTAATTTTACAGAGTCTGTAAAAGACACTGGCAGTAGCGCCGCAAACTGCCACAGGTATCCTCTGCCACAGTCCATAGCACTCTGCAGAGAGTCACCAAAGACCCACAGAAGCACATTGGAGAACAATCTGTTGTCTGTTCACAAAATCTCTTGGCAATCTGGAATTTATTAATTTCCCAGCTGCAAGCGAGAATGTTGAGTGACCTTGGAATTGCTCCTTATTATCCAGATACACCCTCTTTAGTGCTTCCTATACAAAGTATCAGATATGCTACTTAAACTAAGGCAGTCGTAGCAGCCGAGCTGGAACGCGGGGGTGCAGTTTGGCTGGAATATTACCACAGTCATTATTGTTATTGGCTCAAGTGGAAAAGGGTCTTAAATCATGGACAGTGGGTTTCAAGTCAAAAATAGGAAATGCATGAAGTTCTTTTCATGTCAAAATGCAATCATCAACAGCTCAGAGGCACAAACAAAAACCAAATAAATAGAAGAGTTCACAAGAAATCACAATAAAACCACTATCAAACAATACATTGCTTGGTGGACCTATATCCGAACAAAAAAAACCGAGGGAACCAGGAGATGTACCATCTGCGATTCTCCATCCACTAAGGGTCAGAGGCTGATCCCCAGCATATTACTAAGTGTTCTTTATTGCGGTTTCCCAACACCGTGTTGGACAAGGAGGTCTTTAAAAGATATGAGATCTACAAACCAGACTTGAGCACGCTGCCCTTTTGAGGTGAGACCATTCTGGATGACAGCATTTGCCTGAGGCGGACCAATAAAGTGTGTCCACTTTATCTAGTGGGAATACAAACTATGCTACCAATTAAGATTTTTACATGCTTCAGGGGCATGGCTGTCATATTCTCTTTATGAGGTTCCGTTTCATTGTACAATATCTCGCAATTTGTTTCTCCCTCTTGGTCCCATAGGTCTAAATCATGTATTCATACTTTCATATTTCCCATTTGCACACAGGGTAATGTTTCTGGACAGGGAGCCCCTTAAAAGACCATTTATAAATCAGAAGACACAATGTTCCCATGTGTGTAATTGATTCACAAAATGTGCCATCTGGAAAGTTGGCTACCACAGGGATATGACACAGAATAAATGTAAGATTCAGACGGCAGCAATTGGGAAAAAGAAGGGGGGGGTGGCGTAGGTTGACCGTACCTCTTGAGTGTATAGACAATTCCGGACAATTAAAAACAAATGCATTGGGCTGTAAAATTAATGCAATGCTGGCAACAAAATTATGTATATATATGATATAAATATATATTTTTTTCTTTTGAAATGGAATCCAAATCCCAACGTCCCAATGCTGTATTTCTTTCTGAAAGCTCTTTGCAAATTCTGAGTGTCTGATTCAGACAATGCTGCACAAGAATGTTAATGAATTAAAACGCATCCGGCAGAGCTATTGATTACATTTTGGTATGGTAAATGTTACTAAAATAGATCTTCTTCACAAACACTTAACCTCTTTAGTAACCATGAAAATTCAAGTCATAACAAGAGAAATAAGAGGGGATATTTTTTTTTTTTTCAAATTTGGCTCGTTCGACGGACGTAGAACCAATCTAAAACGCATCCATTTAATGCATTCCTGTATAAATCCGCTACTGAAATGCAACTACAATTATTCTCCTGTACGTTTACATTTAATTTAATGAGTCAGTTGCCAGTGAGCAACATTTTACAGGATTCTCGAGGAATTAAAAACAATTAAAGATAAAAATAGATAAAAGAGTGTGTGTGTGTGTGTGTGTGTGTGTGTGTGTGTGTGTGTGTGTGTGAGAGAGGATATGACTATACACAACAAAAATCTACCACTCTCCAATGTATGGAATTCAAGATAATCACTTACTACACTTGCAATTGGTTTGTTATTTTGGTGAAGTCTGTTGGAATCTGAACATTGAAAATGGATTAAATTGTGGCAAAATATTGCATCATTTGCCATTTGTGCTTGGGGGTGTGTGATTCAATATATTCATCCATTAAGGTAAGAAACACATACCTTTAATAGCAATTCAACCATGTTGGAAAAATGATTTTAATAGGAAATATTTAATTACGGAGAACTAGAAATTCATTTCTCTGCAGACCTTTCCATCCAGTGGAAAATGACTCCTCGTCCGAAGATATTCCCAGCATTGATTAATGGCATTAAACGGTTTCTAGGGAGTCCTACTCACACTTCTCTTTCAATCTAAAGTGAACCTGTTTAAAAAAAAACAACTTTTCATGTAATATCCCATTATGCAGTGAATATATGAACAAGCATAAAGATTTGTGAGCTATGTAATTGCTTGATGGGATGTTTCATGTGTGTAATTATATCACCCCCAGGGATGAGGACTTCTGTACTGCCTTCTCCCGCACTCCACTGACAGCTCCTAATTCCCAACCACTTCTAAGTTGCTGGTCCTGTGTGGGAAACATATCCACGCTGGCTTCACTGCCAGTACAAAAGCACATTTGGCAGATGGGAAGGAGCAGACTGTCAGTAGAAGGCTGATTTCTAGACATGTGCATTCGTTTTAGTACTAAAACGATTTAGTCCGAATTTTGGGATAATTTAGTTTTCGTGTGACTCAAGAGATACGAAACTGCTCAGTACAAAAACGAAAGAAACTAAAATAAAATGCACTACATTTTAGTTTCAGTCCTTTTTGTGATATTACATTGAGTGAAGGAGACCAGCAATGAAGAGCACAACATCGCAAAGCTACAGAAAAGGTTTGTATGTGTAATCATTCCCGACCCCTACCCGGAAATCTGACAGTGATAGAGCTCCAGAATACTCACTCGCATCACAGGCAGCCAGCACTGGAGAGGAAACCTTTACTTAACCCTTGCATGTCTATGAGGCAGACAAGATGATAAAAGCAGCTGGAGAAGGAAAACATTCAAATAAATCACACTGAAAGCTAATGACAGGAGAGGGCTGCATAGGAAAAACGCCTTTATAACAAGCAGCGCTGGGAGAAGAGAGGGACTTTATAAACCGTGTGTTATCTCCCCTCCCACTCTGCATAATACTGGCTTAGGTCTGATACATTTTATATTATCCAGGCGCACTATCCCACTTTCCTCATCTATAATACATGTTTTATATAAAGTCCCTCTCCTCTCCCAGCGCTGCTTGTTATAAAGGGGTTTCTATGTCTGATACATTTAGTATCCAGCTCTCACAATTACTGTCATTATGAACCTTCAGTGTGATTTATTTAAATGTTTTCCCTGGATTTAAAGTGCTTTATTTTATTATAAAAATAAATTTGCACCAGTCATCTCTTCTCTGAGCTTTCAGACCGATTTAACTTAATATTTTCCCTCCCCTGCTCTTATATTCCTGTGTCTCCCCCACAAAGATACAAAGTTTAAGTAAAAGTACCCTCTCCTGTGCTGGATAAGCATTGCATTCCAAAGTTCTGCACCCTCCACATGCCAATGCAGTAGGATGTTCTATACAGATAGTGGCATTAATTAATGCAGGAGGATGTTCTATACATTATACAGAGAGGGGTATTAATGCAGGAGGATGTTATATACATTATACAGAGAAAGGTATAAATTGAGGAGGATGTTCTATACAGAGAGGGACATTAATTAATTCAGGAGGATGTTCTATACATTATACAGAGAGGGGTATTAATTAATGCAGGTGGATGTTGTATACATTATACAGAGAGGGGTATTAATTAATGCAGGAGGATGTTATCTACATTATACAGAGAGGGGTATTAATTAATGCAGGAAGATGTTCTATACATTATACAGAGAGGAGCCTATTTTTAGCCCTTTAAATCCAGTGGCTGTGAGCGCTAAGATGTTGTTATATTATCTCTCAATACAATGTGTCAGGCTCAGCTGTTACAGTAACTGACTGTAACAGCGCTCAGAGTTTCAGTAAAACAAGGAAATAATATTGTTCTAATCTCTTTATATATAAAAATATTTTTTACTAGTTTTACTGAAACTCTGAGCGCTGTGAAGAGCAGCAGTCAGTTACTGAAACAGCTTTGCCTGACACATTGTGCTGAGAGTGAGAGATACTGTAACGAGCAGCCGATATCAGCCCTCTGAGCCACCACTACAATATTAATTGTATCCACTGGTTTTCGGATGAATGAAATTAGTTTTTATACTAAAGAACTGAAAACGAATTTCTTTAGCAACTAAATAAATTGCATTTTAGGACTAATCCATTAGTTCAAAACTAAATTTTGTGCTGTGCACATGTCTACTGATTTCTTTCTCCGCTGTCAATCAATTCTGAGACCTTAACCAAAAAAATTTGACGGGGAGAAGCTCAGAATCTTTTTGCATTTATAAGAATTTTGCCAAACCATGAATAAGCCGAATCTCAAGATCTTTCATTCCAAAACAAAGTCCTGTCGCTATATCATCCACCCCAAGGACTTAATACTGTTCATCTTAAAGGTGACTTATGCCACATCTTCTTCACCACGCCAGGTCGTTACATGCAATTCTTGTAAAAAGCTATTCCAAGCAGTTGTCAATCCAACACACTGCTTGACCAATAAACAAGACACCGCCTGGATATAAAGGGACACTACAATTTACATAAAATGTAACTAGATTACCTTTGCATTAAAGATAAAACCACCTTATAAAACGCAAGCCGTGTTTTTTTTTTTTCTTTGTTTGAAGTAATTGCATATAAAAAGGAAAAATAAAATTAGAATTTTTTTTCTCATATTTCCATTTTCTGGATTTTTCCCCATGATGCAGCTGTTAACAAGATCTGTGCAATGGCTTTTCTTTACTGCTTTTGTTTATTTATTCTACAATATTTACCATTTAATGAGGTTCAGGAGGAAATGATTAGATAAGGCATCAGGAAGCTATTGTTCTCAAGGCTAACTGAGATAAGAGATGACAACTGAATGAGTTAACCAGGGAGCTTAAAAGACTTCTAATCGACCCACTGGTGATGTCCTTTGAATACATCCCAAACAATACAATGATTTGAGTCAATAATCGACCAATAGACTCCATTCTATGACCATTGCCACACAGTGAGAAGTAAGTGATGTAAAGATACTGTGTGGGGGGGGGGGCGTTTTACAACACAAATGATCACACGATGGATGCACCCAGTGACACATATAGAGTGAAATATTTTCTTAACTAAACATACAAGAGAAAAACAAATAACATGTAAGATATCAGCTTCAGGGAGCATGAGACATCATTTTCACACATGGATTGGCCACCACACAGTCCAGACCTTAACCCCATTGAGAATCTTTGGGATATTGTGTTGGAGAGACTTTACGTAGCGTCACGACTCTCCCATCATCAATACAAGATCTTGGCAACAAATTAATGAATGAACATAAATGTTGTGACATTATTACATAATCTTATGGGAACGATGCTACGGCAAATGCATGCGGTAATCAAATCAAAAGGCCGTCCAACCAAATTTAAGAGTGTGTGACTCTTTTTTTTGGCCATGCAGTGTAGAGAAGCAGTATGAGCACATCTTAATTAGGGATGAGCTGTTCGGTTCGATCAGTTCGGAGTTCGATTTGAACATCGGCAGTTCGAAAGTTCGCGAATGTTGAACTTTTTGGCGTGTTCGGTTCGAGTTCGAAACAAAAAAAAGAATTTTGAAAAAAGTATAAAAAATGCTTAACAAATACTAAAAAATCTAGAAATAAAGAGACTTTTTACTGCAGAATATTATAAGTAACGGTTTATTAGATATTGAATTAAAAACTAATGTCTAGGTGCAAAGATTCTCACCTCTAAATGACCTGTGCTCTCAAACGGCGTAAACAACAGGTGTTTAATTAGTGTTTGGAAATAACCTGTGCTTCTAATTAGTCCGGTCTCATGAATTTGATACATTGTATGCAGACTGGGAGTGCTAGGTGTCGTGTGTGGGTCTGTGATGGTGATGTTTCCATACATCCTAGAAATCCGCCACTTCACGGGCAGGTTATGGGGACCTCCTAGGCACGATATTTGAAGTAATTTTTCGTTTTTATTTTTAACCCTTATTTCATGGAAAACTCACTGTCCCTTTAAAAACGTTTTTTTAAAACTTTTTGTCCTTGTTTCCTGTCCCCCAGGGCACTACCCGGACCCCCATACACCTTTTATGGCAAATATCTAGCATATATGCCCTCTTGGAGGGCACTCTAAAAATCGAACTTTGAGTCCCATTGACTTGTATTGAGTTCGTGTTCGTGTTCGAATTCGAACTTTTGAAAAGTTCGCGTTCGAATGCGAACCGAACTCGGGGGTGTTTGGCTCATCCCTAATCTTAATCCATATTCTACAGAACAAGCTTGTGCACAGGCTGATCTATAGGCATGGAACAGTTTTTAATGACCCAAAATAATTTGTCTGGATTTTGGATCAACCAAACCAACGGTCCAATAAAATTCAAATGAACTGTAGACATCAGAATTTTTCTGATGAACTGAAAATTACAAACCAAATGTATTCTTTATGCAGATGTCTATTCAATATATATATAATTTATTTAAAATATACGTTTCAGAATGCACCCCCGATATATTTACAGAGCGCTGGGTATAGTCATTTTCAGTTCCAGATTAAAGCCGGTGCCGTATAGAAAGGCAATACATAAAAAACACACCGGTTGAAATAAAAATAATAATAAAACAGAGAAAGACTGTAACTGGAACAGCTTATGTTGCATCATGTCCATTGCCAAGGTTGTTACAGACTAGGCTATAGAAGCTAATGGATTTCTGGACATCCGTATTCTTAATAATACTTGTCATAAAACAGCAGAAGAGTGTAAATTTGATGCATGGGAGTTAGGTTACCACAATTAACCCAAACAATCAAACCTTGAAACGCTGCGGGTAATTTATGCTCACCCTTAAATCTTGTCCTCTTTTTAGTGCCCTCCAGATACAGATGAAACTTGCAAATCCACGTGGACAGGAATATGATAATATTACAGATCAAACCTTAAGAAAATGGACCTCCAAGTTCCATTTCACCTTACTTGGATCAAAAGACAAGTGCTCTCGGGGGAACCATCGGCTATAAATAAATAAGAAGGGTTGTTTAGGTAAATAGTGAGTGTACAGCATTGTATAGACAGGGAGCTCATGTTTAAGCTCTGCCCAGAAATGATAATGTAATTAAAGACGAGAATATTATAGAAATAGAAAAAGCACATGCTTGTACACAGGATACATAAAGCATATTAATAAAATTAAATATATATGTATATATTTTTTTAAAGTATATGATATTGATATATATATATATATATTATTATTATTTTTTATTATTCTTTATTTATAAAGCGCCAGCATATTCTACAGCGCTGTACAATAAGCACAGTATAGACAGGGTTACAATACATTGAACAACATTTGACAAACAGTACAGGAGGAGATGAGGGCCCTATTCCCGTAGGAACTCACAATCTAGGAGGGTTGGGGTTGGAAACAGGAGGAGAGGACTGTAAGGTGAGAGTGATTGATGATTGCGTCAGTGAGTTGGGTGGTAGGCTTCCCTAAATAGGAATGTTTTAAGGGAGCGTTTGAAGGAAGAGAAGTTAGGGGAAAGTCTGACAGTACGAGGGAGAGCGTTCCAGAGAGTGGGGGCTGCGCGTGAGAAATCCTGCAGTCTATCATGGGAAGAAGTGATGCGGGGAGAAGCTAGGCGCAGGTCACTGTTTGACCTTAGGGAGCGGGCTGGGGTGTATTTGGTGATTAGTGAGGACAGGTAGTGGGGCGCTGAGTTAGTGAGGGTTTTGTAGGTAAGGATAAGGATTTTGAACTTAATTCTGCAGTGGATGGGGAGCCAGTGAAGGGACTCGCAGAGGGGAGCGGCAGAGACAGAGCGGCGGGTGAGGTGAATTAGCCTGGCGGAGGCGTTCAGGATGGATTGTAGGGGGGAGAGGCGGGACAGAGGGAGGCCAGATAAGAGATTATTGCAATAGTCGAGTCGGGAGATTACCAGGGCGTGTATGAGTTGTTTTGTGGTGACAGCGGTAAGAAATGGCCGAATTCTGGAAATATTACGCAGTTGGTATCGGCAGGAGGAGGAAAGAGACTGGATGTGGGGGATGAAGGAAAGAGCAAAGTCAAGTGTAACTCCAAGACAGCGAACTTGGTTTGATGGGGAGATGGTGATACCCTCCACCGTGATAGAGAAGTCAGGAGATGGGGAGGCATTGGAGGGAGGAATAAGTAGGAGCTCAGTCTTTGACATGTTGATCTTTAGGTGGTGGGAGGCCATCCAGGAGGAGATGCCAGATAAACAGTCACTGACTTTTGAAAGGACAGGGGGAGAGAGATCAGGGGTAGAGAGGTAGATCTGAGTATATATATAGTGTGTTTATTATTGCAGAAGCCACCTGCACATCATAGCAGTTCAAAGAATTGCATCCCAGAGTTCCTGTGCTACACTCCCCATATGCAGCAAGGAACTCTGGGTAGGATATGCAAATGACATCTGTATCACTTTTATGCATCTTGGATCAGTTATTACCCAGAACCCTAAAATCAATGCTATGCCACACAAAGTGAGATAGAGGTCATTTGCATATCCTACCCAGAGTTCCTTGCTGCATATGGGGAATGTGGCACAGGAGCTCTAGGATACAATTCATCGAATTGCTTTAATGTGCGGGTGGCTTCTGCAATAATAAACACACTTATTATAGTGTGGAGGCTTTTTATCTCACTTTTAGTCCTCCGCCACAACCCTTCTAGACATATATATATATATATATATACATATACATATACATATACACCGAACGTAGTCCCAGCAACTCCTTTCTATTCTCCAAATGAGAACAAGATTGAATGTCCCGGTGCTTGCTTCCAGAAAAAATTTGTAGTTCCAGCGCACTTGGAGCCGCACATGTGTACTTGATAAAACAATAAATTTTATTTATAACATATTAAAATGAAACCGACGTTTCGGCTCCGAAACTAGCCATTTTCAAGGTAACGGGTAAAGGGTTACCTTCAAAATGGCTCGTGTCGGAGGCGATACGTCGGTTTCATTTTAATATGTTATAAATAAAATTTATTGTTTTATCAAGTACACGTGTGCGGCTCCAAGTGCGCTGGAACTATATATATATAGCTGAGTATTGCAGGATGCAATGATAATGTTTTTATTGGACTAACAAATAAAAAAATATATATATGACAAACTTTTGAGAGTCTCCTCACTTCTTCGGGCAAGTCAGAAGTATCCTGGATATATACAGTATATACAGTATGGAGCCAGAAAGTAAAGGGTGCACTCGAGGACTAACAAAAGGGTTAAAAAATTGTAGTTTATTAAATATGCATCTTAAACCTCCTGTAACCACTAACCCACTAACCTATATGTTTGCTATATATATATATATCCTAATAGTTTTTAAAATGATAGAGTCTGCCATAAGCGTAAAAAAAAAAGCTATAACCGGGGAAATAGTCCAATGTCTTTTCATTTTTCGTCCATGGAATTATTGATTTCAACTGTTTCATTAACTGGACCGCGTAATCCTTCTATTCTGCCAATGCTCACCCTTTGCATTGCATAAGTCTATCTATATCTTGTGTCCTCCTTAACACAATTAGCATGGGATGATGTGTACATTACAGTATTTCTGACAGACTATTAACATACACTTGCAGTGGAACTAATGGAGGTCCGGATCCCTACCCGCATTAGAGACCAGATCACCAATGACCCGCTAATGGGAAGCTACAAATGGGAAAAAGTAGTAAGCGCCTTTTCCTACCACCACACATGGCACTATACTGGCTGGGATGCTGCATTGGAGCCGTTGTTGGTATCGGCTTCTGCATGTCTGTAGGACTCAATGGAGCCCTGTGCGATCCTGCATGAGCTCGTCTGTGTGGTTATGCGCATGAGCCACAGAAGGAGCAAAGGAAGAACAATGGGAACTATTTGTTCCCAATCTTTCACTGGTCGTGGCCAGAGAAAGCAGTGGATGGCGCCACGTTCTGCACTGTGGGATCTCAGGAAAGTAAGGGATTTTTCAATTCCTTTAGATCAGGGTTCCCAAACGTGGTCCTCAAGTACCCCGAACAGTCCAGGTTTGGCAGATATCTGAAGCACAGCACAGGTGATATGATTTTTCTGCTCAGTGATTGCAGGATTCAGTCTGCATTTCCCCAAAGTGAAACTTAAAAGCTAGCCTGTTAGGGGGACTTGAGGACCGCGTTTGGGAACCACTGGCTTAGATGGAAGTGTTTTAGGGCTGAAACAACTAAATCGATTTATCGACAACTAATCGATAATGAAAATAGTTGTCAACTATTTTAATCATCAATTAATCGGTGTCGATTAATCGTCCTGTGTACTGCACACACTGTTTAGAGTCAGACCGAGTTAAACGTAAATAACCTCAGCTTCAGAGCTGATTGGAGAAGACGCGCCACTACTTTACTAGATATGATTTAGTTCTAGGGTTATGTCCGACACAACCAGTTTGTTTTATTCTGTTTACAACAGTAGCAGAACTATAACACAAACAATAGGATACTGCCACTTGGTGAAGGAGCTGTATGCCTGTGTTTTATCCTTACTTGAAGCTGGAGTCCTGTGCCACCACCCCACCCTCCCTGCCGCACCTCTTTGGTTGGGAACTGCCATTCTCTCCCTTTGGTCTGGTCCACTCCCTTTCCCCAAACTCACTCCCACACTCAGATCTGGTATTTTGTCTATACCCACTCCCTTTCACACTCAGGTCAAGTCACTTGAGCAAAGTCACTCCCTTCCACCTCCAGTCCCTCCTCCCTCTCAGTTTGTTCATGAAATTATTTAAAAGGGACACGCTACACACCCTGACCGCTTTAGCTTATTTACCCTGTTTTCATGCTGACATCATCATCTATAACCAAGTGTTTGCAGCCGTGTTCGTTTGAGAAAGCAAACATAGGCTTAAGCTACGCATGCAGCACCAACCCATCCCTCTGACCAAGCACTCGCATACCTTGTGTAAAAAGTACACAAGATCCGCAATTTGCTTATGGAAAAAGGGGGAGGGGTTGTGGTTCTTTATATTTTTTTACATAAAATTCCTTTTAAGTAAACAATTTTTTTCTATTTTTTTTATCCGATGAATCGATTAATCGAAATAATAATCGGCCAACTAACCGATTATGAGAGCAGCCCTAAAGAGTTTAGTAACACTCTGCTTGAGGCTTGGCTGAAATATCGGCAGGAGCCATCATGGCAGCGGTTGGAGCTCCAGCTGATAGCTTAATGCCGGAATGTCAAAGTCTTGCCTTGCAGGTTTTGAGGACCTACAATTCCCAGAATTCTTTGAATGCAATTGAAGGCCAGGGAATGATGGGCGTTGTATTTCAGAAATGTCTGAGTGGCCGGATTTTCACAGCCCTGGCTTAACGCATCAGTGGTGATCCAGACCTAAATATTTGGGAACCAACACATAATGATATCCAAAACTGTCTTCTTGGTGTTGTTGGCTAACATTTATTACATTTACACTTATCTAGGATTCCAGGGGTTCATACAAAAGATATTCAGTTTGATGCAGTGTTCTTATCCTTCCCCTAGTGTATCAGATCAATGTTACTTAGTACCGATCCAGAGCTGCACAACTTACTGGAAAACGTGATATTTGCTGTCATTTTTGTTTCATTTAAAAGAAAAGTTTGATATAAACGTTTTTTTTTCTTATGCAGCTTATTCTGTTTAACAGTCACAGTAGCAATCATGTAACAGATGTCGAACTTGCTGATTTAGAGCTCCAATGGCACTCCAAGACTCTTGAAGCACAAAGGTTGTCTAATTTAGGGCCTATCTTGTCAAAGACCAAATAATTAGAGTAATTTACAAAGGCCTTATAGTTGGTTTGATTTTTTTTCGCTAATGGTTCTGAAAACTGTAATTTTAAATTAATGTGCAGAGAAAGCTGTGATTACTTGTTATAAAATTGTAACTAATTGGTACTTGGAAAAGTTAACTGCATAATTATATTTGTATGTCATAATGAATACTGCACATATACAAATCAGTTAAAACATTACATTGCTGAAAACTGGATAATATTTTATGCAATATTTTTCAGCCTGAGAACGCGTTACAGAATTATAAAATGCTGCATCCCTTTTATAGCAGATGATAAAAATAAAGCAATAATAAAATAAGAATTGATATTCAAGTGCATGGTCGTAACGCGACATAATGTCTATTTTACGCCGGCAAAGACAGATTATTACATTTCAGTGTTCAGATGAAAAAATAACATGAGGTTTGTAAATGTTTTGGAGGTTTCCAATATTGATTCAAATGAGATAACCCAGTTAGTTAGTTAGATAACCATTTGTAGTTTCTGGCCCAGTTCAGATTTGGCATGTCCATAGTTTCATCTTTACAATCAAAGTAATATATGGTTATAACAGATCTCTGTGCCCGGACAGGGTCACATCTGCCAAATGCTGCTTCCTCGCTGGACACTCAGTTTCTCCTCGTGACTCTCACACCTTTCTCTAGTACCTTAGCCGCAGCTTAAGGCCCGGTGCATGTAGAGAGCCTGGCTAGCACCCCAGGAATAAGCAGTAGCTGTAGACCTGGAGCCTTTCCTTGGCACAGCGGGCAGAAGATTCCTGGTACCCCAAATCATGAGTCGTGACTTCAAGCTTGGTCAGAATAGAACTGTTTGACAGAGAGGACAGATAGAGTCAAGGACCAGCACATTTGCGTACAATCAAACAGACAACATCACAGATCAGATAACTACACAGGACCTTCAAACAATGGAGAATGGGGGAAGGAGAAAGCACGTAAACAAAAGGAATTTCTTACCGAGAGAATTTACACAAAAGAGAGGGCAGGTACTATACAGAGATAATACTATAGAGAGAAAAGGTTAGATATTTGAGGGAATGTACGCAAAATACACAAGAGACTATACAATAACTACACAAGGGAATAACACACACACATCAGAAATATTTAGTTACCTGGCAGATATACAAAATAGTGAAAACCAAATATATTTAAAAGGTCCACCAGTTCCCCCAATAGTCTCTTTCACGGGCTATAGTCTGTTGGCAGGAGGCCAGCGCACAGCCCCCTCCAAGTCGCACAGCGACAGCGTGTTCTGTCACAATGGTGATTCATATTCAAAGCCAAAGTTTACATTATGAATCGTAAACAAATGCAAGGAAATGTACCTCCTCCCATCACAACAGGTACTGGAAGTGATCGCTAGGTGGCAGCACAGCCACGACAACAGTTCAGCCTTGAAAATAGCACTCTCACGGAACAATATGGCTTACTGTTTTCAAATGGCACAGGGTTGCAAGCTGGCATGGCATGCTACTCATAATGTGAGTCAGCGGCAACAATCTAAAATTTATTGAGGACAGTGAAATTTCCGAGAATCTGAGGCCAACACAGTCTCCCGATGTTATCAGCCTGGACTTCTTTTTTGTGGGGCTATCTAAAGGAATGAGTGTACTGTAACAAGCCCCACAGTACTGACGACTTATCGAAACCATTAGTAATGAGATCCAAAACACTGATGATGTAATGTTGAGACGTGTTCGCAACAACATGCAGCGCTGTGACATGTGGCTTACAGAAAATGTCAGCCACTTTTGGCACATGCGCTGATGGGATGTGTTCAACATAAGAGGTATGTATCCCAAAATTCTCATTAATTTTCCATTCATTCAAGATTTATAACAAACTCTGTATTCGGGTCTATGTGAATCAGCCTGGATTTTACATGAAATATAGAATAAATAATAATTAAGTACCTTTTTTTTGCAAATTAAATGTTTATTAAGATTTTCAAGGGAACAACATAAGGGATACAAAAAAAGGGGGGGTATGCAATTAAATACATATTTAGGTAAGGTACCACACTAGTAGTGTTGGGTGATTTCCTTGATTTTCAACGATTTAACCGAATTCGAGGTCAACATCGATTTTACTTTTCCAAAAATCAAGGAAACTGGATTTTTAATTGACAGAGCCCCTGACGGAACATCGGCAGAGGAGAGCACAGGTGCGGAAAGTGCCTGTTGAACCTGGCAGCTCTGTTCTGCTGATGCTTAGATGGATGCTTAGTCAATCAAAAAGATCCAAATTCCTTGATTTCGGGAAAAGTAAAATCGAGGTCGAACACGACCTCTAACTTGAATAAATCATGGAGAGTGGACGGAATCACCCTGCCCTACACGCTAGGCATTCTTTCAGTATGTATTACACAATTATTATTTTTAATCACACTTACAATACTTTCTTGATTTTATGCATTGAAAAATGCCTGGTATTCGGATACCGGTTACTATTCCCGTTTCCATCGAACAATCTGAAAAATGTAAAAATGGATTTGGGACAATGCCGTCGTCACTTCTGAAACGGCTTTGGCCGTGTTTCCTTTTCAAGTCAAGTTATTTCTTCAGATACCCTTTGTTTCCTTGTACATGTGTCTAATTGCCACATATATCATGCGGCTCGGCCTTGTTTCATCATCCACAATAACATTGTTGCTTTTGTGATTTGCGAGCTTGGAAAACACCGAGACAATATAAGCTCGGGTCACTAGTAATTAAGTCAGTGGTCAAGAAAGAAAATTCCTTTCAGTCCTCGGTGAAGTATTTAGATATTTTACTGCGGCATCCTTTTAGTCCACTCTCGGCTTATAAATATTAATTTAAAGACTACCAACAAGGACAGTAAACGGATTTAGGCATAAAACTTCCTGTCAGGAATGATTTATCCCAAATAAAAGGAGAACTGAGCATAGAAAGCCTGCTTCACTAAATTTATGAGAAATCGTGAAATGGTGCTTTAGAATAAAAAAGGGCTTTCACGCCGTGCCCTCCTTCCTTCGACATGGTGGTCACTCTGCACAATAAATATTTAAGTGCTTTGTTTTCTTGCTGCAGATTAATAACAGAGGGAAGATAAACAATATCTAACTTTGTTTGGAGGTGAGGCAATGAGCAAGCAACTGGTCGTGACAATCATTGACCAAAACACAACGTGTGACTTAATAAATGATAGATTTATAATGTTTATCAAACAAAGCCAACATACGTCCAAACACAACTATGAGATAAATAAAAAATACAAGAAACTGTTATATTACATAAGATATGAGCCAAATTATCACATGAAATTGTATTTAATTGCTATAATAAACTGAAACTTTTAGCCAAAAGGAACATCCCAAGGCAACCACTGTAACACGTTATCCTTTTTGAGTAGGTCACAGTCTTAGAAGGTAGAGAAAACAAAGAGGACCGTGCACTCAAGATCATAAAGAAGCTTTATTAGATGGATGCCCTCACACCGTTTCGGCTCCGGCACAAGCCATTTTCAAGTTACTTGAAGAAGGCATATGCCTGAGTCGAACAGTTGTGATGGCGTCCATATAATAAAGCTCCATCCTGAGTGCCTGGACCTCTCTGTTTTCTCAAACTTCCAAAACCAAGACCTACTCTTGTTACAGTGTTTGCTTTTGGATATTCTTTTGGGTCAAAAAGGTTTCATGCTCCATCCTGAGTTCTCAGACCTCTCTGTTTTCTCTACATGATATGGGGTTTGAGTCACCCTCATCTCTGTGGCACCAATGATTTGGACCCTTTGCTAGGTGAATGCTGTTCCTACTTTTTGCTTTGGATGGTCTTGGACAGTAATCTGTTTCTGTCTCAATGTATAAAACTGTTTGTAAGAACGGTGAGTGACATAACTCACACATAGGAGGCATGAATAGAGATCTTAAGGAGAGTATGGAGGTCTTCTGCCATTGTGGGAGTTGGGGCTCATGTGAAGCGCGCTCAGAGAGTGATTTCTCCAAGACCTAAAAAATGGTTTGAAGCATCCAGAACTCCTGATCCTTACAAAGGGAAAGGTCAGCATGAGCCACCAGGCCAGTGTCCTTCATCTGAATGGCAATCTGAGGGGTTTATGTAGCTTCTCAGACATGAAGCACTGCAGAACCTGTCAGTACTTTCTCAATTAACTATGCTAATATGACAATATTTTTTCTAATATACATTTTAGCTCATTCACCAAAAGCTTTTTCAACACAGCATAAGTTTGAGAGCGGTGTAACGGAAACGCTCAGGGTTCTGTCCAAAATTCCAGGACCAGAACCAGCCCGTTATCTGTCCATCCCTTCTCTGTCCCAGAACCAGCCCGTTATCTGTCCATCCCTTCTCTGTCCCAGAACCAGCCCGTTATCTGTCCATCCCTTCTCTGTCCCAGAACCACGCCAGGAGACCCAGTCACCTTCCACACTACAGAGAGATTCTCCAGTGAAGCCAAGATTCAACACACACGACCAGAGAGACTCGATCCTTGGTAAAAGCAGGAATGAATGGATTTATTCTCAGACAGACAGTATGTTAAAACAGATTGCACAGTGTATGTTGGTTACCTGGGAGGGGACTAGAACGATAGATCTCTGCTGTCTGATCCCCCCTCCTCCCAGTGATAAGATTATCTGTCCAGCACAATCAATCCCAGGGGAGATTACATTTATTCAAGCTAACAACTCTTGGAACTGCATCACAGAAAAAAGTTTTAAAAAAAATAACAAACAACATGCCAATGTCCAAATGCTCCATGGATAGTCCTTGCCATAATCACCCATAGTCTATGGGCATGGGGCAGGCATCCAATTCTCTCCAAAGGACGCAAAGTCCATATGTAGTGTAGCCAATGCTGCGAGTGCCCGCGCCAGCCAGTCTCTGACACCTGGAATTCAAGTCTCTCAGAAGGTGGCAGAGGCTTCCGTCACAAGCGGTATGTCTGAAAATCAGTTGAGTGGACGAGGAATTTGTCCACATATAAGACAACGTACATACAGAGAAATTCTCTATGCCATCATTGAAATAAGATCCTAATAGACAGCCAGAGCATAACCATGTGTCCCTTTGGTCTTTGTATTTATGATGTCCAGTGCATTTGTGGAAACATCATCTTCTATTCCAAGCCCCATTTCATACGCTTTGAGCTGTACACATACATGAGGCCGAGCTTGGTGGAAAACCTGGAGCCCTTAAAGGGATTCTCTGGGGTTAAAATGGGGAGGGGGAACAAAAGAGCTAAACATGAACCCATCCTGCCCTCCTCTACATTACATTCCCATTTTAGCTCTATAAATCAAACTCCTTCCAATCCTCCAGAAGTGACATGCTGCTAGCTTCCTGCAAGAAGCAGCGTGTCACGTGACCATAGGAGAGGGAGACTTGAAGCTCCAGTGAGCCTCCATCCGAAATCAATTGCTTACTGGTTGCAATGCCCAGAGTGTCCCTTTAAGCCTGTCAAAGCACAATTTTAAAAGGTATGGGATCAATATTGCTGAAATCAATGCAGTTTAACTATTCATACTTAAGGTAAGGAAAAAACATTCACCTCCTTCGTGGAACAAAATAAAATACTGCTCCTGCTGGAAAGGATTCAGTCTATAGGACAGGTCTCACTCACAAATCCAAATATTGATATGGATGCTTTACCTGCTAGCATAGATGATTCACTTAATAATAGTTATGGAACTGCTACACCTAGATTTCAGATTGACACATGTTTCCATGACATAGAATCATCAGAACTTTGGTTAGAACAACAGAATTAATTCCTTTGCTACGAAGGGATTTTCCAGATAATCACGAAGCAGTGGTTTTGGCGGAAATTATTTTTAATTAACTATTATACAGTAAGAAATATTTGTGAATATTCCCAATGTATTCCTTACTGTAATAACCTGACTGGCAGGTTTCGCCATCTACTGGCCAAAAAGAGTTACAGCAGTTCTGGTATCAGTGCAGGATCAGTTGGAGAGATGCCAGTCAGATTCCCAGCTGCAAAAACTTTAGATGTACAGTATGTTCTGGAGCCCTAATGCACAGAATTTAATTTACAACAAACGCAATTCCTTTGCATTGCTTCAGTGAAACATCATATCGACTATACTCTTTATCAAGGAACCAGGAAGTGCTTTGCAGAGTGTAATCAGTCTTGGTAGTGAGGGGTTTAACCCTTTGAGGACCAATGACGTATAAGGTACGTTCTGGGAAAAACTCCCGTTAAGGACCAAAGACGCACAATGTACGTCATGGTCCTCTAACCCCCTTAACTCCCTATACTCACCTCTGTCTTCAGGTAAGTCAAACCAGCGGCTTTATGGGCTGACGCACTGAAATAATAACCGGGCGCAATGATGTCAGTTTCAGGCCTGCCGGGGCAGGGGCTGAAAGGGGGGGTCCTTTGGACCGCTCTACCTCAAAAATGACTGAAGAAAAAAAAATCAGGCACTGCTGGAAAGGGCACAGTCTTCCCTTTTCCAGCGGTGCCTCTCTTTAATGCCTTAGGTACAGGATCAGGATTCGGCACCCATTGGTGCTGGATCACGGTCCTCTCCCAGAGGTGGCTGACATCTTTGATGTCAGCCAAGCCTCCCGGGCCACCCCTCACCCACTGACATCTTCACCATATGCGTGATGACGTCAGTTGGGCAGTTAACTCACTAGCTGCCAAGTAGAGATATGGGGTCCTTTGGACACCCGTATCTCCCGATCCGTGCAGCTAGAGGGCCATGGTTTGTATTATTGGGAAGGCCAGAGCATGATACCTAACATGATCCTGTTCTGTTTAAAAAAGTAAATAAATAATAATAAGAAAAAAAAAGGTGTTTTTTTTACAAAAAATTGTCTGGGGGTATAATAAAACAGGACTTCAAATCACGTTTAAACATGATGTGCATAAAACGGTCAAAATGAGCTCAGCACACACAGGTGAATTGGCTCAGGCTTGGGTCAGATGAACGCAGTGCGAACGTGCCTTTAGCCGTACTTTATTACGGCTGTGGTAGCAGCAAATGACGTCCAACACAGGCCCACACACGAAGTACGGCCGCACGAAAGTTCGGCCGCACAACGCAAGCGGCAAACAAATGCATTTTTGCAAGAACATCGAACCGCTAGTACTGACGTACAGAGTGCGCTGCGTCCGCATAGCGGAGTGTGTGCGTGATTAGGAGACGTCAGACGCTGCTCATGTCCGGCCAACATAACGTCCAGACACCCAAAGTTTCCTGGTTTGGATCCGTAAAAAATCACAGCCGAAATTGCACATTGTATGACCGCTATCGCGTCTTCCGTGAAAAAATGCGTTCGGACGCATCAACGCACTTTTTGACTGTTGACGTGAAAAATGTGTTCGTCTGACCATAGCCTTAGCAGTGAAGGGGATAAAAAAGCGAAAACATGTAAAAATTGGGTACTTCAAAACCCAGGAAAAAATTTTGAAACTATTTAGCCGGGGTCTCTTTGGTGGTTGTAAATTTTGGGGGTCAAATTTTAGAAAAAGTGTGTTTTTTCAATTTTTTCATCATATTTGATCATTTTGTTTTATTGTAAATTATATGATACTAGGTGGAAAGCCTGCCCAGAGGGCAGTCTATTGTTGTTGTTGACAACTCAGAATTCAAATCATCATGTCCACATATTTTATTTTCAATGTCCTATCCAAGAGTATCTCTCTATCAGGGTAATTCAAAGAGATCCGAATTGCTTGAGAAAGGTAACCGAACGCTGAAAATCAGTGTTCGGCTACCTTTCCTGGCCATTCGGCTATTCAGAGAGCAGGCAATACGCTAAATCCTGGCGAATTGCCTGCACATACGGTGCCTGTTCGGTGCCTGTTCGAGGGCAGTGAAATCCCCATGAAAAAGCACTGCTTCGGCTATTCAGAGAACACAAACCAGCAGTGAAAGGTTCCCAAAATGCCCTGCCATTCGGTGGTTTAATTCGGCAAGTTTATTCAGGAGAATCCCATAGGCTTCAATGTTAAAAATATTCCCGTTTTAATTCAATATCTAATAAACCGTTCACTATAAAATTCTGCAGTAAAGAGTCTCTTTATTTATAGATTTTTTAGGATATTTTAAGCATTTTTCTGGACTTTTTTATTTTTTTTCAAAAGTCCGATTTGTTCTTTATTTTTTTTTAAGTTTACTTATTTTTTTTGTAACAGCCCTCTTTATTATCATTCCCTGGACCTCATATGTAAATTTCAGACATTTTCGCTCAGTAGTTTCTTTGCAAACAGCGTTTCACTTTTCAATCATTCATGCAAACTGTTTTCCTAATTTATTCACTTCGCTCTGTCTGCGGTCTCGGCTTTTTCCGGCTGTGATCAGCTTCTGCTCGTGTTTTTCCGTGGTTTTTGTCCGGTTAATCCAGATGTTTTTGGGGGTTTCGGCGTGCATTCGCCGGGTTTTGCGGTTAGTTTTCGTCAGGTTTGCGGCAGCTTTTCCCTGCAATTCGGGGACCCTGCGGTGCTTGCTGAATACACCGCAGGGTCACCGAAATGGGATCGGCAAAAGGAACCGAATTGAAGAGAACGAAAAGTCACCGAACGTGCGGTGACTTTTCGAATCTCTTTGAATTACCCTGTATATAAATGCGTTTGTAACGCGTCCATCGCCATCCCATCCGCAACAGGAGGGCCAACTGAGCAGCTGTGATGGGTGCGCGCGCAGCTGACAGTGCATTACAAAGGCATTTATATATTAAAGCAGGTTCCTCTTCCCGCTTAGATTGTAAACTCACGGGAACAGGACCCTCTTAGGTTGTAAACTCACAGGGACAGGACCCTCTTAGGTTGTAAACTCACAGGAACAGGACGCCTTAGATTGTAAACTCATGGGACCCCTTAGATTGTAAACTCATGGGACAGATTGTAAACTCATGGGACCCCTTAGATTGTAAGCTCATTGGACCCCTTAGATTGTAAACTCATGGGGCCCCTTAGATTGTGTTGGGCTTGGGCAGGCATTTTTTTTGTAGCGTATACATTATGCGTATACTTACTTTATGCGTATATATAACGGCACGTGGTATGCATGGCATGTCAGGCTGGTATTTAGGCACACTGGTATTATGACACACTGGTATTATGCATGGCAGACTGGTAATATGGCTAGCAGACTGGTATTATGCATGGCAGACTGGTATTATGGCTGGCAGACTGGTATTATGCATGGCAGACTGGTAATATGGCTAGCAGACTGGTATTATGCATGGCAGACTGGTATTATGGCTGGCAGACTGGTATTATGCATGGCAGACTGGTAATATGGCTAGCAGACTGGTATTATGGCTGGCAGACTGGTATTATGCATGGCAGACTGGTATTATGGCTGGCAGACTGGTATTGCGCATGGCAGACTGGTAATATGGCTGGCAGACTGGTATTGTGCATGGCAGACTGGTAATATGGCTGGCAGACTGGTATTGTGCATGGCAGACTGGTAATATGGCTGGCAGACAGGTATTTGTGTCCATTTAATGGCGAGAAAAACAGTATATAATATGTGTTGGTTACATAAACGAGTAAGAGGAAAACTAAAGCTAAACACAAACAGCGCAGAAATGTAAAAACAGCAGCGGGAACTTTCGGACAGACAATGGTAAAATTTCCTCATCACTATAGGGTTAATGTGGCAAAGTTGCAAAGGTCACTTCAAGGGCCACTACCACCAAAAAATGAAATGTCCTTATTGTGTTTATTTTATGTTGCTGATATCTTGCATGTGCTTTGTTTTTTTCTTGTATGTTTAGTTAAGAAAATATTTTACTCTATATGTGTCACTATGTGCATCCATTGTGTGATCTGTTGTGTTATAAACTGCCTCCCCCCAGCATATTTACATCACTTGCTCCTCACTGGTTGGCATTGAGCACATAATGGAGTCTATAGGTTGGTCATTGACTCACATCATTGTATTGTGTGGGATGTATTCGAAGGACATCACCAGGGGTAGATTAGAAGTCTTTTAAGCCCCCTGTTTTATTTCATTCAGCTGTTATCTCTTATCTCGGGTAGCCGAAGCCACAATAGACCTTCGGCAATCTTATCTAAATTGTAAATTCCCATGGTAATAAGGCCATCATTTCCTCCTGTATCTTTTGGTGTATTGTAGAATTGTCTTGTCTCTACCCATTGTACCTTTTTCAAAGGAGTGCGGAATGTGTTGCCACTTAATAAATAATAAAAATAAACATTCACTCCTCCACACCTTTGTCTCATAAATACTGTAGGAGCTAAACCACAGCTGTGAAGTAAAACATTTGCACAGATTTTGGTAAATGTTGCATCATGGGAAAAATACAGAAAATGGAAACAGATAAAAAAAAGAAATTTATTTTTCCTTTTAACATGCAATTACTTTAAACAAAGAAAAAAACAGCAGTATGTGTTTTATAAGGTGGTTTTGTTCGTAATGCACAAGTAATGTAGTTACAGCTTGCGTACGTGGTACTGTCCCTTTCAAGTTTGCGGCATGAAACCTCTTCAAAGCTATTCTGTTGTTGCCATTTCTCTATCGCTGTACCTTTTCTCCTGTTTATTAGTCATCTTATATAAAGAAATGGGAAATGTGTCAGTAGATGTGTATGCATATAGTGGCATCTCCATAGCTGGCACATGTAAGGGTAGTGGTATGGCTTTACTGACTCAGTACTGCCTACCTGAGTCCGGTTACATTGTCCACACCTTGATCCAACAGCTGGCTATGTCCTCCTGCACTACATATGGAGGACATAGGAGGACATAGGAGATTGGCTATGTCCTCCTGCATTACATATGGCTCCCTTCCATCTCCCCACTCAACCTAAGCCATAGGCCACACTGACTCTTCCCACCATCATTACTGCCTCCTATCTGGCCAAATTCATTATGCTCATTTGGACCTGGTTTGTAATTGGTTAATAGCAGAATTTATGTCCAATGCATACCTTCATTGATCTGTAATTTGTTAGAACAGGGAACAGGAATCATTATTTAACATTTTAAACCCGTCACTCTATTTCAATACACACAATCAATATACACAATCAACGATCGAGCTACGAACTTAATGCATTTAAATCAAAATGTGCAGCAAGAAAGAAAAAACAGCAGAAACAAGTTTTATATGTTTGTGTTTGCTTGTGCGTGTATCACATAAATCAAAACGCTCGAGCACATACGGATACGATAAGAAACGTATAGGTACGATATTTATTTATTTAGAAAGGATTTTACCAGGAAGGATACATTGAGATTTCTCTCGTTTTCAAGTATGTCCTGGGTTCAAGAACATTGAAGTGTTACAGTTACAGAAATACAAAGTAATACAATGCAAGATATTAATAGCACCACTTAAAAAATAAATGTAACAATGCAGAACACAACAGGAAAAGAGATAAAGATACTACTAAGAAATACTGCTAGAATTGGGACGGGGAACAGTGAATCCTCCTTTCACTATCAAACTTCCAAAAAAGGAAAGACAACCGGTAACAGAAAAGAAGTCCCAAGCGCAAATAAAGGAAAATATTTGTCAATAACACAGAATTACAGAGGTATATGCTGCGAGGTCGTTAATGATATTATATATTGACACAAACCAGTGTATCTGTGTATTATAAACAAAAAAGGCAAACAATATACCTACACGTCGTACAGTTTATGGAATCTTCTAAAAACTCTTGCATACATGCTGAACAATATTACAAGAAAAACACATAATAGTGCAATATGCTGAGAATAAAAGGTTTTATTTTTAGGCTCTGACCCTGGTGACTGGGACCAGTTTTTATCTTCACTATAATGTCAGAAGTGTGACAATATGCCCTATGAATGTTTCTCCAATTTTATTTGAGGAACTCTGAAGCTCGCATAGTGGACTGTGCCACTCCATAAGTTGGCACAACGCGATTCACACAGAGCTGAAGTTTGTGGGTCTGGACAATGTGAATGTCCACTACCGTTGATTTCCTATATTCCATAAGACTTCTTTTTAGAGTATTACACTGTTGGTGTGTTCTGTTTTTTTTTATTCTTGAGAGACATTTGATCAAGTCCAGATCTGAACATAATTATTGATCTTTTTTTATTGTTGCACAAACACCTGCACGATTATTTGCATCAATAATATAGTTATATCACGTGTTACACAAACTTGTGCATTCTAGAGAGCCATTCCTACTGTATGTCATCAGAATAGTCCAATCAATAATAGTACATTTATAAAGGAGCTAGGGCTCAGCTGGAGAACAGGGGAGAGAACAAAGGCACAATGTAGGCGAGAAAGATAGAACCAGTCCCAACCAGGGTGAAGCGATACAAGCAGGTGCCAAGTTGAGGGAGAATGCGTGAGAATGCAGTTCCAGCACTACTTTTGCAGAGGGAATGGAGTTCGCATTGGGCCCACACACTATAAAGCACACGCTGTTCAATCATATGTTTCCCTCTTAAATCACAATAAATTTATGATTTATCACATATTTCTGTTAAAACACACATGATATATATAAATATATCATATTAGAGTGTGTGTTTGTGTTAAACACGAGATAATAATCGCTAATTTAGTACCGGCTGGATGGAGTAGAAGTAACATCACTGCTCTATAACCGTGGAGACACAGGTTCGAATCCCGGCAAGAGCACCTCTCCAGTAAGTGTCCTTGGGCAAGACACTAACGTTACATACTCGCCACCCAGAACATACTTGAAAATTAGAGAAATCTCAATGTATCCTTCCTGGTAAAATACTTTCTCAAAAAAAAAAAAATTGGGTGGCAGAAATCTTAATGAGTTCCAACACTAATTGTCACGTTTCTGCCAAGCCCCCTGGTGGTGTGAACATTATTGTCAGCCCTTGTGGTTTTCCGGGTTAATCTCTTCAGGCTCTCAGTCTCCGCCCCTGGAGTCTCTGTGACTGATCAGATCTGTGGTCACATGACGTGCCCTGCCCTATTTATATGGCCAGCAGTGCACTTGTTCTCTGGTCCAGGATAGGTTTTTCCTAAGGAGTGCCTGCATTGTGTCTTTTGATTTCTCTGAACCTGTTTATATTGATATTCCTGTGTATGACCTATTGACGTGTTTTCTGGATCTCTCTCTTGTTAGCTCCTTTTACCATGTACACTGTGTTGTGTATATGATATTCCTGTGTATGACTTATTGGCGCGTTTTCTGGATCTCTCTCTTGTAAGCTCCTTGTAACCTGTACCGTGTATCCAGATATTCTTGTGTATGACTACTGCCTTGTTTCTGGACCATTCTGCTCTCTGTATCCTGTATGTCTTATTTCTTGGTTTGTGTTGTATTTACCCAGCAGCATAGTGTAGGTTATTATAGAGGACAACTATTAAGGACCTCATTCATGGCTTAGGGTTCTGTCTTGCTGCTGGGAGTATTGGTTGTGACTTCTTGCAATCTCCTGTTGTGTATTGTTTTGTTTACCCACAACACTGTAATTTGTATTAGAGCAGAAATTTTACCCAGTACAGGGCCCCCTTTGTGTCTGTATTCTGTACTGTCACTTCTTGCTCTGGTTCTGTTCCTGCATACTGGATTTTGCACAATGCAGCAGGCCGCAAACCTGCCTAAAGGGCTTAAAGACGAATGCTATAAAGAGCCCCCCTTGACATCCACATGGTGGGGCGCTCATGACACTTATTTTTGAAGGTCTTAACAAACTAGATGCAAGGCTCAACTGGGTGACAGAGCTAGGGCCAAATTACATACTTGGCGCTAATGTTAGCATGCAAGTATTTACTGCATATTTCAATCTAAACGTTAACGGGTTAAGTAACCCGCAAGCGTTTGGTACCTTGCGCTTTTCAGCGCGAGGTTACTGTACTTTGCACTCCCTTTACTTAACATGGGGAGTGCAAAGTGTTAATCAGCATTAGGATTACAAAGTCCTAGCACTGATTAACGTCCTCCTGCGGTTAACCACAGCATGGACTTGGTGCTAACGGATTCCGCTTCTGCAGAATCTGCTAGCAATATCCAGAAACCCCCCAAAAAATTCAATATACTCACCTCCTGTCCCACGGCGAGGACCTCGGCTACGTCCGCCTCCTCAGTCTGGCGGGAGCAGGCAAAGACTGGGGTAAAAAGTCCCCCCAGTCTCCCCCTGTGTATCACTACGCTGACCAGCTGAATCTCACAAGGCAAGATCCGGCAGGTCATGTGACCACCGGCGTCTGCTTCAATGGAGTCCTATGGACTCCATTGAGAGGATCCGCGCGGCTGTGCTTAGCACTGCTGCACGCATCCCAGGGCTTAGCACCCACAAACAATGCAGGCAGCTTTTTAGCGCCTGCATTGTAATCTAGCGCTAAAACGCGGGCGCTAGGGGGAAAGATGCGGGCGCAATTTTTCCTCCATGGCGCCCGCGTTTTAGCGCTAGGATCGTAATTTAGCCCCTAGAGTTTAAAGGTACAATGAGAGGCAACAGCACTGGACAGAGGCAAATTCTGATTAGAGAGAAAGGTTTGGAAACACAACAATTTAGAGCGGGATGGGGTAGAAGGACACAAGATTCTACAACTCCAAGTCCAGCATTTGGATTTGCAAATTTGAGTTAGACAATGGTCAAGTCTACCATTTTGCCGTATGCATCTGATGGATAGACTGACGTGGCCATTATAGTTTTGGCTACATCACCAATGCAGCATTAACCACTTCGCTGCGGTGGACGCGCTCAGCGCGTCCAACCGCATGTCACGTTCCATGCGGTGGACGCGCTGAGCGCGTCCAGCCTTTGGGGTCAGCGTTCAGCCGGGTTCCGGCCGATCGCTGGCCCCCCCGGTGCGGGCTGACATCCTCGATGTCAGCCCAGCATCCGGAACCGCCGCCGGGCTAATTAGGTGTCATCGCGGGGGCGCGATGACACCTAATTCAGGCCCCCCCCCCGCATGTGCGGAGGAGGCGTCTGAAAGGGAGGGGTGAGGTCCTTCGGACCTCTCTCCCTCCCGATCGGCGGCGTTGCGGGGGTTAACCCAGGCACCATTTGGAAGGGCACAGCCTGCCCTTCCAAATGGTACCTGGCATTAACCCCTGGGGAGCCGGATCACGAATCGGCGCTGAAAAGCGCCGGTTCGTGATCCTTTCCCGGAGCTGGCCGACATCTTGGATGTCGGCCAAGCCTCCGGGAACTCCCCCTGAGGACTGGCGTCATCGTGCATAGCACGATGACGCCAGTCCTGGAGTTAACCCCTAGCTGCCACCAATGGTGGAGATAGGGAGTTCCAATGAACTCCCTATCTCCCGATCCGTGGCAGCTAGGGGTTAAAGTTTGGTATTGTTGGATCGGCCAGAGCATGGCCGTTCCAACGATACCAAACACGAAAGTGAAAAAGTTTGTAAAAAAAAATATAAAAATAAAAATACAAATATATTTTTAAAAAAAATTATAAAAAAAAAATAAACAAGTTTTTTTTCTTTTTTTTGGTTTGTTAATGCAGCAATATTGTTCCCATTTCAATTATAATGTGAACAATGATGCTGCACTAACGATTTTTGTATGCGGTGCGTTTGTTAAAAATCGTGTAATTTTCCACAAAAAAAAATGTAACGAGACCCCATCTCAATTTTTTTAACAAGCGCACCCCATACAAAATATAACCGCAATTGCTCGCATCTTAAAATGTGAAAAAAAAACACTTTACACATTGTAAATTATTGAAAAATCATATTTTATTGCATTTTTTGTTATAATATACAGACAGGTCATGACGTATACATATAATAATGACATATTCTGAATCTGCCGAGTCTGACGGAAAGAACGATATATAATATGTCTGGGTCATATACTAAAATAAGCCTTAAAAACACGTTTAAACATGATGAGCAAAACCAGTAAAAATGACCTCAGCACAGAGGTGTGAAAAGCCTCAGCAGCGAAAGGGTTAAAGATGTGGCTGGGGATGACATACCTCCAAACCCCCAACTTTGCCCTTTTACCACCTCCTGCGTTCAGAAAGATCTCCAAAAGTTGGTAGGTATGTAGTTGTGCTTCCCAACGCTGTGCAACATTATGGATCTACAAAGGTCACAAAGTCAACAGAGGGTCTGAACACAATAAATGGTGACTATGTGAGGGAACTTATATAGTTACATAGGCTGAAAAAATCCATGCGTCCATAGGGTTCAGCCTTTCACGCATCACCTACTGCTGTCGATCCAAAAGAAGGCAAATAACCCAGTCTGAAGCGCTCGCCAATATGCAACATACTGGGAAACAAATCCTTCTTGACCCCAAAATGGCGTCAGATTATGATGCAAACTTGGTTTTATTTTACCTTAGTTATATCGTTAAGACACCATAACTGTAAAGAATGGATTAGTCCATCATATAACATTCGGAAAATTACAGACATAAAACAAAATGTCAGCAGAATTACTGTTGCGTTCCATTATTGTTTTCCAAACCTAAAAATACACCTTGAATAATGGATTACTCTGTGGCTATCGGCATTGTATTTCTAAAAGTGTGAGGTTACTTTAAAATTGCATGATGTGTATCTGAGCTACCTGTTTATTTATGAGTAAATGTAATAAATAATAATAATAATTATATTACGAACAGTATTAAAGTCCTACGAGATATGGCAGTAATATAACACAAGGAAACAGGAATTATTTTTTCTGGAGTTTCTGTAATAGAACCGCCAAAAGAATAGCACAGCATGAGAACAAACGCAAAATCCATAGAACTTTAGGCAATATATTGAATTTATGTGCTGCTGACCAGTAAGTATAAAGTTCTATCCCCCCGGGGCTCACTACCACTCATGTATTACTTGTCAGTAAATTCAGCGCACTCAGAACATAACAACTGGAGCAATATTTCTGATCACAGTTCAGTTTTACTGCACCCAAGAAACCCCGTAATCTTTAAATCCCCTCACTGTTAACATCTGTTGAAACATTATTGGTCCCAGTACAGCCAGGCTGCTCTGAAATAGCATTTAACAAAGTACTTAACACTAACAGGATAATTCTGGAAGCAACCATGTTTAAAAATGCTTTATTACTGATAAACGGTTGCCTTCTCTGAACGCGTGACACCCTAAAAATCACCAGGTGTGCATAAAAACAGTGCAGGCTAATAAAAAATTATATATATATATACGTTTAATGTGCCGTAATACTAACATATAAGGGATCATCCAGTAAATGCCAACGTTTGCCAAAGCTGCAAATAACTGAGAAAAGTCCACATCGTTATTATTATTATTTATTAAGCGCCAACACATTCCGCAGCGCTGTACAAGGTGTAATGGGTAAAGACAGGACAATTCTACAATACATACAGGAGACAGGTCGGTATTCCTGCCAGCAGATACAGGAAGATATAAGGAGGACCCTATTCCCGTGGGAATTTACAATCTAGATGGGTGAGGGGATTAGAAACAGGAGGGGGGGACTGCAGTGATGAGTTAATGCAGGGAGAGGTGAGGACTGTTTTTGGGTCAGTCGGATGTCTTTTTACGGAGTCGGGTGGTAGGTATTGTTTCAACGGCGACAAGCGCCAGTGTTTCACATAAGAAACTATAATAAAAAATATATGTAACCAACACCAGCATAAGATATAAGGGGTTATTCAGGGAGGTCTGAAATGTAACCGGACACTGAAATTCAACGTATGGTGACTTTTTGGGGCCATTCGGCTATTCAGAGAGCAGGCAGTATGGTGCTGTTCGACGGCAGTGAAATCCCCCATAGAGAAGCAATGGTTAATCTATTCAGAGACACCGAACAGCAGAGAAAAATTGCCGAAATGCCCTGCTGTTCGGTGTTTTCATTTATCAGTTTTATTCGGGCGAATCCCATAGGTTTCAATGTTAAAAATACTCCCGTTTTAATTCAATATCTAATAAACCGTTTATCATTTTATTCTGCAGTAAAAAGTATCTTTATTTATAAATTTTTTAGGATCTTTTAGGCATTTTTTCGTGATTTTTTTTGGCAACATTTATTTTCCTTTTTTTTTAAAAAATCGTCTTTTATTTTTTCTGTAACAGTCCTTTTTATTATCATTCATTGGATCTTATGTATAAATTACAGCAATTTTCGTCCAGTAGTTTTTTTTGCAAACAGCGTTTCAATCTTGAAACTTTCAAGCACTTGTTTTTATGTTTTTTTTTACCCCGTTCATCAGCTTGTCGGCTTTTTCCGGCGGCTGCTCTGCGCTGTGATCGGCGGCTTGTTGACTTTTTCTGGCGTGGTTTTTGCGGCGGTTTCTGCTGGTTTTCGCTGAGTGTTCAGTGAGTGCTCGGCGAGTGTTCGTTGGGTTTGTGGTGGGTTATCCCTGCACTCCGGGGGCCCTGCAGTGCATCCTGAATACATTGTAGGGTGGGGAACTTTGATTCTCCGAAGTGCAGGGAAGTGCAGGGAATGAGAGGGAGCCAAAATGTTGGTGACATTTCGGTGCTCTCTGAATAACTCCTATAGTCATACGTATCTCAGTTATTCCCAACGTCTCCTCTTCCCGACGTAATGCCAAATGAATGGCTAAGCACAAACAAAATTGTGGAATAACTGTGCAAAAATAAATATAACAAACAGAACATAGCGCAACACAATATAAAATCAATTGTTGTGTTAGGCCCCCTTTGAACCACACTCGCTAGATGTTCCACAAAAGAACCAGTGACACGACAAGCTTTGGCTGAGTAACCCCTATAGAGATTCCAGCAGTTCTAAGTAAGAATCCTATTGGTCACCTCATGGCAGGGATCTCAAACTCTGCCCCCCCATCCGACGTTTCTGAACTACACCTCCCATGAATCTATTGTAAAATCACTTTTCATGAATTATACAGTAAGAATTATTTGGGGATTTTTCCAATGTCTTCCTTACTGTAGTATCCCTGTTTCACAGGCCAGTGTCTCCATCTACTGACCAAAAAGCGCTACTGCAGCTGGGGCTCTGTGCTGAATCAGCTGGGGATTTGTATTTTAGACACAGAGTCCCAACCTGTTTCAGCACCTCAGCTGTCATGCCCGAGGTGCTAACACTTCGCATTTGCGATCAACAAAATCCCTTTGTGTTGCCCCAGAATAACACCAAATCAAGTAAATTTAATAACAGGGCACTGGCGGGTGCATTAAACACCAAGGATTCTCAATCTTGGTAGTGAAAGAGTTAGATATGCATTTGCTATTGAATACAACACAATCTAAATGAATTCTCTTAACTCACAACGAGGAGTTATTTTGTCAGTTCTGTCACATCCAACACACATTTAATCTCTGGACGCCTCAAATCTATCAGCTGAGTTCAGCCTAAACTCCTCCAGTCCAGGCACCAAATTACAGTTGTTTTTTCCAATGTTAAAGTCTTATGCACAGCTACATTCGTTTTCAGACAGTGATAGATTCCGCCATTGGGTAAGTCGTTAAATATAAATGTTGGGCAGAAATGTCACAAAGTTTCCAATTTCTGTTAACCCAACGCAAAGACCATGGATGAATAGATCTGTTATCCTTGGTATAGATTCCTCTTTTTTATAATTGTGTTTGCTGGACGAGCCAAGCACTCAAAGATCTAAAGCAGAGGGGTCAGCAACTTGATCCTCCAGATGCTTTGGAACTACATTTCCCATGAGTGTCCACTAACCTGATGAGTGGTTGAGCATCATGACCAAGGTTGCTGACACCTGAATCAAGGTACCATTTCTGGTACTGAAACTCATTTCATTTTCATCCTTGCTCTACAAATGTTTTATTCCTAGTGATAAATGTGGCATAAAAAAAGTGTCCACAGAGGCCAGTGGTCCGTCTGACAGACATATTTGTTACGTTTCACTAGTCAATGTTCAATCAAATATTTGCTTTCCTAGTCCTCCTCTACTTTCAGCTCTTACCCAGAACTGCCCGTCAGCTGCTTATGAATAGCTACTGGTTCTGTCCATTTGTTCCCCTGGTGTTGGATGAAATCAGCGTCTGTTTATAGGAAGATGGCGATACTTGGTCAGTTTAACAAAATCACCTACATCCATATTAACTCCAAAACTTATTTCAATCACCGACATGTTGATTCATGAGGTTCAATGACTGCCAGCTCCTCTCGCATCGGGACATTTTTCTTCCAAACAGGTCTCCCGAGCTGACAGTTATTGTATGCTGTGTTTCATACATTCCAGATTTATTTGTTATTAATATAACATACTTGAGGAAAACATACACTGCAGAACAGACCCCATTAACAATAATTCTTTCCAAGACAGCCTGTTTTGAGAAAATCTAAAACAAACCACAGAGAATAAGGAGAATAACGTAAATGTCATTTACAAGTATTATTTTTGTTAAAAATAGAAAATATTTTCCGATCCTGTAATTCACGCGGATACCATCACTTTCACTGATTATTATTTGTAATTCATAAAGATGACGTCAAAAATATGTATTTTTTCCCCTAATCATGCTACAGTTGCATATTTTCTGCCAATAAAAGTACAAATACACTCATTGTACTTAATTTGCCAGATTTCTTGTCAAAGCATAGTCCACAATTGACTTCATTTCTAAAAATAAATAGCAATCCTGAAGCATGGCTTGTATTATTGTATGTACTGACACTCATATGTTCACCTTCTCTCTCTCCTGAGTCTGGACTCTTCTCCTCTGCATCCAACCATGCTCTGATCACCCCCATTCTAAAGAAGCCATCTCTCGATCCCACCTCCCTCTCAAACTACCGTCCAATCTCTTTGCTCCCCTTTGCTTCCAAAATCTTTGAACGTCTGGTTCTATAACCAGCTCACCGGTTTTCTTGCTGCTAACTCTCTACTTGACCCACACCAGTCCGGCTTTCGCTCCCAGCGTCCACTGAAACTGCTCTGACCAAGGTGACTAATGATTTAGTGGCTGCTAAAACCAAAGGTCACTTCTCTCTGCTTATTCTTCTTGACCTGTCTGCATTTGACAATGTTGACCACCCTCTTCTGCTCCTCACGCTGCGTCAACTTGGACCCAGTGGCACCGCTCTCTCCTGGTTCTCTTCCTATCTCTCTCGTCGCTCCTTCAGTGTCAAAATTTGGCAAACTGCCTGCTCTTTGAATAGCCGAATAGCCCCAAAATGTCACCGTACGCTGAATTTCAGTGTCCGGTTACATTTCGGACCTCTCTGAATAACCCCTACAGGTAGCTCACAAAAAGGATACACCCTCGGGTAAATAAATTTGCCGCAATTTAATCCATTTTCAGTATTTCAATTCCCAAGAGCTCCTGAAAAAATGAATTCCTCACCTACTTACACAAGAGTGAGGGAATAAAGGGAGAAGTTATCAAGGTCTTATAGAAAAACGTGCCTGGAATATGTCCAGATCATTGCATTTAGAGAAATAAGAGTTACAGTCATGGAAAAAACGCAGAGAGAGGCACCACATCATATCCGCATGCTATCGTCACTTTAAGGAAGGACGCAGACTTCTTTTCCCTTTTATTTCTTTGATGAGTGTAATTTGCGAGAACATGAAACACAGCGACACTAACAGGCAATACCGTTAGGAACCAGACATCTCTTGGTGGAACACTTATACTAAGAATCCGAGCCTCAGGCTTCATGTAACATATGTATTCAAGCATGAACACAGTATGTTGCTGTATCTGTGCATATTAATCTAGAAAATAATGAAAGACATCTGAAATGTTCTCAAGGATTAGGGCAGGAGATTTCATTTTCAAAGCAAGTCCATTTTTTAAATTCTACTTTTTATAACCTTTTCTCAGATCCGAATCGATCATATTATTGTAAGCAAGAGATTATTAAATTAGAAAATCAAACCTTAATGTTTAATGGTTTTTTTTAGTTGTAGGGTTACAAATATTACATACTTGTGCATTTGAGCAAAAGAAATAAAAAAAGAACAAGGAGACGAGTAAAGAAAAAAAAAACACAGTTTACAGCATTGAAGGTAAATAAAGACACGGCGAACTAAACCGAAAATCAATTTTCCACTGACTTTTAAAAAGAAGTTTACAAAGTAACAATTGGTTCCCGTGTGTTCTTATTATTTCATAACATTAATAATTTAAAATCTTCCCTAATCCTGCTTTAACGCACCGATATATTTTACAAGTGTTCCATGTGTACAGGGATTTAGTATTTTAGCAGGTGTTTCAATAACTGTTGGTAATTTTATATCAAGTCAGGAGGCTTCATATTTTGCATTCTCTTTTCTTTACTAAAACATCAGCAGCAAGGAAAGTTTACATAGCAACAGCAGTAACCAATCAACAACAAGAGTGTAGTAAGTCCTTAGCCACGCCCTCTTTTCCTGCTGCTGGCGACCAGGTGAGACGTTTTCAAAACAGCTCCTGGTTGCCAGGCTTTAATTTAGGTGTAATTTGTCACTGTTAGGTTTATTATGTAATTTTATACTCAGATTTATTATATGTACTGTGCACCTGATTGTTTTTTTCCTAGGTTTCCTCCCTGCTGTGTGGGCACTCTCCCGCCTGCAGGTGCGCTTTGCTCGCGTTGCGCGACTTGCGGCACCCCATCGTAATTTACTTTGTTTTAACAGCTCTGTTTTCTCCTTAAGGTTTTTTTCCCCCCTTTCTTTGTGTTTTGTGCGGCGCCCGCCGCCTTCCCGCGAGTGCGCGACTAAACTTTCTCCTCAGGATAGTATGGCGTTCGTCCGTGCGCACTCCGGCGGCCATCTTAGTTCTAACCAGCAATTGCTGCCATTCGGGACATCGCGTCTTCGCGTCCCGATGCAAACTAGCAGGTCAGCACTTACATGTTAAACGGCCTCCGCTTCTATTTATATAAATAAATTATTATTTTTGGTGGGATTTCTGTCTGCCCAACGTAAACATCGGGTAAGCCCCGATACGCTTATACTATATATATACAAATAAATATTATTTCTTCTGGTGGGATCTGTCCCATGAAGGCATCAGGTGAGCCCCGATAGATAGATATATATATATATATAATATATATATAAAAATAAATTTTCTGACAGGATATCTGTCCCACGAATGCATCGGGTGAGCCCCGATAAGTAAGTAAGTAAGTATGTATATATATATATATATATAAAAATAAAATTTTCTGACAGGATATCTGTCCCACGACGGCATCGGGTGAGCCCTGCTAAGCTTATATATATAAACAAATATATTATTTATCAGGCGGGATATCTGTCCCATGAAGGCATCGGGTGAGCCCTGATAAGCTTATGTATATAAACAAATATATTATTTATCAGGCGGGATATCTGTCCCACGAAGGCATCATGTGAGCCCTGATAAGCTTATATATATATACAAGTATATTATTATTCTGGCGGGATCTGTCTGTCCCACAAAGGCATCGGGTGAGACACAACACATTAATTTATAATGAATATATTATTACCTTCCTGACGGCTAGTACAGGATTTTTCTGTTTGGCCACACTAAACATCGGGGGAGCCCTGATATATATCCCTATAAATTTTAATATATATATATATTACCTCAACAGGTGAGTCCCGTTATTCTGTTTTCCATGGATCCTCCTCAGCTCCCCACCAATCCAGAGGAGCTTTCGGCCTGGCTTTTAGCTGCCATTTCAGAAACACTGCCCATAGCTTGGCAGCCAAGCCCCGCTTCCCCAGCCAGAACCTCCGGTCCTTTCTAGGGCCCAGTCACCGGCCCTTTCTGAGGGCTCCCATTCGGTTCATTCTGAGGCTGCCGTGCCATCTCGTAAAATACTCTGGAAGGGTTAATCTGAGTCCGCTGGCTAGGGTAAGGGCCCTGCTACAAACTCCTCCCGCACTTCTGTCCCCAAAGAAGGGGACGATGATTATGACATGGATATTTACCAGGCTCACTACCCGAGGAGGACGGAGCCATACCACCGGTGATCCACCGACTACTGCAAGCTCGACGGGTGAGCCCCGTTCTGATAGCTTAGCGATCGTGCCCTTCTCTACCGCTCCAACACCGCCTCGCTCCTTGGTGTCCTCGGATACCCCGGCGCCACTCCTCGACGCTAGAGGAGCCCCCCCTCCTTTTTCGATCCATGCACTACCACCCACCCCAGGTCTTCGGCCTGGCTCCCGCCTGACCACACAGCGGAGTTTCTGCTCTTCTGGCTACGCGGTCTCTTAGTTAAAATTTCCAGGGCGCATCTGTGGGCAGGATGCCCTTGCCCGACGCTGCCTGACAAGGTATCTCTTACGCCAGAGTTTGACGTGGATTTCGTCTCCTTTCTGGGCAAGGTTGGCAGGGATCCTTGTCGAAGTCGAACAGGGCTTCCGCATCGCCCAGGACAAATGCTGGAGGTTTCAGGCCCGCTCGTCACGGTGGACGAAGCACTACCTTCTGGAAACATAGAAACTGTCGGCAGATAAGAACCTTTCGGCCCATCTAGTCTGCCCAATTACATGGATACTTTACCTGGATTTATCTTTTGTTTAGGATAGCCTTATGCCTACCTGCTCGGCCCTGCAATGGTCTGTGAATGGGCACAGCGTGCCCTCTGTCTTTAGGTAACGCCAATGTCAGCATCTCTTCTGCACGCCGCAATGAGGCGCTTTTTCGCTTTGACGCTAATTTAACAAGTATGTGCTCCAAAGAATTGGGTCCTGCGGCCAAGGGGTTGTTTTTTGGGGACCTCTTCTTAAAGGAATTGAATCATAAGGTTAACATCTATACCAACCTTCCGACTCTTGGGTCCTACGAATCGTATCTGGTTTCTTGATAGACTTTTCCCAGGTTCCCTTCCAGTCTGTTTTCCCCATACAATGTGTTCTGGTACACAAGAAGTCTGGGGACCTTCGCCCGTCTTAAACCGGATAGTCTTCAATCCCTTCTTGTCCTATCGACACTTCACAATGGAGAGCACACATCTACTCAGGGGTCTCCTATCCATCCTGCACCACCGACAGTTCACCTGCCTACCTTTCGGCCTCAGCTCCGCACCATGGTGCTTCAATGAAGCTCCTCTTACTGGCCATGGCCTCCATATATTCACAGGGCATCAGGTCTCTCATATACCTGGACAATATCTTCGTACTGGCTCAAGATCCGGTCCTGTTTTCCCATCGCACGGCCCTAGTGCTTACTCTCCTGTAAGACCTCTGGTTCATTACCAACATGGACAAGTCAGCTTGTCGCCCAGCCCAAGTCATCACCCTTCCCTGGCCCACTGCATTATCGGGCGATGCAACGTCAGAAAACCACGTGCCTCAGTCTCAATCCCTCCTATGACCAGCTCGTCCCTATCACTCCTGAGGCTCGAGTGGAACTCCTGTGGTGGCTGCGCCTCATGGAAGCCTGGAATGGGTTGGCCATTTTTGGCTCTCTACCAGACTTCGTATCGGAATCGGACGCCAGCCAGTCGGGTTGGGGAGCGACTTGCGGACCTGTATCCACGGGTGGGGCATGGACGCCAGAGGAACAGCCGCTTCACATCATCTGCCCTCTACTCTCTTTGGGTCAACCTGTTTACTTCCCGCTTGACCCACCAGATGCAGACCGGCTTCAGTTGGCTTACGGACCTGCAGGCGGCAGCGGTGGATGCTTTCCTCCCACCATGGCCCCATCGAGGAGCCTACACTGTTTCCCCGTTCACGATGCTCACGTGCACGCTTCAAGAAGTCCGCAGATGGATGGTTTCGACTTCTACTCACGCCTCTATGGGATGCACAGAGCTGGTTGCCACTGACGCTACAACTCCCTTGTCTACTCCTGCCCGCTGCTGCCGTCCTTTTCCATCCATTCTTCTGGACCCTCAAGGCAACCCTAATCCAGTGGTATTGGAGGGCAATCTTCCACTGGTGGCTTGGACAATTTCCGGGGACCCTGCATGCTACCAGGCTTATCAGCTGCGACTCGCTCCCTATTATGGGAATCCTGGACTTCTGGCACGCAAAAATGTTACGCCTGGGGAAATTTGGTGTTGTTGGTGTGTGCCTGATCCTGCTACAGCCCCTCTAATTTGTTGGCGAGCCTTTCCACGGCCGGCAAGTCCTATCATCACCTGGTTCCGCTCGACCATCTCGGTGGCTCACGCTCCCCTGGGTGGCGTTTCTGTGTGTTGTCTCCTCAAGGGCGTTAGGCTCGCTCGCCCGCCGGCCCCAAATAATATACTCACTTTTGGGATGTGGCGCTTGTTTTGGAGTTCCTGCGTAACTGGCCAGATACTACTCGCTGTTCCTGCGTCAGCTCTTGATGTATTCTAACCATCATTTTGTGTTTGGGGTCCTTTAGACGTGTTTTGGATGCTAGAGCCTTCGATGCGCACGCTATGGTTTCCTCTCCTAAGGGAGTTGTTTTTCACGCTTACTAGATGTACAAAAACCCCCTTTTTCTAAGGTTTTCTACCCTATGTGTCGCTAGGTGCGTTACGAACTACCTCTCCCACTTAGGCTCTTTGCGCTCCCCTCCGGTTGGCCAGCTCTTGGTCTCCTATGTTTCCACTTACAATCCTGTTTCCTCGCCTACACTTTCTAGAGGGGTCCCCTGGCTGCTCTCCCTAGCGGGTGTTGCTCCTCACTTCGGCGCTCACTCCGTGCGGGGTGCAGTGGCTTCTTCTGTTGCGGTCGCCGGCGGCTCCCTGTCCGACATACTAGCGGCTGCTGATTGTTCTAGGGCGGTCACCTTTCGTACCTTTTATTTTCGCCCTCGTTCTCATGCATCTGGGGCTCTGGTGCAGCTTTAAAACTGCAAAATATGAAGCCTCCTGACTTGATATAAAATTGTGGATTATTCCAGCCTTGGTGTTAGAATAATCTTAATTTTAATAAAGACAGGAGGCGAATATTTTTCCCGCCCGCCCATACCCGGATTGCTCACATTGTACCGGATTTACTGCTATATTCGATTTAAAAAAAAATAAAATTAAAAAATAAAAAAAATAATAATAATATATAAATAAATAAATAAAAAATAATAAAAAAAAATAAATAAAAAAAAAAAAATTATAATAATAATAATAAAAAATAAATAAATTTTGAATAAAGGATGTAATTTACGTATCTACACTTCTTCGACTTTTGTCCATTATTGTCTAAATATTTTTCATTCCCCTTAGTAGGGTTTGCATGTCTCATTGGCCTAGCCTACGGCTACTGTCTCATAATTGATTTAACTATTGATAATTCTTCGCTTTGACTGGTCAGTTAGTTAACTGTTGATTGGCAAGCCTCCATCACATGGTACTTTCACGTATACTCTGCTTTCTCCGTAGCTTGATTTGCTTCTGCGGCCCTGTTGGTCTCCCATCGTTTCGGACGCCCGTTGGCTTCCAGTTCTGCGACTGACCATCTCGTTGACTCCTACCTAGTCTTGGCTTTCACCTCTTCAGTTTCCGGGTTCTTCCTACTTCTTGGATTTCTGGAATTTCTACGTCACGTCTCTCCTGCTCGTTCGGCATACAAGAAAAGAGGGCGTGGCTAAGGACTTACTACACTCTTGTTGTTGATTGGTTACTGCTGTTGCTATGTAAACTTTCCTTGCTGCTGATGTTTTAGTAAAGAAAAGAGAATGCAAAATATTCGCCTCCTGTCTTTATTAAAATTAAGATTATTCTAACACCAAGGCTGGAATAATCCACAATTATACAGAAGGCTGCAAGGGTGAACCTGCGCGAACCCTTTGCGAGCGTACTGTACTTTGCGCGTCCTATACTTAACATTGTGAGCGCAAATGCGTTTGTGCGCTGGTGCGCGGATGGTATTACAATCTATGCGCAAAATTTAACGGACCAACGTTTGTGCGCATAATTTTAACGTCTTTTAAAAACTGGTGGTAACGGCAAATCTGAACGTTCTGGCCGAACCCAAATACACCAGCCCGAAAAAAAAACCACAGCAAAGTATAGTTACACATTCTACGCATACCCAAACAATAAAATGGAGAAGTTGTGGGTGTTTTTTTTATTGATGCAGCATATATACTCACATTGACTTTGACAGGTGCAAAAACTTAACGGGAGACAATTGTGGCTCTTAATTCTGATTGGCTGAATCGCGTGAAAAACAGTCCGCACACTGATTTCTGTGTGCAACGTTAATGCCCGCGCGTTTTTGCGTGTCTTTTTTTACGCGCGTTATTTTTTGACGGATGAAAAAATGCACTCAGATTGTAATACCAGCGTTAATTTACGCGCGTTAACGTTTATCGCTTCTTGCAAAAATTCACACGTTTTTGCGTGAAGAATGTAATAGGGCCCTAATGTTTTTGTGCTCTAAGCACAATGTATTTAATTATCCAACTCCAAAAGCATCAATTGCTTTCTATTTTAATTATTACCATAAAATTTTAATTCAGAATTATGCCTCAAAACAAAATGTATAAAATCACTGTCAGAGAGGTATTAAACCAGAAAATTATATTTAACTCCTTAGCGCCAAGGTGCGTTCTATGCCATCCTGCCGACAGGCGGGCTCAGAACTCAGGCAGTTCCCTTGTAGCCAATGACAATGTGTGCTGGGAAATAAGGTGGGCCGAAGGAGGTCCAGAAAGCTGTGGCATTTAAGCCCTCTTGTTACCAGGACAAGCCATGGTATTAAGGGGTTAATGCATTTGGCCCAGGGGTTGAACAATCATTCTGGCATGTAGGTCATGGAGTGAAAGTGCACCTGTCATGCCCAACACACGCTGGGCTCATTCGAAAGGGAATCGCCTCCGCTTTTGGTGGGGTTTTTTGCTACTACATATTTTGAAAAATTTAGGGTAAATCCCTATGAACGTTTTAATGTCACTTACTTTCAGTGGTATGCTGTTGGATTTAGTGACAGCTTGAAGTGGAAGAGCTAACCTCCTCACACCTCATTGAGTGTCGACCTGCTGACAAGTGGCGACTCTAGGAACAATATATAGGGGGGGGCACATAAGATACCACAGTCAAAACTGGGGGGGCCACTAATAATTTTCGACACTATATCATACCACGGAAAAAAATCTAAGGGCTCTATTACGCTCTTAGCATTAAATTCGCAGGCGCAAGGGAGGCAAAACTAGTTTCCCCCCTTGCGCCCGCGTTTTAACGCTGGATTACAATGCAGGTGCAAAAGATGCTGCCTGCATTGTTATCGAGCGTAAAAAGCATAGGTCTCCATTGAGTTCCTCCCTGCCGGTCACGTGACCGGCTGGATCTCGCCTTGCGAGATCCGGCCGGTCGGCGTAGGGATACGCCTGGAGAGACTGGGGGGACTTTTTTCCCCCAGTCATTCCCTGCTTCTGCCGGACAGAGGAGGCGGTTGGAGCCGCGGGACAGAGGGTGAGTATGTGCTTGTTTTTTTTATTTTTTAAGGCTGGTGTTAATGGATTCTGCAGAAGCGGAATCCGTTAATACCAGGTTCTGGCTCTGGTTAACTTTTCGCTGACCAGAGCCAGGCGTTAATCAGCGCTGGAACTTTGTAATACCAGCGCTGATTAACACTGCGCTCCCCATGTTAAACATAAAGTACAGTAACCTCGCGCAGCGCTGCGCAAGATACCAAACGCAAACAGTTTTTTTACCCATTTGCGTTTGGATTGTAGTATGCGGTAAATACCATGGCAAACGTTAATGCTCATGCAGGTGAGCGTTACCGTTTGCGTATACAATGTAATAGTGCCCTAAGTATATATAAATAAGATTCCAAAATCACAGAGTAATGTGGTTCGATGATACCTTTATGTTGTACTAACCTGATACTTAAATTCAATATTTTATTCGGTGGTTTTCGTCGACGTCCAGTAACTGCTTCGACGGCTCCAAGTTTCGTCAAATTACGGTGACCATTCACTAAATAGGGAATTCACCATATTTTCAGCAAAATGGATTCACCCGACATGTGACGAAAACCAAAGGATCTAAAGGTGAATTGACCCTTTAGATTCTAACTTCCATAATAACCCCTAAATTCCATTAAAGCAGGGAAATACAATAAAAATAATAAACAGTGTGGCATGTAGCCTAACCATTAACCCCTAAAATGCCATTAATCAAGGGAAAACATGAAACGAATACACTAAGGTATGAAGCCTACCCATTAACCCCAAAATGCCATTAATCAAGGGAAAACATGAGACGAATACACTAAGGTATGTAGCCTACCCATTAACCCATAAAATGCATACACGGTGAGGCATGTAGTCTACCCTTTAACCCCTAAAATGCCATTAATCAAGGAAAAAATTGAATGTATATTTTGAGGGATGAAGCCTGCCCATTAACCCTTAAAATACAACTAAACCAAGGCAATAACAAAAGTAATATACAATGTAATATATAGTCTGACCATTAACCCTTTCACTGCTGAGCCATTTCAACCCTGTGAAAAGCAATTTGTTACGCTTTATGTTAACCCCTTAAGGTCCAATGACAGAACTCTTCCATCATAAATGCATAGACTTTAACCACTTTGCTGCGGAGGACATACTCAGGGCGTTCTCCCACAGGAATCGGTGGCTGCGGAGGACGCGCTGATTCCGGCCGATCGCTGTGCCCCCCGCTGCGGGCTGACATCCATGATGTCAGCCCAGCATCCAAGACCACCTTGGGCACTAATAGATGTCATCTTGCTGCCGCAATGACATCTATTACAGGCACCCGCCCTTGCAGGAAGGTGCCTGAAGGGGAGGGGGGGTCCTTTGGACCTCTCTCTCTCTCTCCCCTTCTGTAAGGGGCACGAGCAAAAGCCAGGTACCATTTGGAGCCTGCCCTTCCAAGCGGTGGCAGGCTTTAACCCCTTGGGGGCTGGATCGCGATTTGGCGCCAACAGGCGCCGTATCGCTGTCCCTTCCCAGAGCTGGCCAACATCTTGCATGTCAGCCAAGCTTCTGGGATCTCGCCGAGACGACTGACATCATTGCGCATAGCGATGACGTCAGTTCTGGAGTTAACCCCTATTAACCCCTATCCATCCAATGAACCCCCTGTCTCCAGATCCGTGGAAGCTAGGGGTTAATTGTTGGTATAATTGAAATGGCAAGAGCATGGCCTTTCCAATGATACCAAACATGTTCATGTTAAAAGTTAAAAAAAAAAATAATAATAATAATAATAAAAAAATAAATAGTTTTTTTTTGTTTTAGTAACGCAGCAATATTGTTCCCATTTCAATTATAATGTGAACAATGATGCTGCACTAACGATTTTTCTATGGGGTGCGTTTGTTAAAAATCACGTCATTTTCCCCCAAAAAAATGTAACGAGTTCCCCATTTCTATTTTTTTTTAACAAGCGCAACTCATAAAAAATATAATCGCAAACGCTCGCATGATAAAATGTGAAAAAAAACTTCACTACACGCTGTAGATTATTAAAAAGTCAAATTTTATTGTATTTTTTTAATAATATTCAGACAGGACATAACGTATACATATAATAATGATATATTATGAATCTGCCGAGTCTGCCAGAAAGAACGATATATAATATGTCTGGGTCATATTTATTTATTTATTTGCAAAGTATTTTACCAGGAAGGATACAATGAGATTTCTCTCATTTTCAAGTATGACCTGGGTTCAAGAGCATTGAATTGTTACAGAAATACAAAGTAATAAAATGCAAACTATTAAAAACAAAACACAAATATACAGATTAACAGATCATGGGAAGGGCTAGAACCGTGGGTTAATTAGGGTGATTTGCAAAGTGGAAGCAGTAGGTAAGTAAGTAAGCTAAAAATTTCAGACCAGCACTGGGTGGGCAGGTGGATGGGGAGGGAGGGACAGCAGAGTCCAGAAGCAGGCGCTGTGGCAGAGGGAGATGTGAGCTTGTGGCTGGGCTGTTGAATAAAGAGGTTGCAGAATTAGAGCGTGTGGGCTGTATAAGCCAGTATTTTTATGACATGGTGAGGGGGAGGGGCGGCCATATGAGAGCATGGGTTTAAGAAAGCAGAGCATACATTTATCAAGAAAAAATCAAACAGCCAAAATATTAATAGATAGATGCAAGCATAAAATATGAACAGTAGGATGAAAGTCGAGATTGTGGAGTAGAATTGCAGAAGACATGTTGATCGCCGGTACCTTAGGTTCTGGTTCTGGGTCCAGAAGCAGGCACTGTGGCAGAGGGAGATGTGAGCTTGTGGCCGGGCTTAGGTTCTGGGTCCAGAAGCAGGCGCTGTGGCAGAGGGAGATGTGAGCTTGTGGCCGAGCTTAGGTTCTGGTTCTGGGTCCAGAAGCAGGCGCTGTGGCAGAGGGAGATGTGAACTTGTGGCAGGGCTTAGGTTCTGGTTCTGGGTCCAGAAGCAGGCGCTGTGGCAGAGGGAGATGTGAGCTTGTGGCCTGGCTTAGGTTCTGGTTCTGTTCTGGGTCCAGAAGCAGGTGCTGTGACAGAAGGAGATGTGAGCTTGTGGCAGGGCTTAGGTTCTGGCTTCAAATCGCTTCAAATCGCATTTAAACATGATGAGCAAAACTGGTAAAAATGAGCTCAGCACACAGGCGTGAAATGGCTTAGCAGCGAATGGGTTAAATACCCTTGGTACTTAAGGGATTAATTTTACACTGGATATGGTCATGTTGGGTATCATTGGAAAGGCCAGACATCAGCCATGTATGATGCACAGGGACGGAGATACAGCGGTCTGAATAAGTGGGGGAAGCTGGATGCTGATCCCTGGTGGTGGGGGGGCATGGAATAACTTGGAGGCCAATTATTCCCCCTATAGAGACGCCTATGCTGCTGACTGATGAATCAGTTTGCCGACACCACTGCTGAGGACCAATCTTGCATCAAAGTCTGGAAGCACAGAGGATGAACAAGGCAACCCCCAATGCTGGATCCAGGTGAATAATGGCTACTGGCGATAACTCATTTAGGAATTAAATAGCATTGCTCTTTATAAACAATGCAATATCCATCCCCTGGTGTGTCATCACCGAGAAAGTGAACCTATCCACTTGGAGACCTTGGATAGTGAAGGGTCTGCTAAACCCTGTATAGTGTAGCCGGACCCCAACTGTCACTTTGAAATAGTCACAGCAGCAAGGGGTCTAAATAGGAATCCAATGAGAATGAGTGAAGAGAATGAGAGGACATCATGCGAGGCACGAGATGTCAGAAATGTCACACGGAGAAAACTTGGTGGATACGACAAATGGATGATACAAATGGAGATGATGGAAGAGATGGGTAAATGAAACATAAAATTGGGAGAGATGAGTTAGGATAAAAAAGGGGCCTGAAGGATATTTAAAATGAAATTTTATGGGGAAAAGGCAACTGGGTGTTGGGGAATGTGACATACGTGAAGAGTGGGGGAAAAAGAGCAACCGATAGGAGTATTCTGTGAACCAATTAACTCTGAAGAAAGATAATCATTCAGAATCACAGCCTTTCAATGCTCTGAAATACACTCCTGCATGAGTGTACCCAACAGCCAGACGTATTCACAAACAGCAGGGGTTCCCAACTCTGGTCCTCAGGTCCCCTAAGAGGCCAGGTTTGCCAGATATCCGAAGCACAGCACAGGTGATATGATTTGCTGCTCAGTGATTGCAGGATTCAGTCTGCATTTCCCCCAGAGTAAAATCTGCCCTGTTAGAGGTACATGAGGACCAGGGTTGGGAAATGCTGACCTGCAGTAACAATCTGCATACATTAAACCCAGCATGTTTTCTGCATATATCAATCCATGCCTACAAAGGATCGATGTAATTCGCACATATTTATGAAAATAATCCAGCTCACCTGATGCCCTGGAGTATCTGTATTTTAGTATTTGGTAACAGGTAGGAATAATATAACAGGGTTATTCAAAGAGAGACGATCTGGCCCCCGAAATGTAACCGGACACTGAAATTCAGCGTACAGGGACATTTCCAGGCCATTCGGCTATTCAGAGAGCAGGCAGTTCGCCAAATATTGGCGAATTGCCTGCACCTACGGTGCCTGTTCGTTGTCTGTTCGAGGGCAGTGAATCCCCATAAAGAAGCAATGCTTCGTCTATTCAGAGAACACCAAACAGCAGGGAAAAGTTGTGGAAGTGCCCTGCTGTTCGGTGGTCTCATCCAGCAGGTTTATTCAGCAGAATCCCATTGGCGTCAATGTTAAAAATATTCCCATTTTAATTCAATATCTAATAAACTGTTTATTATTAAATTCTGCTGTAAAAAGTTTCTTTATTCATAGATTTTTAGGATCTTTTAGGCATTTATTGGGATTTTTTTTGTCAAACTTTTTCTCCGTTTTTTTTTCTTCATCCTTTTTTCTTTTTTCTGTACCAGCCCTTCTTATTATCATTCATTGGATCTTATATGTAAATTCCAGACAGTTTCGTTCTGTAGTTTTTTTGCAAACAGCGTTTCACTTTTCAAACATTCAAGCATACTGTTTTGTTTTTTTTCACCTCGTTCGTCTGCATGTCGGCTTTTTCCGGCGGCTGCTTTGCGCTCTGATCGGTGGTTAGTCAGGTTTCTCCGGCATGTTCGGCATGGTTAATCCAGCTGTTTCTGTGGGTTTCGGTGAGTGTTCTTTGTGTTTGCGGTGGGTTTTCCCTACACTAGGGGGCCCTGCGGTGCTTGTTGAATATACAGCAGGGTCGGCGAACTAGGATTGCCGAATCGCCCCAAAGTGCGGGGAACGAAAAGTCACTGAACGTGCGGTGACTTTTCGAATCTCTTTGAATAACCCTGTAAGTCTCATTTTTCTGTTTGATACTCTTGTTGTATCTGGACCATTCAATACAGAGAGGTATTTATTGCCCGTTAGTTGAAAATCCATTGCTCTTACAATTTAATTAACCCTCTAAGTACAAGGAAACATTTTACATTTGGCATAAGTCGTGGCATTGCCAGAGAGAGCTTCGTTGGGCGATACCGTTAAACAATCCAGTGAGGTATAAACCGTGTGTGCATGGTAATTAAAGGAGGACAATGTTTCTCATCTGTCATCTTCTGTGCCGCTATTTATAAAGCTGAAGGTTTGTCTTACACAGCTTGCTACATTGTAGAGACCGAGGTTAAGAAAAACACAAGAGAAGTCTTTGGGTGTTTGGTACATAAGGGCTTCTCTTCGAGCATGCTGCTATTTATATTACATTGATGTTGCCTCCATTCCATCAGTTGAAATAAAATGTGCACCATATCCGAGTTATGAACTATATTGTGCTTGGTAGAATTATTATTCTGACATCTATTCATTAATCATTTCTCTGGCTCAGTTTCCAAGCAGGTATTTCATGCTGTTTAGCAGATGTGAGCAGGCTGCTGCTTTGGCAGAATAACTTACCTTAACCTACACTAGTTCTCCGAAGCATCGGAATGGGCTGCACCTCCATGTTTGAAGGGCACCTTTGGGGACAATTGGAGTTGGGGTCCATACAAAAAAAGATAGACATAGGACAGTCCTTAATCAAGGAACACCACATCAGCTTGATTCTTACTTTTTGGGTTGGTTACATTTATACAGCAAAATGCTGAGCAAATATTTCATTTGTAGATTTAAGTTTTGTTTTATTTATCGTAAGAGATAGATCAATGGGAAATGTAGATGAGAGGTGGCACTGGGGACCTTGTAGTGGATAGATATGACAGTGGCAGCCTTGGCACAGCATTATTAAACTTAAATTGTACCAAGGAAAGCTGTAGATCATGGGGTTTACAACGATGGAAACTAAATTTCCCATGAGGCTCAGATAATCTGATGAGTGGCTGAGCATCACAAGCGGTGTAGTTCCAAAACATCTGGAGGGCCAAGGTTGTTGCCTCATGCTAGACCAGTGTTTCTCAACTCGTATCCTCAGGACCCACTAACAGGCCTGGTTTACAGGATATCTGAAGCACAGCACAGGTGATCTAATTAGCTGCTCAGTGATTGCAGTATTCAGTCTGCATTTCCCCAAGGTGATCTGTAAAATCTGGCCTGTAGTAGATCCTGAGGACTGGAGTCGAGAAACCCCGTGCTAGACCATTAGGGCACTATCACCTGCCTACAGTTAAAACACTAAGGGGAAAAACTTGCGCTCGTAAATCTCCCCTTAGCATCCCCGTTTTACCAGTGGATTACGGGGCAAGAGCTGAATCCAGCAACCTGGCCTGTAGTGGCCGCTTGGCTCCAGGATGCTCGGGGCAGTGCTAATGCGCCATTGTGAGCATCCCCTCCATGAAAAACCAAACAATATGAACGCTAGGGAGGCAGTGAATCACAACAAACGAATCACGCAGCACTTCTAGAAGTATTTACACAACAGGGCAATGAGCCGGATCGCGCCCTTCTCTTTTAAAGCCAGCGGCTATGCGTCATCATGCCGCGACCCGCCTCCTGATTACGCCTGCGACGTGCTGAAGCCGATGCATTGCCTGCCTGGCACCTGGCTGAGTGATGACGCTGATGGTGCCGATGGCACTGCCAGGTGTCAGGCAAAGCTGTTACAGTAACTGACTGTTGCTCATCACAGCGCTCAGAGTTTCAGTAAAACCAGTAAATAATATTTTTATATATAAGAGGTTAGAACAATATTATTTCCTTGTTTTACAGAAAATCTGAGCGCTGTGATGAGCAGCAGTCAGTTACTGTAACAGCTGAGCCTGATACATTGTACTGAAAGATAATTTAACAAGCAGCCGATCTCAGCACTCACAGCCACTGGATTTAAAGGTCTAAAAAAATGGCTCCTCTCTGTATAATGTATAGAACATCCTCCTGAATTAATTAATGTCCCTCTCTGTATAGAACATCCTCCTCAATTTATACCTTTCTCTGTATAATGTATATAACATCCTCCTGCATTAATACCCTTCTCTGTATAATGTATAGAACATCCTCCTGCAGTAATTAATGCCCCTCTCTGTATAGAACATCCTACTGCATTGGCAGGTGGAGGGTGCAGAACTTCGGAATGAAATGCTTATCCAGCACAGGAGAGGGAACTTTTACTTAAACTTTGTATCTCTGTGAGGGAGACACAGGAATATAAAAGCAGGGGAGAGGGAAAATATTAACATAAATCGGTCTGAAAGCTCAGAGAAGAGATGACTGGTGCAAATTTATTTTTATAATAAAATAAAGCACTTTAAATCCAGGGAAAACATTCAAATAAATCACACTGAAGGCTCATAATGACAGAGTAACTGTGAGAGCTGGATACTAAATGTATCAGACATAAAAAACCCTTTATAACAAGCAGCACTGGGAGAGGAGAGGGACTTTATATAAAATGTGTATTATTGATGAGGAAAGGGGGATAGTGCTCCTGGATAATATAAAATGTATCAGACCTAAGCCCCTATTATGCAGAGCGGGAGGGGAGATGACACACGTTTTCTAAAGTCCCTCTCTTCTCCCAGCGCTGCTTGTTATTAAGGGGTTTTTACTATCCAGCCCTCCTCCGTCATTAGCTTTCAGTGTGATTTATTTGGATGTTTTCCTTCTCCAGCTGCTTTTATCATCTTGTCTGCCTCCTAGACATGCAAGGGTTAAGTAAAGGTTTCCTCTCCTGTGTGCTGGCTGTCTGTGCTGCGAGTGAGTATTCTGGAGCTCTATCACTGTTAGATTTTCGGGTAGGGGTCGGGAAGGATTACGCATACAAACCTTTTCTGTAGCTTTGCGATGTTGCGCTCTTCATTGCTGGTCTCCTTCACTCATCAATGTAATATTACAAGAAGGACTGAAACTAAAATGTAATGCATTTTATTTTAGTTTCTTTCGTTTTTTGTACTGAGCAGTTTCGTATCTCTTGAGTCACACGAAAACTAAATTATCCCAAAATTCAGACTAAATCGTTTTAAGACTAAAATGAATGCACATGTCTAGTGATAGGGCCCTCTAGTGTCTAGACTTAATTTTTACAATTCTATATAAGGCTTTTATCAGATAAAAAGCATCTGCCCAAAACCCAGTTTTGTTATTTTTTTCAGAAAAACTGTCTGAAAGATGAGATTGAGACATGAGTAATGAAACAATAATCATGACCATAAATAATCATAAAACCACAAAAGAACCAGAATGGCATGAAATCCATGGCCAGCTTGAACAGCTGAACTGGCTCAGAGCATGTTTCTATGAAACCCTGGAGCGAATGTGAAACCATCAGATTTATTTGCTACAGTTGCTCGTTTATTGGCCATCCAAATGTAATATGTAATCGAGTATAAATCTGGAGAAGAACCAGTGTCGCACTATGACCATACCACTGTGCAATATGACATCAGTGTATCGGTCACACTGGTGACATCACCCTCACTATGAATACCAGCATCATGAAGTGAGGCTTACCTTTACTAAATAGTTTCTAGTGGCTTTAGTAAATATTTAGAAATATTTGTTATGTGAAATAAAAAGTATCAAACTGTAAGTCAAAGAAATAAATTCTTACAGAAATACAGAATTTATTCAAACGTATTAAAATATGAGTTAAATACATCCAAGCAATTTAAATAAACAATTTATTTAAAACAAAGCATAAAAGCCAACGCGTTTCGTCCACAGATATGATGGACTTCCTCAGGGCAATATCTGTGGACGAAACGCGTTGGCTTTTATGCTTTGTTTTAAATAAATTGTTTACTGCAACTGGAACCAGCTTGGCGTGCATTTCCTGTGACGGCGGGGTAACCATTCCGGCTGTTCTTATCCAAGGGAGCGGTAACATATTTATGTGCCTACTATTTTCTTATATTTTGTGAGTGCAATCCAAAGGGGGCCTCTGTTAACTATACTTGAGTGTGTTATACTGCACCATGATGTGTTTCTTTATCTCTTTATAGAGTTTACTCCCCATTTTCCTTTTTTTCTATATACCTTGTTATCAGCGCCAATAGGAGGAGACACTGGGGGAGAGAGAAACTCAAAGATATGTATTCAACCTTTGCATGATGTCACAATTTTGTTTGTTTATTTACAAAGTGCCAGCATATTCCGCAGCGCTGTACAATGGGCATAAAATAGATAGGGTTACAACACACTGAGCAGCATTTTGACAAACCAGTACAGGAGGAAACGAGGCCCTATTCCCGTGGGAACTCGCAATCTAGAAGGGTTGGGGTGGAAACAAGAGGAGAGGACTTAAGAGGACTTAATAATCATGTCTGATTTTCAACTCATTTTTTATTTTTTATTTTTTTAAACACGCAGATAAGTGAAAATGGTTCCATACTCATGAAGACAAACGAAAACATTATCACACGCTCGACAAAAGCACACAGCACTAATATGGGAAAAGTTTACTAGCAATATAATAATATTGATGGGTTCAGCACGCCGTGCTCGGCTTTTATCTAAGGTCATTTAAAAATGGTGTTTGACACCCATCTCATTTGCTTTTTCATGCTTGCCAATTTAGTGTTGTATTCCACGTGATTAATTAGTTGGTGGTGAAGGTTTATTAGGTAATCTTTCTGTCAATCAAAACCCATTGAATTTTCACTGTAAAACGAGAGCAATTTAAAAGCATTGTATCTGATGCCATCATTCTTTTCTTTTTTTAACATAACGCAGGTTGCGACTCAAAGCTTGTGTAATGCTTACCGCCTGGAAAAGAATATAGAATAACACTAATAAAAACTTAAGAGAATATTCATAGGGGTAATTTAGAGTCACTCAGACTCACTCTCGCTTTTACGGCATCGCAAGAAGTGTATTTCATAAATGTCAAAAAAACAGAGGACACACGTAAATCCAATGAACCCACGAATGGATTTGACGGCTAAGTGGACCACTTGGTTCATATTTGTAATCACCGTCCCCTTCCTTTACTTGGATTGGCTTTATTCCAGTGTGTATCAATCGCTTCTCGAATTTAGAGGCTACTTTAGTTTTAAAATGTAATATTTTTATTAGAAAAAAAAAATAATAATAATTTATATATGTGGTTTGTGATCACCTAGAAAACTGTGTCCCTTCCCGATCCACTACAGATCTGATAGACAGGTCAATTTGATAAGTACTTAATCACCACATGGTAAACTTTACCCCAAACTAGGAGCCCTGTACAGAAACAAATCCTGCCTGAGCCCCGCGGTAAGAAAGCAGATTGTACAACAAATGCTTATGCCGGCTATTGAATATGGAGATGTAGTGTATGCAGCGGCCCCGCAAACACACCTTCAGAAACTTACCACATTGTATAAGTCATGCTGCCGCTTTGTGCTACAATGTAACTACATGACCCACCATTGTGACATGTTAAAAGAACTAAACTGGCCGTCGCTGGAATCTAGACGCACTCTTCACCTTTCCAACCTGGTGTTTAAGAGCTTTTCTGGGAAGCTACCACCCTACCTGAATAGGCTGCTTCCCTCAGCAGTTCCCTCATCCTATAACCTCCGATCCAGGACCTGCACCTTACTTACAATACCACAATACAAAAACAAAGTGTCTCGATCCTCATTTTCCTACAGAGCACCGCAATTATGGAATAGCCTCCCAGACACCATCAAATCTTCCCCCAGTCTAAAGTCCCTTAAGAGCTCCCTATTAACATACCTCAATACGGAATGCACCTGTAAACATGTAACATAATGACTATTTCCTACATATTTATTTTATGTTAATCTGTATATTTGTTTTGTGTTAATGTCTTACATTTTACTACTTTGTATTTCTGTAACCATGTTCTTGAACCCAGGACATACTTGAAAACGAGAGAAATCTCAATGTATCCTTCCTGGTAAAATCCTTTATAAATAAATAAATAAATTGGTGGAGTGATTTTCTCCAGTCCCTTAAGTGAGCCCCATAGTTTCACTCTCCCCCTCTAGTCAGTGGTACCCACCCACCATTTGGTTATCAATAGGGTTACCATACTAAGACCTGTGATGTTGCCATACTCCTGAAGACTTGGTGCCAGATGGGATGGTTATACTTACTGATGGGCCTTTTCCGTTCTATATTACATTGTAATTCTTGCCAACCATTTCTATTACGTCATTTCTCTGTATGATTAGGACATGCTAACATGTGTTTTTGTTATCTTTGTTGAATTTCTCAGCTCTGCTTTGACGACTTAATGGCTAATTTAGCCAATGTTATGCTAAAATAAATAAAAAAATAATAATTTGTAATGTCTTGCTGTATAGATGCATCACCTGACAGGAAAACTAAAATAAAAACTTAAACTAGAAAGGTGGTAACTCATCCTATCGAACAAAAAAACTAAACAAAAAAACGCGACCAAAGAAAGAACACAACATAAAACACATCATATGCCCAACTTAACCGTACACTAGACACTAGTAATTTCCCCCGGTTACAGGATGTTTAAGAGGGGGACATAATCTGATTTATTATGTATTATACAAATAAAATGTAAGCATATATTATCACCCGAGACAATCAGCTTGAGGCTGGAAGGTCATTTACTGGTCATGTAAGGGCACTAATAATATAATATTTTTGAAAATAGATAATAAGGTACGTGGCTTGTAATTATTTGTTTATAAATAATAATATGTAAATATATATAATAATTATTATTACTGTTGTTTCTATTGCATAATTATTATTATTAATAGTGGTATTATGTAGCCTCTCTGACCAGTTTATTCCTGTCTCTTTGATTCAGTTTGGAGTGACGTCCTGATCCAGTGAGGGTCTGTGTTGTACCGAATACCTTCCACTTCGTATCCATCTCCTGACTTGTGCCTGTCCACAACTTTATCTCAGAGATCTTTTGACAGTGGCTTGCCACCCATAGTTGATTCTTTGCTTCAGTTGCACTACCAGGGACTGAGATGCTCCAGGAAAGATCTTTTCATGCTGAGCTAATCAATATGACCACAGCTGACCACAGATGAAAGTCAAATGGCTGTGTGTGACGTTGAGAAGGTGATTAGCTACACCAGATTGAGTTTACAAGTCATTTTTAGGAGAGGGTGATCCTTTTTCCAACTCAGTGATTCTGTTTTTTTGAATTGTCTTTATTTTTGTCTGACATGTTGCTGTTACATCTTTCACTCGGACATTATAGGTTGCACTGAGTAAATACAACAGGATACACAAAAACTGTCTGTCTTTATTTCAGGCTGCAAAGCGACAAAATGTGATTATTTTCAAGGGGGTGATTCTTTTCTATACCCACTGTACAGTAAATGGCGATAATAATAATTTGTCTCTTTATAAATTAAAATCTTACAGGTCTACCCTTGATATAACGCTCCCCACCATTATACTGTATATTGATAGAGCCAGACACAAGATGAGGGGATAGCCGGAAGTGGTGATAAATTGGCAGATGATTCCAAAAAAAAAATTCTATATAACTTAAAACAGCCTTTTTGAAATTATGATGACACCGAGATGGAAGAAAAGTGCAATTTAGCTGAAGCCATGGATTATAACCATATTTAGGAGCTTTCATTTCCTATGGAATTCACTGTTAAATATTCACTGATATAAACCCAAACAATTGTAGCTACAAATCAAATATTTGACCTGTCACTCCCCCCTCAGCTTATGAAGACAACAGCAGTTAATTGAGCTTTTTTATTTTGTCCCCTGACCTGCAGTTGGTCTCTGCTGTTGATTATGTATATCAAAGACGCTCGGCCATGTTCAACCTTTTGTTAGGATGAACAAAGCTTAGCCTAGCCGTGCTCCTAACCACATGGGGAGATAATTGAGGGCACCTTTGGTTTAAGTCTCAAAACAATATATTCATGAAAAAAATACACTGTGCTGACGAGGGTAATAAGAATGTTCTGTGACAAACCCCTCGTCTTTTCAGTCTATTTTTTTTTTAATAATTTTTTTCCCCAAGTATGATTCTATATATATTCTTTTTACGTGACTGTGTTAAATGCACACTATTGATGCAATCTAAGTGAAGCGTCCTGCCTGAATGTGAACAACAGATTTGTCAGTGTGTGACAGGCTGACAGTCCAGCTCCCAGCTGCTTGTCGACTATTGTTAAATCAGTAGCTTGTCTAAGTATTGTGCAAAGAGGCAATCTGCTTCCTCCATTTGTACAGGCAGGTTGCCAGTTTAAAAACAAGTATTGGCTTTAGGCTGGAGTGCCATAATGCATTGAATACATGCAATCTAAACCTTTCATTGCCCTTTGGGCAACACGTAGCAACGACTTGCAAGTTCAGCTATCATGCTGTGTATTTCAGACAACAAAAGAAATCTACGGGCACCGATGGAATGGTGGCACATAAAGTCCAATTACATCTGTCCACTCAAGCTTGCTAAATATACACTCCAATACGTTCCGATATTAGAAGCCTCATAAACGATCCTCCTCCTCCTCTTTGAATTACCGCGTTTTATTTGTTTATTTATTTATCTACTTCTGTTTTTTTTGTTTTTTTTAACGGCAAAAAAAACCCAGGGACAACGCGCAATTAAATGTGACAAACGCGCTATTGGATAATTTGCAGGAAATTGAGCTTGATGGTTCAAGCCTAACTTTGCCATTTAGTAAATATTGGAAGGGCCGGGTGGATAGTTATTTAAGGCACAATTTATTTCACTTCTGAATGTTGATTGGGGACGCTCATGAATATTATGATTAGCGCATCATACATAAGTCAGATTTTGTTTTATCTGAAAGGGCATGTTTATTGCAATAGGGGCAGCGGAAGGAGGTGTAAATAAGCACAGCTGATGCCCGTCGCACCTAGAGACAAGGAGGTTATCATAGGCGCAACACAAAAAATATTGGACGAAAGACAAATGGTTGAGGATTATATATGGTTATTAATATTATTTTGTATTTAAAAAGTAAATGAAACACAATCAATATTAATTAACAAGTAACATTGTTTTATTATTTTAATTCAACAATTAAAGCAGCAACAAAAAGTATTGACGGAATACGATTGTCGAGGATTATATATGATTATTAATATTATTTTTTATTTAAAAAGTCCTTTAAAAGTACATATTAGCAAGTAACATAATTTTTATTCTAATTCAACAATTAAAGCAACAACAATAATATATATATATTTATATAAATTATTTTCACATTTCTTTTAGATTAGACCACATTTTCTAATTTTTAATTATTTTTTATTATGTCTTAAATGGTCAAGATGATACTACCAGATAACATACAAAATATATGCAAAACCCGAAATTACAGAACAGAGAGATATCTTTATTTTTTATACAGTATATAACTATATTTTTTCAAATAGAATTATTAATTGTATAGTGACCTGAAGAATGATTTCAGGGAATTAGGAAGTAAACTGAAGAAGAGGTCCTCCAAGGTAGTATTTTCTGAGATCCTACCTGTGCCACGTGCTACAGTGGAAAGGCAGCGGGAGATTAGGGAGGTCAATGCGTGGCTTAAAGCTTGGTGCAGGAAGGAGGGTTTTGGGTTTTTAGAGCACTGGGCTCATTTTGCACTGGGGTACAATCTGTATAGTCGTGATAGATTGCACCTGAATGGAAGAGGGTCTGCTGTGCTAGGGGAGAGGATGGTTAAAAGGTTGGAGGAGACTTTAACCCTTTCGCTGCTGAGGCTTTTCACACCTCTGTGCTGAGGTCATTTTTACCGGTTTTGCTCATTATGTTTAAACGTGTTTTGAAGGCTTATTTTAGTATATGACCCAGACATATTATATATTGTTCTTTCCGTCAGACTCGGTAGATTCATAATATGTCATTATTATATGTATTCGTCATGTCCTGTCTGTATATTATAACAAAAAATGCAATAAAATATGTATTTTCAATAATTTACAATGTGTAAAGTGTTTTTTTTTCACATTTTAACATGCGAGCAATTGCGGTTATATTTTGTATGGGGTGCGCTTGTTAAAAAAATTAGAGATGGGGTCTCGTGACATTTTTTATTGGGGAAAATTACACGATTTTTAACAAACGCACCGCATACAAAAATCGTTAGTGCAGCATCATTGTTCACATTATAATTGAAATGGGAACAATATTGCTGCATTAACGAACCAAAAAAAAAAAAAAAATGTTTATTTTTTTTATAATTTTTTTTTAAATATATTTTTATTTTTAATTTTTATTTTTTTTAAAAACTTTTTTCACAGTAGTGTTTGGTATCGTTGGAACGGCCATGCTCTGGCCGATCCAACCATACCAAACTTTAACCCCTAGCTGCCACGGATCGGGAGATAGGGAGTTCATTGGAACTCCCTATCTCCACCGTTGGTGGCAGTTAGGGGTTAACTCTAGGACTGGCGTCATCGTGCTATGCACGATGACGCCAGTCCTCAGGGGGAGTTCCCGGAGGCTTGGCCGACATCCAAGATGTCGGCCAGCTCCGGGAAAGGATCACGAACCGGCGCTTTTCAGCGCCGATTCGTGATCCGGCTCCCCAGGGGTTAATGCCAGGTACCATTTGGAAGGGCAGGCTGTGCCCTTCCAAATGGTGCCTGGGTTAACCCCCGCAACGCCGCCGATCGGGAGGGAGAGAGGTCCGAAGGACCTCCCCCCCTCCCTTTCAGGCGCCTCCTCCGCACATGCGGGGGGGGGCGCCTGAATTAGGTGTCATTGCGCTGCCGCGATGACACCTAATTTCATCGGCGGCGGTTCCGGATGCTGGGCTGACATCGAGGATGTCAGCCCGCACCGGGGAAGCCAGCGATCGGCCGGAACCTGGCCGAACGCTGACCCCAAAGGGAGGACGCGCTCAGCGCGTCCTCCGCACAGCAGGAGCCATGTGGAGGACGCGCTCAGCGCGTCCTCCGCATGGAAGTGGTTAAACTAGTGGAAGGGGGGAGGGATACAGTATCTTACAAAATGGAGACAGAGCAGATAGCGCAAGGGTTTCAGCTCAGACTAAGGGGGGGTGGAGCCGGGGGGATGGGTAATGTCAGAACAGTGGAGGCATGTAATGTAAAGTCGCATTCAGCATGTGTGGGTAGAGACAACATTAAATGTATGCTTGCTAATGCAAGGAGCCTCAATAACAAGATGGGGGAACTAGAGGTAATAGCATACACTAAGCAATACGACATAATAGGAATAACAGAAACGTGGTGGGACGAAACGCACGACTGGACTGTAAACTTAAACGGTTATACATTGTTTAGAAAGGATAGGAAACATAAGAAAGGGGGTGGAGTGTGTTTATATGTAAATCAGGAATTAAAGCCTAATATTACACAACTGGAAAGCGATGAGGGAAATGTGGATCCTTATGGGTAAATATTTCGTTAGGGAATAAACAGGGAAGTCAACTATTGGTTGGCATATGCTATAAACCACCTAATATAGATAATGATGAGGAAGAACAACTGTTAGAGCAAATTAGGAAGGCTGCAGATCATGGTAGCACTTTAATTATTGGAGATTTTAATTAACCGGACATTAATTGGGATAGTGGGACTAGTAATTCAGCAAAGGGAATCCGGTTTCTGAACATTTTAAATGATACCTTCATGTCACAACTGGTAGAAACACCAACTAGAGAGGATAACTGTCTGGACCTGGTTATAACAAATAATGTGGATCTTTTCTCAAATATTAAAGTAAAGGAACAGTTGGGAAAAAGTGACCATAATATGGTGACTTTTGAAATAAACTCAAAAAAACACATTCATAAGGGGCTTGCTAAAACATATAATTTTAAAAAGGCCAACTTTATTAAAATAAAGGAAGCTCTCAATGTCATTGACTGGCAGAAACTCTTTCACGGGAAAAACACTGAGGGTAAGTGGAATATCTTTAAACTAACACTAGAAAAGTACACGTCACAATATATTCCACTGGTTAATAAATATAAAAGAAACAGACTGAAACCAATGTGGCTTAGTAGGAAAGTAACTAAGGAAATGAAAAATAAAAAGAAGGCATTTAAAGCTTTTAAATCTGATAAATCTGAGGCATCCTATAAAGCATATAGGGCAGCCAATAAAGCATGTAAAAATGCGATTAGATAGGCTAAACTAGAAAATGAAAAAGAAATAGCCAAAGAGAGCAAGACCAACCCTAAAAGATTCTTTAGGTACATAAATTCTAAAAAACCCAAGAGTGAAAATGTAGGTTCACTAAAATCTGAGTCAGGGTTATTGTTAACTGAAGATCAGGATAAGGCAGAATTTTTAAATGATTATTTTTCTTCAGTATTTATCAAAGAGAAACCTATAACAGGAGACATGCAATTCATTAATAAAAACTTACTAATACAAAGTGACTGGTTAACTCAGGACAAGGTTTTGCAGAAATTAAACAATGTGAATGTGAATAAAGCCCCAGGGCCAGATGGAATTCACCCGCGAGTACTGAGAGAGCTATGTGTTGAAATATGTAAACCTCTGTTCTTAATCTTTCAAGATTCTTTTTTTTCAGGAATAGTACCAGAGGATTGGAGAAAAGCTGACGTGGTCCCTATATTTAAGAAAGGTTTAAAATTTGGGCCTGGGAATTATAGACCTGTGAGCTTAACATCTGTGGCTGGGAAAGTATTTGAGGGGTTACTAAGGGATAATATTCAGGAATTTATTGGGAGGTATAATGTTATTGGCAAAAATCAGCATGGTTTCATGAAACACAGATCATGTCAGACTAACCTAATTACGTTCTATGAGGAAGTAAGTAGAAGTATAGATCAGGGGGTCGCAGTGGATGTGATTTACTTAGATCTTGCCAAAGCTTTCGACACAGTTCCACACAAAAGGTTACTATTTAAATTAAGAAAAATTGGTCTAGATGAAAATACTTGTTCTTGGATAGAAAACTGGCTAAAAGATAGGGTACAGAGAGTGGTCATAAATGGTACATTTTCAAGATGGACACCAGTGGTAAGCGGTGTCCCTCAGGGGTCTGTTATAGGACCAGTACTATTCAATTTATTTATAAATGACCTTGAGATAGGCATTGAAAGTCATGTATCAGTGTTTGCAGATGACACAAAACTAGGAAAAGTAATACAATGTGAGCAGGATGTTACTTCGCTGCAGAGGGATTTAGATAGATTGGGGGACTGGGCACTTAAATGGCAGATGAATTATAATCTAGATAAATGCAAAGTTATGCACTTTGGAGTGAAGAACACACAAGTAATTTATACCCTAAATGGTACGGAGTTAGGGAAATCCAAGCAGGAGAAGGATTTGGGAATAATCATAGACTTCAAACTAAGTAACAATGTGCAATGTCAAACAGCAGCCGCCAAGGCCAGCAAAGTATTGGCATGCATTAAAAGGGGAGTTCACTCACGGGATGAAAACATAATTTTGCCTCTGTATAAATCAATGGTCAGGCCGCACCTTGAATATGCCGTGCAATTTTGGGCACCGGTCTTAAAAAAAGATATTATAGCGCTAGAAAAAGTGCAGAGACGGGCAACTAAATTAATAAGGGGGATGGAAGGGTTAAGTTATGAGGCAAGACTAACAAGCTTAAACCTGTTTAGTTTAGAGAAACGGCGCCTTAGAGGGGATCTGATAACCTTATATAAATATATACGGGGCCATTATCAACCATTGTCTGATAACCTATTCATTAACAGGACTATACACAGGACAAGGGGTCATCCATTTAGACTGGAAGAAAGAAAATTTAGCTTAAAGCATAGGAAGGGTTATTTTACGGTGAGAACAATAAAGCTGTGGAATTCTCTGCCTGTTGAGGTGGTTGGGGCAGAGTCTGTACAGACTTTTAAAAAACGACTGGATGACTTCCTGCAGACACAAAATATTAAGGGTTATAATATTTAATATGTGGGTAAAAGCTTCTTGATCCAAGGAGAAATCTGACTGCCATTCTGGGGTCAAGAAGGAATTTTTTCCCAATATGTTGCATATTGGCAAGCATTTCAGACTGGGTTTTTTGCCTTCTTTTGGATCAACAGCAGTAGGTTATGTGGGAGAGGCTGAACCCGATGGACGCATGTCTTTTTTCAGCCTATATAACTATGTAACTATGTAAGTGTAATTTCTGCAGATCTTTGCAATATACAGTCAGGTCCAGAAATATTGGGACAGCGACACAATTCTAACATCTTTGGCTCTATACACCACCACAATGGAGTTGGAATGAAACAAACACAATGTGCTTTAACTGCAGACTGTCAGCTTTAATTTGAGGGTATGTACATCCAACTCAGGTGAACGGTGTAGGACTTACAGCAGTTTGCAGATGTGCCTCCCACTTGTTAAGGGACCATAGGATCTTGTTCCAGAACTGTGAAGGCTTTGTTAGGTGTTGTTTGGCAAACTCTAATCTGGCCTTCCTGGTTTTGAGGCTCACCAATTGTTTACATCTTGTGGTGAACCCTCTGTATTCACTCTGGTGAAGTCTTCTCTTGTTTATTGACGTTGACACACATACACCTACCTCCTGGAGAGTGTTCTTGATCTGGCCAACTGTTGTGAAGGGTGTTTTCTTCACCAGGGAAAGAATTCTTCGGTCATCCACCACAGTTGTTTTCCGTGGTCTCCCGGGTCTTTTGGTGTTGCTGAGCTCACCGGTGCGTTCCTTCTTTTTGAGAATGTTCCAAACAGTTGTTTTGGCCACGTCTAATGTTCTTGCTATCTCTCTGATGGGTTTGTTTTGTTTCTTCAGCCTAATGATGGCTTGCTTCACTGATAGTGACAGCTCTTTGGATCTCATCTTGAGTAAATGCAAATAGCAGACTTGAAATGAACTCTGGGCCTTTTATCTGCACATTGTAATTGGGGTAGTGAGGGAATATCACACACCTGGCCATGGAACAGCTGAGAAGCCAATTGTCCCATTACCTTTGGTCTCTTAACAAGTGGGAGGCACATCTGCAAACTGCTGTAAGTCCTACACCATTCACCTGAGTTGGATGTACATACCCTCAAATTAAAGCTGACAGTCTGCACTTAAAGCACATTTTGTGTGTTTCATTCCAACTCCATTGTGGTGAGGTATAGAGCCAAAGATGTTCGAATTGTGTCGATGTCTCAATATTTCTGGACCTGACTGTAATTTGGGGATGTATGCAGATGTAAGCAGCAAAAATATGCATGTAGAATCAAGACACAAAATATGTATATAGCCACTCTCAGATGAGTTTATAATATAAAGGGGTTTTGGGACATTTTTAACATTGGAAGAGATGATTTATTTTTGGTTAGATTAGTGTTATGCACCTAGAATGATGCTGCGTAATCATACCTTTGAAGTTTCCACTGAAAACTCAACATCAAGCAAAAACCAACAGGTCTATTCACTAAAGGTGAAACTCTGGAGAACTGGAAGGAGAAGAGAACAATCTAAACCAAATAGCCGATTTGGAAAGTGAGATAAATGGGAGAATTTTTCTGGTTTGGCCTAGATTTTTCACTTCTCCTGCCAGTTCTCCCGAGTTTCACCCTTTACTGTAAGGACCTGCAAAAGAAGTTTTCAAAGAAAATTGAGTATGATCGCAATGGTTTGTAAGGGAGAGAGTTTATCTCCACTTGCAGGAGATCTGTTTGTAGCTCTGACTAGCACAGAATGATTGACATCCTTCCAGTTGAGGAGACGCCCTCTGTAGAGCTCCTGTGGGGAAGGTGGTACCTTAACACCGCAGGGCACTGAGGCCAATCCTCGGCCCACCTACATTGTGTGAACGCTGACAGCGGTCCCGCGGGAGCCAATGATGCAATCAACGCACGCGCAATGTAGGCTAGGCCAATCGCATCTATGGGTAGGCTGCGGGGCATGCTATGCCGGCTCGTGGCATTTAGGCCCACCCGCTGCGGGGACGGCATAGCACGTGCCGTGGCATGAAAGGGTTAAATAAAAGAGCTGGTCACTTCGTGGTGCAATAAAATGAGAGCTGATTTATTTTTGGAGCAAGGTACAATGTTTTGGTTCCTCTTGGATCCTCTCTCAAACATGGAAGAATGCCTGTCCCAGGCTGGGGCACCCGGGGAAAGAGTAGGAAGTGAGAGGTACCTAGAATGGCATTACCAAGGAACATATTTGGTCATATCATGGTGCCTAGAGTGTTCCATTAAAACCACGTTCATGGAATTCGTTGTAAATAAGTGCATATGGATACAAAACTGTATTTACTGTATGTGGAATGTCAGAATGGTTATGAGTACAATGTTCATACTGATATTCCACACAAATTTCATCTTGCAAGCACTCCAGGAAGAACAAGGCCTTAGACAACTTAGACGGCAGCTTCTGTGTTTAGATGACAACCATTGTCTGATGAAGTGAGAGAATATGGGTGACAATTGTGGGTCTAATCTTTTGAAAGTCTGTAATGTGGCTCCAATCAAACTTGTAAATCCTATAATATGGATAGATAAATAGATAGATAGATAGATAGACATTAAGTAGTATATAATGCGTGAACATTTTTAAGCTTGTGTACAGCAAAACACAAACAATAAACAGAGAGCCCGGACTGTAAGCTAGCTTTTACAGACCTATGAATATAGATATATAGTTAGCTAGAAAGACAGACATATTGATGGATATGATAGATGGATAGACAGATATGATAGACAAACAGATAGATAGACAGATAGATATGATAGACAAACAGATAGATAGACAGATAGATATGATAGACAAACAGATAGATAGACGGATAGATATGATAGACAAAAAGATAGATAGACGGATAGATATGATAGACAAAAAAGATAGATAGACAGATAGATATGATAGACAGATAGATAGATAGACAGATAGATATGATAGATAGATAGATAGACATATTGATGGATATGATAGATGGATAGACAGATATGATAGACAAACAGATAGATAGACAGATATGATAGACAAACAGATAGACAGATAGATAGATAGACAGATAGATATGATAGATGGATAGATAGATTTGGATGGAGATCATGAGTCATGATGTTGCATATTATAGAATGCAGAATATCAGTTACCCCGAATATCTCTAAAAGGCTAAATTTTTAGCTGTTTTTCCAATGAGCTCAGCACAATGTATACTATTTATGTATTCTAAAGATCTCTCATTTAGAAATAAGTGGAAGAAGAAAATACAAAATTGGCTTTTGCAGATGTTGAGGAGAAATTCATTGCGGGCAATCATCATTTAATATCTTCTGGTGGCTTTTTCTGTAAATGATAAATCAAATGACTTGGCACTAACAACAATCTTTCAGCCTTAGAAGGAGGAAAGCGGGGATATTAAAATAATAGAAACATTAACATAGACTATAGACTTACCTTGAATTTATGATTAAGCATGCCCTGATCCTATAGCAAGGAGCAATAAATCACCATTCAAAGTGGATATTTATCTTTGCAATTAACTAGTTGTGTGCCAGCTGTGAGAGTTATACAGCTGACTCCCCAGGCCACGGAAAGGACTAATACAATGATGCTAGCTTAATAGACTGACATACAGCTGTAGTGGTATTGTTTGTCCTCTTTAATACATAATAAGTGCTATAAAAAGTAGATTGCAAGACTATATCACTGGTCTATAGAATGTTATACCTGCCAAGCCGAGGTCTAGGCACCAGAAATACACAAGCTCCTATCAATTCCTCCAACGCTTCCTCACCTCCGGACTTCTCTATCACAGTCGACGGCATCACTATATCTCCCCATCAAACCAGGTTCTCTGTCTCGGAGTTACACTTGACTCCGCTCTGTCCTTCATTCCACACATCCAGTCCCTCTTTTCCTCCTGCCACAACTAATTGCGTAATATTTCCAAAATTCTGCCATTTCTTACTGCTGACACCACTAAAACAACTCATCCACGCCCTTGTACTATTCCAACTTGACTACTGTAACAATCTCCTAGCTGGCTTCCCTCTCACCAGACTCTTTCCCGTACGCATTTTGCACATGTGGATTATTATACACTTTGTGCTATAGGAGCAGATTTGTACGCATGATTTAAGGATTTATCACCATTGTTGTTGCTTATTTTGCACAAGGTTGTTCATTTGCACAGAATTGCTATTTGCACAATACTAGTGTAACATTGACTCACTTGAGTACTTTTATCTATCACCACCTCATAAATAGAGTTGAGCCATAATAACAGCATTTAGAAATACTCATCTAGATTGCTCCATATTTGGAAGCACCCACTGCGCCACTAGGACCCTTACCCTTTTTTACACATTTATTTGCACATTTAGGTTGAGATTTAGGTGCAACCCCTTGTAGGCAGCACCGCCCCCCCTTTTTTAAGGAACCACAGTTATCTAGTAAGCGCCTCCACAGACACCCACTCTTGTAATTCTTCCCCATATGGTTGATCCTAAATGCCTCTGCCAGGCTTATTCACCTCACCCTCCGCTCTGTCTCTGCCACTCCCCTCTGAGAGTCCCTTCACTGGCTCCCCATCCACTGCAGAATTAAATACAAAATCCTCACCCTGACCTACAAAGCTCTCACTAACTTAACTCCAAACTACCTGCCCTTACTAATCACCAACTACATCCCCTTACTAATCACCAACTACATCCCAGCCCTCTTCCTAAGATCAAACAGTGACCTGCGCCTAGCTTCTCCACGCATCACCTCTTCCCATGATAGACTGCAGGATTTCTCACGCGCAGCCCCCATCCTCTGGAATGCTTTCCCTCGTACTGTCCAATTTTCCTTCCTTCAAACGCTCCCTTAAGACTTTCCTATTCAGGGAAGCCTACCACCCGACAAACTGATACACTTCACTGCCCCAACCAGTCAATCACGCTCACCTTGCAGTCCTCTCCTCCTGTTTCTTACCTTCCAATCCTTCTAGATCAGTGTTTCCCAAACCTGTCCTCAGGACCCTCCACCTCGCCAGGTTTTCCAGATATGTGAAGCACAGCACAGCACAGGGGATATGATTTGCTGCTCAGTGATTGCAGGATTCAGTCTGCTTTTCCCCAAGGTGATCTGCAAAATCTGGCCTCATTGAGGGTCCCAAGGTCAGGTTTGAGAAACACCATTCTAGATTGTAAATTCCCACAGGAATAGGGTCCTCGTTTCCTCCTGTGTTGGCTTGTCAAATGTTGTTCGGTCTCAATGTATTGTAACACTGTCTAGTGTACCTGTTGTTCAGCGCTGCGGAATATGTTGCCACTTTATAAATAAGTAATAATAATAATAACAAACTTGAAGAATTTTACTGTAAGTGAAAAAAAAAGCTAGAAAAGAAAAGCAATTTGAGATCAATCCAAAATCTTAACCAACATAGGTCTATGGGTGGGTTTACTAACCATCAATATATCACAAGCCGTGATATATAGTGGATACCTCGCTACAAGAAAAAAGGACATTTTGTTAAGGTTTAAGCCCACCTAGTAGAGCTGTGAGATATCATGAAGTATAGGAATTCACAGATGTGGGCTGTGCAGACAGAAATTTGTGCCTGCACCAATTACAATGGAGGAACCCATCCCACCCTGCACAAAATTACTTTTTCACCCGATTAAACCGGTGGAATGAATCATTGAAAATCAGGGTTAGAATTTAGGGTTAGACGCTAGGGTTAGAAATTAGGGTTAGCGGAGTTGCTATCCATGGTCCTGAATAGTTTTCACCACCAAAGACAGGGGTTTAGGCATCTTTTATTTTATTTTTTTACACCTTAATCTAAGTAAAATTCACCCGTTTCACATTCTGAAATACGAAATATAAACCAAATATAAACTAAATCTGAAATAACTAATAAAAACGAAATACCAAATCAACCCGAAATACGAATTATCGATTGCCCGAAGCAACAAATCAATCCAAAATACCGAATCATGGTAACATAACAAACAAAATGAAAAAAAAAAACTGGAACGAAATGATCCGAAAGGAAAAAAAAACATAACGAAATGATCAGCAATGAAACAATTCGAGTCTGTACTTTCGCTCTGCAGCAGGACTCAGGACTCCTTGCCGTGCGTTGGGGAAATCTGACATTCCCACATAAGCCGCCAGCCGCCTTCAAATCCGGTGTCTGACGTGAGACACCATTCCATGTGAGTGTAATCTTTCATTCATTTTTTGACATACGGTGTCAGACTATACTACCCTATGTCTTGTTCTATGTTTCCTTTGAGGCATTGAGGATCATTCACCATCTACCTACTAGTGAAGATATAGGATATTATCCTCTATAAGGAACAGACAGAAAGAAGCACTAAACTCTGCTCAATCTGCCCCCATCCTGCTTATTTGAGTGGATTGGGATATACCACTCTACCAGATAAACTGCTGCATTCTGCACACATCTTTCGTTTACAGATTGTGGTTGAAATTTCCAGTCCTCTTTTTTAAGACTGTGAACTTGCTCAAGAGTTACTGCCATTTATATTCTGTCTATTTGCAGTTTTGCACATACTGCCATTTATATCCTGTCTATTTTGCTGTTTTGCACATACCAACTCTATTGCTTTTTTTTTTTGCTTTCTACAAACATCAGCCTGCATGTTACAGCTGGTTTAGGAATTTTTGCCCTTTTATTATTATCTCTCTGCACAAGCTGTATATTGATAAACTGTTTTATCACTTTGCTAATCTTGCACAAGCTGCGCAGACATATGTTTACAATGTGTTTGGGAATTTATCCCTCTTGAATTACTTGCACATTTGTATATGGCATATCACTTACTTGTTTTTTTGCCATTTTGCACAACTTTGCTATTACTTGGTTCTTTGCCATTTTGCACAACTTTGCTCTCATTTGCACGCCAGATTTACACAAGCTATATGTCTATAATGTGTTTGGGAATTCATCCCTCCTGAATGATTTGCACACCTATCAATGGTATATTATTTTTGCCTTTGCTATTTTGCACAACTTTACATTTATTTGCACACCAGTTTTAAGTATCCCCAGACTATCTACTTCAGAGATACTATGCCAGGCTCTTTACAAAGGAACCATCAGGTAGCGCCAAAATACAGGATACCTCCTTTTCCTGAAACAATTTTTTTGCCGTGCCCATGTCTAGTGCTAACCCCCAAGATACTCCCCCCAAAGGACTCCATTGAGGGTTGTGCTTCCAGGCCTTTAGACCTGCGTAATCTCGCTCTCGTGTGATCGTTCGTGCCCGCGGAGTGATTCGTGGAGGGACACTGGGGACTATTTGTCCCTAGTCTCACTCTGCTACCGGCAGCCAGAAGCAGATCAGTCCATTGTTCGTGCCGTGGGAGGAGAGGTAAATATGTGATTTTTGGGGGGTTTTCAGCTGGTGCGGATTCCACAGACGCAGTATCAGTTAGCACCAGCTTCTACCTGTAGTTAATTTTTTAGTTAACTGCAGCGGTGCAGTAATTAGCATTAGGACTTTGTAATCCTAACATTAGTTACCGATTGCTCTCTCTATACTTAACAAACATGGGGAGCGCAAAGTACAGTAAACTCGCGGAAGTGAGTGCAATCCCTGTTAGTGCTTGGAATGTAATATGGGGGTCATGTCCTAAAGCAACTTAAGCTAGCGTTAACACTCAAACACTTAACAAAAAAATAAGAGCAGGATGATAGCTACAACAATCATATCAGCAATGTGGGTCTATAAGTAGGGAGGCAAACTGTAGAGGGAGCAACCTAATAGCATTAGAAACCTATGCAACACAGCAAAGATTTGATGCACAGAGCATCTTTTTATGTCAATGCTCTCTCCTGGGCAATTCCCCATATGCTGCCTCTGGTGACAGCTGACTGGAGAAACCATATCTCTAACATCTCCTTACTTACACACAAGTTATAGTTACAAGTATTTATAAAGCGCCAACAATTCTTTAGCGCTGTACAATGGGAAAAGCAGAATAACAAATACACATACATGTTTTGCATGTTTGCACACACACGGTTTGCACACACACAGTTTGCATGTTTTTGACACTTTTTTCATTAAAGGTCCAGACACACATAAAATGTATCTAAAATGGATCTAGCTGTTCATAAATACATAAAATGTATCTAGTTGTTCATAAATACATAAAATGTATCTAGCTGCTCAGGTATTACATTGGGTTTGTTCCAAACAGTTCGTGACATTTGCTTTTAGATGATTTTTTCACAAAATCTATAATAGATGTGCAGTAAAGAAATAAGTGAAATCTGAAATAATCACTTCTTATAAAGGTCATTTATCAATCATGTTGCGTTATTTCTTGGTTATCTTTCTTTGCTCTAATGATCATTTCAAATCTTTCGTCTGGCCTTTGCCCTTTATACTTCACTGGGGAAGCCTTATTCGGTGACCTGCTCCCTCACAAATCTAAAGGTCATCCTTTGCGTGTTTCCTGAGCATCTCTATCACTAAGGACACTGTAGATCACAATGAAGTTCCTTGACATGCTCTGTCCCATGGGTATTTAGGATACAGTACCCCCTTGGCTCAAGTCGCACCAAGTCAACATCCCCTTCTCTGTCTGATCTTCTGGCCATCTTATCACTGGTTTTCCTCAACCTGCTACTATTTCCTGGCACTCTAATGACATCATACAATTTGGCATGCAGGACAATCATATTATGGATACTTTACACACTCATGTACATTTTGTATTGAATGCCGCATCACTCTTCAAAACTTAGAGCTAATCATTTAGTCTACTTCTATTCCCTCAACATCACCCAAATTCTCCTGCACCATAACCACTTGCTAAGATAAGGCCGTTTTAAACACCCTAGAGCAGCACCAATTGTACCCGTTCAAGTCAAAGCACTGCAAGTTTTGTTCTTGCTTGATTGAGTAATCCTTTCTTCCTTCCAAGTTCATTCAAATCCATTACATATAGACTAATGATATGAATTCCTAAACAGTCTCCAACAGCTCTCCTAGCTCATGCAGCTCTGTCATAAATACACTTTATGGACAAAGGTTTTGAGACATACCTCTAAAATTCTGAATGCATGTGTTTCAATCAGACCCATTGCCACAGGGGTATTATATCACACGCCTAGCCATGTAATCTGCATTTACAAACATTAGTGAAAAAGAATCGGTCGTTCTGAAAAGTCCTTTTCTAGTCCAGCATGACTGTGCCCCAGTGCACAAATAAAGGTCCATAAAGACATGGGGCACCATTCCCTATTGAACGCTAACTGTAGTGTTTGGATTAGTAAGTGTTAACGCTAGGATAAGTGAATTTAATGCATCCCCCCATATTACCTTCCTAACGCTAATTCCGTAAAAAAACCACTAGCACATTGGTGATTGTGCTAGCTTCCACAAGCTTACTGTACTTTGCGCATCCTATACTTAACCTGGGGAGCGCAGGCAGTAATTAGCGTTAGGATAAGTAAGGTATTACAAAGCCATAGCACTAATTACCGCAGGGATGCACAAGGCAAATATTTGGCTACACCTAAAAGCTTGTGATAAATGATTTCGCTTTTGCAGAATCATTTACAGCCACTAACCCCCCCCCCCCCCGAATAAATTCGATACTCACTTCTCATCCTGCAGCGAGAACGGTGGCCTGATCCACTGCTTCTTGTCCCGGGGGCAGAATGTGCTTGAGAAGAAATAGTTCCTAGTCTCCCTCTGTGATCACTCCGCGGCCCTCCTATGGACTCCAGGTGATACTCGCGGTAGCACAGAAGCGTTCCGGGGCAAGGTGCTGAGACAGCGCCTGTCCCGGAATATTTCGCTGAAATGGGGATGCTACGAGGAAACTTGCAGGCGTAGGTTTTCCCTGTCAGCGTCCCCATTTTAACTTCGGAATAGGGCCTGTGGCTGGATGAGTTTGATGTGGAAGAACTTGACTGGTCCGCACACAGCCCTGACCTCAACCTCATCGAACTGCAATGAACTGGAATGGGGATTGGGAGCAAGTCCTTCTCCTCCAACATCATTGTCTAACCTCACAAATGCTCTACTGGATGGATGGACATAAATTCCCACAAAAACACCCCATAATCATTTGCAAAACCTTCCCAGAAGAGTGGAAGCTATTATAGCAGCAAAGGGGGGGTCGATTCCATATTAATGTGACGTCATGAACAGTGGAGGCTCCGCCATGAACCATAAAATAAGGTTTCTTCCTCTCTGGAAGGACAAGATCCCGGAATATGGCTCCTCCACAGTTCAATGTCCTCAGATAACCTTTTGGTTGTAAGACATGAACCCAGGCCATTCTCCTTCAAGGGTAAAATTGTCCTCCTGATCAAACCAATGCAGGGTACTGTGACTTTCACTCTCCTGCAAGTGCTCATGAACAGCTTCTTCCTCCATCCATAGGATCCTGCTGCCATCATCAAAGGATACAGGTCCTTTTGCTCTGTGCTCAATCTCCATCATTCGAATTTGAGATGCCTGTTCTATCTCTTTCATTCAGGTTTGATGGGCCTGTTCTCATACCTCTCTCTGTAATTTGGAGACTTCTGCCATCACCTCTGTGATAATAGCATCCCTGGGATTTGGGCCATACCTTTCCAGACTTTCTCTCATTCTTTTAGTGAAGTCATTCTCCATTTTTGTATGGTGTCCAGGCAATCCCTTGCTTTCTGTGCTTGGTCTATGAGGTGTATCTGCTGCAGTTTCAAGAAGGGAAATCCCACAGCTCGCCACCAGATTGTAACAGCAACTGGGGTTTACTGGTCTCCGGCTTGTGGACCAGACCCAAACCTGTTACAGCGTTCATCCCTTCTCTCCGGCCAAGCTGATCTGCAGCAGCTTTTCTTCTCTCTCAACCCTCAGCCAGAACTTGAGGGAATTCTGTATAATTCTAAGTATCCCTTCCCATACACCAGACACAACTTAGTGCAGGGGAGTAGTAATATAGTTTATTGGAAATGGGGACCAGTTATATGGGAAACAGGGAGGAAACATGACAGAATCAACAGAATACATCGTCTACAGGAGGGGGATGTGAATTCCTCCAGGAGACAGAGAAACCTGATCAGTTACACACTAGACGAGATTAGCAAATAAACCACATAAAATCAATCAGATAGCAAGAACAATAAGTCTACATCATATCACTAGCACAAACCAACTCCTGAAACACAAACCGTTTCAAGATAGAAATACATTTAACCCATTATCTCTTAGGTGCCCACTTATGCCCATTGTCCTTGAGAATTGGCTATGGCACATTGGTCCACGATCCCTTGGCAGGAGGCCTGCATCCACACCTCTCCAACAGACACAGAGGCCATGTATAGTGTGGGCAAGGGTGCCAAGGAGGGTGAGGGCACAAAAATAGAGGGAGCTTCGGTTACAGTGACATTCATGAGATACAAAGGGCCACATTACAATCTTAACGCAAACGTTAACGCTCACTTGCGTGATCATTAACGTTAGCTGCGGTGTTTACCGCATATTACAATCCAAACGCAAACGGGTTAAGTAACCCGTTTGCGTTTGGTACCTTGTGATTTTCAGCGCGAGGTTACTGTACTTTGTGCTCCCTATACTTAACATGAGGAGCGCAAAGTGTTAATCAGCGTTAGTATTACAATCTACTAGCGCTGATTAACGTCTGGCTCTGGTTAGCAAAAAGTTAACCACAGCTAGGACTTGGTGTTAAGCCTGAAAAAAAAAAAACAGAAGCATATACTCACCTCCTGTCCCGCGGCAAGGACCGCGGCAAGGACCGCCTCCTCCATCCGGCGGGAGCAGGGAAAGACTGGGGGAAAAAGTCCCCCAGTCTCTCCCTGCGTATCACTACGCCGACTGGCCCGATCTCGCGAAGCGAGATCCGGCTGGTCATGTGACCGGCAGGGGGAAACTCAATGGAGTCCTATGGACTCCATCGAGCGTATACTCTCGGCTGCGCTCAACGTTGCCACGAGCATCGCGGGAGTTACCGAGCAGTAACAATACAGGCATTTTTTGTGCCTGCATTGTAATCCAGCGTTAAAACGCGGGCGCAAGGGGGAAAACTGCGGGCACAGTTTTTCCTCCCTTGTGCCCGCGTTTTAACGCTAGGATTGTAATATAGCCTAAAGTGTTTCAGGTCCTAAGGTAAGTAAAATCTTAAAATCTGAATAATTAAGACAGAATGTTCTACTATAACAGCAATTAGATGTTTCACTTTGTAGCACATCAACATAAGCAAACAGCAGTCAGATGGTTAGAGCATGGCTGGCTACACATTAATCGCAGCATCACGTGTGCAACCAGACTGAACTAAATAATGCACACATCTGGATTTACTGTCCCTTTATTGTTAACTACTTTGTAAAGGAAGCTTCCATTAGACAGGATTGCTGAATCTATTTGCAGTTGGGGTAGGTGAGAGTTAATGGCCAAATTGATAAGGACACCGACTGTGATGCTGTGCACTAGATTATATCTCCTGTGATAAATGCACTGGTGGCTTTATCTCCAGATCATAGTATACAGTATAACAAATGCTATATATTGAAAGAGCAGCCAGTAGAATCCAGGGTAAAATTTATAGCTGAAAAGAACAATTCCTGTGCATGGTTTTTTTTCCACACTAACTGAAAATGAGAGAATAATTTTTTTTTTACGTGAATCATAGCCAGATTTCATTACATTCTGCGCAGAGAAGGGATTCCCTTTACCGTAACGAGTTATCTTACACAACACAGTCTACTGGAAGGAGGTGGTAGTGGCCTCTAGTGCCGAGAATTTGATTACAATATGAAATTTCTCTTAATTGTTAAACCCTTTGGGCACGATTAGAATCTATATATATGATATATGAGTGATTGCATTAGCGCGAGTGAGTCTAGCGCAGCCCCCCCCCCACCATATTACATTCCGAATGCTAACTGGTTAAAAAAACCATTAGCGCATCTGGGATTGCGCTTACTTCTGCAAGCTTACCGTACTTTGGGCTCCTTATACTTAACATGAGTAGAGCAAAGAGTAATTAGCGTTAGGATTGCAAAGTCCTAACGCTAATTAACGCACCACTGCAGTTAACTGAAAAGTTAACCACAGCTAGAAGCTGGTGCTAACGGATACCGTTTCTGTAGAATCATTTAGTACCAGCTGTAGCCCCCCCCCTAATCAGATAGTCACCTCTCATCCTGCAGCACGAACGACGGGAGCAGAGAGAGATTGGGGGCAAATAGTCCCTAGTCTCCCTCCGCGATCACTCCACGAACCTGCATGGTCTCTCGAGAGCGAGATCCTGCAGGTTACGTGACCCGGCAGCACCAGCCTCGATGGAGTCCTACTGTGACAGTAGCACCAACTGATGAAACATTTTATGCGAAACACATTTTGGTATACTGTGTATCTTATTACTAATAAAATTTGCCTTATTTTACACCTATCCCAGGTCCTGGATGCTTATATTCGACGAGGAGGTGGCTGAGGCTGTACCTTGACAAAGGCTTTCAGGAGCCAAAACGTCGGCCCCCTTTTTATATGACTTTTCAATAAACTTTTTGTTTTATTTAAGACCCAGAGTGCTTCCATCTCTCCGGTGATATATATATATATACACACACACACATACAGAATACAAGGGAGGGTAGCACTCAACCTTTACTAAGCACACAGTGTGGGTGCATTTCAATACAACAAAACACAACAAGCCAAGACGAGAGCACTACAGTCAAGACACTCAAAAGATATCAACAGCAGCTTCATACATTAAAACATGTAAATATCTTACCAGATTTTAACCCTTCAAAGCTTCCAACAATTCTTACCCCCTTCAGGATTACAGCAGTTCTTAACCCATTCAAGACTTGTAAAAAGATTTTGTGACAAGTCTTGAATGGGTTAAGAACTGTTGTAATCTTGAAGGGGTAAGAATTGTTGGAAGCTTTGAAGGGTTAAAAACTGGTAAAATTGTTAAATTTTAAAATCTATAAAGCTGCTGTTGATGTCTGTTGAGTGTGGTGATTGGAGTGCTCTCTTCCTCGTTTGCTATATATATATCACGAGTATAGCAGTCTGTAATGATACCTTTTTTATCGAACTAACGTTACATTTAAAAGAAAAGCTTTCGAGAGTGTAACCTCTCTTCTTCAGGTCTGGACGCTTACGGAGCAGAATCCTAGAATTGAACATTAACGGGCACATAGGTGTGGGATATCTAACCCCCACCCATGTGCCCCTTAATCTTCAATTCTAGGATTCTGATCAGTAAGCGTCCAGACCTGAAGAAGAGAGGACCACTCTCGAAAGCTTGTCTTTTAAATGTAACATAGTTACATAGTTACATAGTTATATAGGCTGAAAAAAGACATGCGTCCATCGGGTTCAGCCTCTCCCACATAACCACTGCTGTTGATCCAAAAGAAGGCAAAAAACCCAGTCTGAAATATGCAACATACTGGGAAAAAATTCCTTCTTGACCCCAGAATGGCAGTCAGATTTCTCCTTGGATCAAGAAGCTTTTACCCACATATTAAATATTATAACCCTTAATATTCTGTGTCTGCAGGAAGTCATCCAGTCGTTTTTTAAAAGTCTGTACAGACTCTGACCCAACCACCTCAACAGGCAGAGAATTCCACAGCTTTATTGTTCTCACCGTAAAATAACCCTTCCTATGCTTTAAGCTAAATTTTCTTTCTTCCAGTCTAAATGGATGACCCCTTGTCCTATGTATAGTCCTGTTAATGAATAGGTTATCAGACAATGGTTGATAATGGCCCCGTATATATTTATATAAGGTTATCAGATCCCCTCTAAGGCGCCTTTTCTCTAAACTAAACAGGTTTAAGCTTGTTAGTCTTTCCTCATAACTTAACCCTTCCATCCCCCTTATTAATTTAGTTGCTCGTCTCTGCACTTTTTCTAGCGATATAATATCTTTTTTTAAGACAGGTGCCCAAAATTGCACGGCATATTCAAGGTGCGGCCTGACCATTGATTTATACAGAGGCAAAATTATGTTTTCATCCCGTGAGTGAACTCCCCTTTTAATGCATGCCAGTACTTTGCTGGCCTTGCGGCTGCTGTTTGACATTGCACATTGTTACTTAGTTTGAAGTCTATGATTATTCCCAAATCCTTCTCCTGCTTGGATTTCCCTAACTCCGTACCATTTAGGTACGTTAGTTTGATAAAAAAAGTATCACCACGTACTGCTATACTCGTGATTTTGGCATCTGGACTAACACGACCTTTCTAATACATATATATATATATAGCAACAAATGCGGGAGCACTCGCGGACTTGCATAAAAATAAAAACGTTATTGGTTACTCATTAAAATCTCCCATTTATTTATTTATTTTATGCAAGTCCGCGAGTGCTCCCGCATTTGTTGCTATATACCATACCTTGGGGATTTTAGCACCGCGGCATTTGGAATCTATTGAGCCATAGCTTGATTGCTGAACAAGTGTGATTGTGTGTATATATATATATATATATACACAATCACACGTGCATTCATACTAACTGCCCTCATATTAAAATTCAAGCTATTCGATTACAAAAGTGACATGAAGTTGTTAAAGAAAAGTGTGCATATTGGATTTTTCCTACTGCTATCTTCCCCAGCATTAGCCTTTGACATTGGCCCAGTTTTATGAAGATCTGTAGATGCCGCGCTGTACATACTGTGCACAGATGAGAGAATGGCTTGCAAGTCGCAAGACAATTGCACAATAACATAGTTACATCAGCAGGAAAAAGTGAAAAGGCTTAAGAAATGCACGTCAACTATCTTATATTACCCACCCTACAATCATTGAGAGGCCCATATTCCAAAGAAGATAATGACTTCACTCTTTGTGTGCCCGGCATAAGATCAATCCTCTGGAGAGAGATCCAACACTAGCATTTTTGGCTGAGCGATGGTTAATAACAAATCTGTAAAGTTATTAGGTTATCTTCCCAACGGGCAATAAAAGGAGGTTTCTCACTGATCTCTATACCGAGAAAACCTGCAATTTTTGGATAACGGCCAAGTATAATTTGGGATTTTAAAATTCACTCGATATTTAAAGTCAGATGCCAGTAGTGTAAAGATAAATTGGCAGCAGGGATCCTTCATGAGAAGTAGTTTAACATTATTACAGAACATATACTGACGATGTATTAAATCAGATGCAACACAATAAGCAAGTAAATTGTTTAAAAATAAAACAGAAAATAACAATCCTGCCCCACCCCCGAAATACCAATGTGTTTCCTGCAAGAGACAATTTCAATTAATACCAAAATTCACTTTTTAAATAGTGCGTTTGTGAAATAATTCCAAAATATATTCCTAAACAGATATTAGGCTGCTTTTACCATGAAATAATAAATTAATTCATATAATTACTAATCTATGCCACTTCGTTAGATAAAGGCAAACCACTCCCACTCCCACACTTTACAAAAATACACAATACAGATGGACCCTGGGATTATCCGTCTGTTATTTAAAAAAAGAGGTGGGTATATCCAGTGGCGTAGCATGGGTTGTCAGCGCCCGGGGCAAGGCAAGAATTGCACGCCCCCCCAACCTGTGGACATGGTGACACACCCTGATTCCCTTCCACCAGTAGAGTATTGACCCCCTTATCCCACAAGCACATGTATTGTATATTAACAAAATACTGATATAATAAAAAAAATGAAACACACATGCCCCCGCGCTACGCCACTGCTACCAGTCACCCTGTCCCAGTATACCCTAACATAGTTCCACTCTCACACTATACCCAGTCACTCTCTCCCAGTACCACCAGTCACCCGCTCACAGTACCCCAGTCACCCTCTAACTCCAAGTACCCCCAGTCACTCACAATCACTCTCTCTCTCCTTCCCAGTACCCCAGTCACTCTCTCTCTCTCCCAGTACCCCCAGTCAATCTCTCCCTTCAAGAACCCTCCAGTCACTCTATCCCTCCAAGTACCCTCCAGTCATTCTGCCAATACCCCAGTCACTCTCTCCCAGTACCCCCAGGCACTCTCTGTAAGTACCCCAGTCACTTTCTCTCTCCAAGTACCCCCACTTTCTCCCAGTACCCCAGTCACTCTCTCTCTCTTTATCAAAGTATCCCCAGTCATTCTCTCCCCGAACCTCCAGTCATCCTCTCCCCGTACCCCCTCACTGTGTGTTGATCACGCTGCTCTGGTGTCATACAGTGTCGCCTACCTGCATGGAGTTGCTGGTGGCCCGGGAGAGAGCCGTCCAGGGGGCTTAGTGGGGACCGGATTATAAATGTGCTGCAGGGCAGGCGCCTCCCTTCCGCCTTCCTGTTCAGCAGCTGCAAGGCTGCCAGAGGTGGGGGACTTGCACAGGGATTCAAGGGGGGCTGACAAGCGTGGTACAAGGTGTTCCGTACAATAATGCCACGCTGCTTCACGTGACTCATGTCACCGTTAAGGAGGAGTCAGGACAGGACCAGAATTTTCTGTCCTGTGCCTCCCTTCCGGACGCTGAGTGCTAAGTCACCGCCGGCGCAGCAAAACTGGCGACTGCCCGTGCAAGGGGACACCGGTGCTGATCTCTGCTGGAAAATATTAGTGGTTCAAATTTCGGCCCCTAAGAAAATTGTGCCTGGGGCGACCGCCCCGAGGCCCCCCACGCTACGCCACTGGGTATATCTTTATCATTATTGGATTTATTTAAATAGGATTTTTCTTTTCAATTTCATGACTTTTTGGGCCTTTATATAGGGGCAGATGAAGAAAGAGGGTTTAAAGGGACACTCTGTGCACCCAGACCATTTTAGCATATTAGCCCTTTCCTGCATGTGGTGGGTGGGCCTTGTAGGCCTACTACGCCCTGTTGACTTCTATGGGCGACTCAGCACTGCACCTCGAGCCGTATTCTACTGCGGGATGACTTTAACTCGTAGGCGGGCCGAAGGAGAGGCCTGCCGCAGCACCTAGCGGCGATGCGTATTAGTACTCCCCACCAGCGTTTACCACCTCCTGCCGGGCACCACCCATCTGGCGTTAAGGGGTTAAAGTTTCCAGAAAAAAGAAAGAGCAGGACCTCAAGCGGGGAGCAATGCAAGAAAGAGTAAATTTAATCTATCTGGGGGAAAGCAACCCCATAATACAAGGTATCAATGACGTTTCGGCCCAGTGGCCTTAATCATATATAGTCAGGCTGTGTGGAGCACCCCCCTGTCCTCCCAGTCCCATTTGGACACTGTGTGAAGCAGATATATTTCTCAATATCCCACCTGCCATGGACCAATTTAGGGACTGTTGATGTCAGCACGCTGCAAGCATTCTGGTAGACTGCAGTCGAAGAATGGTGCTTCGCTTGTACAGTACATGCAGCCAGTTGCGTCACTAGGGTTGGTGTCACCCGGTGCCGTAACTTATGGTGTCACCCCCCCCGAGTTTTACAGATTTTTTTTTAACTACTCTTACTCCTAAATCAGTACTCCCATATAACACTGAATGCTCATACACACAGCGCACATTACTGTGAGGTTTATTGCTGTGGAGCTCTCTCATATGCTCACACAACCTTTTGCCAACTGCCAGCAAGTACGTTGTTCGAAGGCAGTGAAAGCACACATGGATATATATTGCCCCCAGCAGCTCTGGATATATATTGCCCCCAGCAGCTCACCCCATGGATATATATTGCCCCCAGCTCACATATGGATATATTGCCCCAGTTCAATTATATATTGCCCCAGTTCACAGTTATATACTGCCCCCAGCAGCTCACCCATGGATATATATTGCCCCAGCTCACATATGGATATATTGGGCCTCAGCTCACATATGGATATATTGCGCCTCAGCTCACACATGGATATATTGCCCCAGACCAGCTCACACATGGATATATTGCCCCAGACCAGCTCACACATGGATATATTGCCCCAGCTCTCATGGATACTGCCCCCAGCACACATGGATATTGCCCCAGCTCCTCTCATGGATATTGCCCCAGCTCCTCTCATGGATATACTGCCCCAGCTCCTCTCATGGATATACTGCCCCAGCTCCTCTCATAGATACTGCCCCAGCTCCTCTCATGGATATACTGCCCCAGCTCCTCTCATTGATAATGCCCCAGCTGCTCTCATGGATTTTGCCCCAGCTCCTCTCATGGATTTTGCCCCAGCTCATGGATATGCCCCAGCTCATGGATATTGCCCCAGCACATGGATATGCCCCAGCTCATGGATATACTGCCCCAGCTCATGGATATACTGCCCCAGCAGCTCATGGATATTGCCCCAGCTCATGGATCTTGCCCCAGCTCATGGATACTGCCCCAGCACATGGATACTGCCCAGCACATGGAATTCCCCAGCAGCTCATGGATATTGCCCCAGCTCATGGATAATGCCCCACCTCATGGATACTGCCCCAGCACATGGATACTGCCCAGCACATGGAATGCCCCAGCACCTCATGGATTTGCCCCAGCAGCTCATGGATATGCCCCAGCAGCTCATGGATATGCCCCAGCACCTCATGGATTTGCCCCAGCACCTCATGGATATGCCCCAGCAGCTCATGGATATGCCCCAGCTCATGGATATGCCCCAGCACCTCATGGATATGCCCCAGCACCTCATGGATTTGCCCCAGCAGCTCATGGATATGCCCCAGCAGCTCATGGATATGCCCAGCACCTCATGGATATGCCCCAGCAGCTTGATACTGCCCCAGCACCTCATGGATATGCCCCAGCAGCTCATGGATATGCCCCAGCACCTCATGGATATGCCCCAGCAGCTTGATACTGCCCCAGCACCTCATGGATATGCCCCAGCAGCTCATGTATATGCCCCAGCACCTCATGGATATGCCCCAGAAGCTCATGGATATGCCCCAGCACCTCATGGATATGCCCCAGCACCTCATGGATATGCCCCAGCAGCGATGGATTTGCCCCAGCACCTCATGGATATGCCCCAGCACCTCATGGATATGCCCCAGCACCTCATGGATTTGCCCCAGAACCTCATGGATATGCCCCAGCACCTCATGGATATGCCCCAGCACCTCATGGATATGGCCCAGCAGCTCATGTATATGCCCCAGCACCTCATGTATATGCCCCAGAAGCTCATGGATATGCCCCAGCACCTCATGGATATGCCCCAGCACCTCATGGCTATGCCCCAGCACCTCATGGATATGCCCCAGCACCTCATGGATATGCCCCAGCACCTCAGGGCTATGCCCCAGCAGCGCATGGATTTGCCCCAGCACCTCATGGATATGCCCCAGCACCTCATGGATATGCCCTAGCAGATCATGGATATGCCCCAGCACCTCATGGATATGCCCCAGAAGCTCATGGATATGCCCCAGCACCTCATGGATATGCCCCAGAAGCTCATGGATATGCCCCAGCACCTCATGGATATGCCCCAGCAGCGCATGGATTTGCCCCAGCACCTCATGGATATGCCCCAGCAGCTCATGTATATGCCCCAGCTCCTCATGGATATGCCCCAGCACATGGAATGCCCCAGCAGATGGATACTGCCCCAGCAAACAGATATGCCCCAGCACCTCATGGATAACGGCCCCAGCACCTCATGGATAACGGCCCCAGCTCACCTCCGCCGCGTGTTCGCTCCTTCTGAGAGTCCGGCGGCGCGCAGCCTGGGCGCTCGCCTGGGGGAGCCACGTGACCAGCCGCGATTGGCTGGTGACGTGTTTCCCCCAGGCGAGCGCTGAAGCTGCATGCTTCGGACGCTCGCAGGGAGCGAATACGCGGCGGAGGGTGAGACACCCGCCCTTAGGGTGACGGTGTCACCCTAAAGGCGGGTGTCCCTGGTGCGGGCCACACCCCCCGCCCCCACATTACGACGCCACTGCATGCAGCACCAAGCCCTCGTACTGAAAAGGCGTTGTATGACTAAGTATGCAAGTGCCGTGAGATGTGAAATTTGTGTACTGTTTGTACGAGTTAGGTACGCTACACAAAATGCGTTAGAAGCTCCAGGGACTTCTGCATTTCGGAAGCTCTGAGTCGAAGAAGAGGAGCAGCCCAGCGCCGAGGGGAAAAGGTGAGCATTTACACTTAACCTAATAAAAATTCAACCCATGAAGACTTTTTGACCTGTGAAGGTCTTTGTGAATTCAGAAAATTGAAAAAGCCATCAAAAAAGTACCAGCACTTGTGGGCTCTGTTGATAAAAGCCAGTAATCTGAATTGTGTTGCTGCTGGCACAATAGTGTATAAGGCATCCAACAAAAAGACACTTCAACAAAACCCACGGGTGCTGGTACTTTTTGGTGTCTTAGAATCATTCTGGATGTGACAAAACCCAAGCATCAAGTGCATAGTGACAAAGACTTCCACAGGTTAAAACGTTGTCTGTCCATCCTGTCATGGTTTTTTCTGTGTTATCTATTTAAGGGGATATTCAGAGAGATGTGATTTTGCCACCAATTTGCACCGAACGGTGAATTTCACGGTACGTTGCAATTTTTTGGCTATTCTGCTATTCAGAAAGCTGGCAATTCACCAAATATTGGCAAATTGCCAGCAAAACATGGTGCAATTCGGCAGCAGTGGAATTCCCCATAAAGAAGTAATGGTTAATCTAGTCAGAGAATTCCAAAAAGCACCGAAAAGTTGGCGAAATGTCCAGATTGCTTTTGTTCGACAGGTGTAGACAGGTTTCAATGTAGAATAATTCTCTTGTTATTATATGTTTATTATTCAACCGTTCATTCTTTTCAATTGCAGCAAAAAGACTTTTCGCTACGGTTTGCAGATGGTCGGATGTTTTCGGCGGTTGATCGGAGGCGTCCGGCGGTCTGTTCGGTGGATCGTCAGCTTCTGGCTGCGTTCGATGGTCTATTGGATACGTTCGGCAGTTTATTGGCAGCGTTCGGCGGATCCATTTGGCGCACGTCGGGGACCATGTGGTGAATACTGAATTCGCCACAAGTCCAGCGAATTGAACTCGCCGAATCGCACCGAAGTGCGCCGAATGAAATAACCCGTTAAGTCAGGCTCTAGCTGTTGCTGGGCATGGCATCACGTGATTTTATGGCAATCCATAAGAAACTCAATAACCATTGAGAAAGCATATGGAGAAAGCTGGACATTTTTCAAAAAATGCTGGATGGTTTTTCGGCCACTCCAAATTTTTCACTGAGAAATTTCAGTCTAGGTGTAAAATAATCCCAGCAGTTTTTGAGTACAGAGGGTTATGGAAGCAAAAGTGAGAAAAGGATATTAATGGAAACATATAGTTCAGAAATAGAATTTCTTAAAATACACATTTACATTAAATATAGCCGTATTGCTACTCATGAGATTTTTTTCCAGCGCCCATTTTTTTTTTACAATGGGTTTTTCTTGAAACCTGATTTTCTTCCTCTCCTTTGCAGAAAAAAAATCCGTAAACGGTTCACTGTCTTGATATAATGGAAGTTCAATTAAATAAACTGCGCCACAAATTTCATTATCATTTACACAATGTAATCTATTTAAAAAAAAAAAAGTCAGATCTAATTTTGGTCAATAATCCTTTTAGGTATAGTGCCAATATAGAAAAGAAAATAGGGATATATAAGAAGCAATTTCCTAAAGTGTGGTTTGCTTTGATTTAGGTGAAATACAAAAATAAACGTACAAACATCAGCTAGGCCAACTACCCAAATTAATTAGTAACTATGTAAAAACACCCACAAAACCTACTTCAATACGTTGCATAGATCCAAAGATGTGCCATTCTACACAGTAACCAAAACAACATGCACTTGATTTACAAAGTTTAAATAAAAATGTTTAAAAAGCAATTTGTATGTGCAACATCAGATATTTATGCCATTAATGCACTTATCATTTTTTGTTGAGAAAGTATTTCACCAGGAAGGATACATTGAGATTTCTCTCGTTTTCAAGTATGTCCTGGGTGGCAAGTATGTACCGTTAGGTGTCTTGCCCAAGGACACTTACTGGAGAGGTGCTCTTGCTGGGATTTGAACCTGTGTCTCCACAGGCTCTCTCCACACAGAGCAGTGATGTTATTTGGTTGAACAATTTCAATGTAAGTATTTTAATTCGGATTTAATTTTTTTTGTACCGCTGTAGATTTAGGTAGTCAAGGTGGGCAAATTCACTACATATTTCTAAGAATAAAGTTGCGTGGTTCCCGTGTTTACATTTTCATATTGGCAAACATAAGGGATTATTCAGAAGTTTCTTGTTCTGTGCACTTTGGTGCGCAGAATCCATTCCAGTTTGCCAACCATGCGCAAATTCATTATTCATCGCAGAGTCCCCAAAGTGCGCTGAACGTGGAGCCGCAGAAGACCCCCGCTGAATGCCACCAAAGACCGCTGAGCAGACCGCCGAACTGACCACCGAACTGTAGGAAGAAAAAAAACGGAACTCTGCTATTCTTCTAAAAGGCGTTTAAACCAATAAAAATGCATGAAAATGTGTGGAAATAATAAAAAAGGTTCCTAAAAAAAAAAGAAAAGGTCTGTTACAGTATAAAAAAAAAAAAACGGCTTTTAAAAAAAATTGGGAGTTGTTAGAATGTTAGATGTTAGAATTAATATCTAACATTAATGCAAAAGATGGATGCTACCGTAACATCCATTTTCTGCTGAGGAAGACCTTGTGTGGTAGAAACGCGTTGAGCTGTATGTTTTTATCCCGTCACCTCCAGTACTGCTATGCTGTTTTAACTACTCCGAAGAGTAAGTAAATAAATTTTATTATATTTATATTGACGCTTGGTGCCATCATTGTTTACTGTTTATTCCGAGATCCTGTACCATCGGATGGATGTAGCATCGATTTAACAATCGGTTGGGCATCAGCTGCACAGCATTATTGGAGGATGATGGGCCCAATATATCCTATACCTTTGTGAGTTGCCAATTTTTTCTGCGTATACCTAGATTGTGGGATATCACCCTATATTATTTCGTGTTTTATCATTAGATATATCCCTAATTTTGAAGTTTACCAAAAACCTAGAAATATTATACGAGGCATCCATCCACAAGGTCCCGCACTTCAAATTCAGATTGTATATTGATGAACAGAATTCTAAAAACGGCAATTTTACTTTTCCAGTGAACTGGTGACCTTTCATCAAGTGGCCAAATGGTTTTCCATAGACAAACATTAAAAAGACATAAGTCCCTGACGCGTTCATGATTTGAGCTCGGAGTACTTTGGTAAAAACTTACAATTCTTTTCTGGATACCCGTTTTATTAAATAAAAACCCCTCCGGAATGTCTTTCACTTACATATAAAAACTAAATCAATTTATTATTGACCACCGATGACCAAAAGAAGAAATCTAAAAAAAAAAATAACCGTTACAGCAAGTCGGTTATCGTCTCTTTTACGATTATCAATCACCATCTAACGAATACTAGAGCGCTAATCGCTAAACGGCTCGTTTACCATCACCCCCCTCGCCTCGTTTTTTTTGTACGCTCTCTTTAATATGCATCTGCCTAGAAACAAGTCTCTGTAAAAGCTGGTAAATGTATCGCTGTTAGAAAGCCGAACATGGCTGTAATGGAATAAGCACTGTTCTCCTCCATTAGCGGTGGTTGTTTATTAAATGACCTCAAGCTTTCAGTATTCCAGCAGCTTGTGTTCTACTTAATTCCATACTCCTTTACCACCAGTAATGTATACAATAATAATAAATTGTTCTGCCAGTAGGACTGATTGATCTGATATGCCCCCATAGAGTATAAATACACCAAAGAGGCATTTCATTACAAAGATAAGGTATGAGGTCCGTCATTTCGAAGATCTATTTTCACTTGTTACCGCTGACCCCGAGTCATTTTAAATGGCTGAGTTTACCCTAGCACCGGCTAGCCAAAAAAAGTCGGCAGAAACCGCATAGAAATTAGCTGTTTAATCCGCAACCTTGCGCGGTTCTTTTTTTTCTCTTCCTTCTCGGTGGATTATGTAGTCGTGTGCGATTTCTGCGGCGGCTGCTGCCTATTTAAAGCGTCACCTGTCAGTTCTCGCAGAGACAACCCGATCTCTTGTCTTTATTCTCGCCGTTTTCAGGCGCAGTCAGCTTTGAACGTAATCATCTCTCCCTTCAAGATTTTATTGAGACCTCCCGCTATTTGCCCACCTCAAACATAACACCGAAGTAATAGTCAGCCTAAGCCGCGGAACATCTAACATTCTGCCTCTTTGATCTCATCAGACGCAGGGAGTCGCATTTTCTGCCCCTTAAACATCCCAGGTTTTTCTTCATGTTCTGTAGGCGACTTATAGATGTTAGGCATTTATCGTTCTTAAGTAATTAGTTAAAAAAAAAAGGAATCATTCGGGCGAAAATGTTGTTATAAAGGGTTTCTTATTTTTATTATCAAAAATACATTAAAATCACAATACTTATATATAAAATAATATTTGTTTACAGATTGCGGAAATTGTTGATAGACTTAGCGATGCTTTATGTAAAAATATAGAAAATATGGTTAGATTTTCTCTAGCCAATGAAAAATATCTGCATTAAGGCTAGGGTCAGACGAACGCATTTTTCGCATCGTCCGTAAAAAAGTGTGCCCGAACACATTGACGTATTTTTTCACGGAAGACGCGATAGCGGTCATACGATGCGCATTTTCGTGCGTGATTTTTGACGGAGCTATGAAAAACAAATGGACGTGATGTTGGCCGGACATGTGCAGCGTCTGACGTCTCCTAATCACGCACACACATCGCTATGCCAACGCAGCGCACTCTGTGCGTCAGTACTAGCGGTTCTACATTCTCGAAAAAATGCATTTGTTTGCCGCTTGCGTTGCGCGGCCGAACTTTCGTGCGGCCGTACTTCGTATATTGGCCGTCATTTGCTGCTACTACAGCCGTGATAAAGGGCGGCTGAACGCACGTTCAAAATGCGTTAGTCTGACCCCAGCATTAGGGTGTATATGTGATCTACAAGGGTTCGATTTTAATTTTTTTTAAAAAGTAATTTTTCTAAATGGGTTTAAAGTGAAAGTTGCGATTTAAGGATGATAAATGCCAGAAGAATATATATATATATTTAAATAGTAAGGATATGAAAAAGATGGGCGCTGTCATTGTGTATCAGAGCAGGACACACTATGAAGAAAAGGCTGACTGTAAGCCTTATGTCAAGGACATAACACAACCTTGTATAACTTCTCCAACCCATTAGATCATTTAATTCCAGTGTATTTACTGCAGGATGATATGAAGTTGGAGCCGTTATTGTGTATCAGGGTAGGACGAACGGGGCCTAAAGAACAGATAGACTATGGTAATTTCTTTGTATTTATTGCAAGATGATATGACGTGGGAGCTGGTAGACTGTAAGCTCTATGGGCAAGGACATAGCAAACAAAGCTTATAAAGTCCCCTCCATAACTACATGGTTAAGTCCTGAAAATGTACTGAAATATGAATGTCTGGGTCATATAATAAAACGTGGCTTCAAATCGCGTTTAAACAAGATGAGCGAAACCGGTAAAAATGAGCTCAGCACAGAGGTGTGAAATGGCTCAGCAGCAAAAGGGTTAAACCAACAAAAATGCATGAAAATGTGAGGAAATAATAAAAAAGGTTCTTAACCCTTTCGCTGCTGAGGCTTTTCCCGCCCCTGTGCTGAGGTCATTTTTTACCTGTTTTGCGCATCATGTTTAAACCTGTTTTGAAGGCTTATTTTAGTATATGACATCGACATATTATATATCGTTCTTTCCGTCAGACTCGGTAGATTCATAATATGTCATTATTATATGTATACGTTATGTCATGTTTGTATATTATAACAAAAAATGCAATAAAATATGTATTTTCAATAATTTACAGCGTGTAAAGTGTTTTTTCCACATTTTAACATGCGAGCAATTGCGGTTATATTTTGTATGGGGTGCGCTTGTTAAAAAATTAGAGATGGGGTCTCGTTACATTTTTTTTTGGGGAAAATGACACCATTTTTAACAAACGCACCGCATACAAAAATCGTTAATGCAGCATTATTGTTCACATTATAATTGAAATGGGAACAATATTGCTGCATTAACAAAACAAAAAACAAAAAAAAAAGTGTTTATTTTTTTTTTTTTAATTTTTTTTTTAATTTTTTTTTATTTTTATGTTTGGTATCGTTGGAACGGCCATGCTCTGGCCGATCCAACGATATCAAAATTTAACCCCTAACTGCCACGGATCGGGAGATAGGGAGTTCATTGGAACTCCCTATCTCCACACTTCGTGGCAGTTAGGGGTTAATGCTAGGACTGGCGTCATCGTGCTGCGCACGATGACGCCAGTCCTCTGGGGGAGTTCCCGGAAGCTTGGCCGACATCCAAGATGTCGGCCAGCTCCCGGGAAGGATCGCAAATCGGCGCTTTTCAGCGCCGATTTGCGATCCAGCTCCCCAGGGGTTAATGCCAGGCATCATTTGGAAGGGCAGGCTGTGCCCTTCCAAATGATGCCTGGGTTAAGCCCCTGTGAGCCGCCGATCGGGAGGGAGAGAGGTCCGAAGGACCTCCCCCCCTCCCTTTCAGGCGCCTCCTCCGCACATGCGGGGGGGCGCCTGAATTATGTGTCATCGCGGGGGCGCGATGACACATAACAATGGCGGCCACTGCTCCGGATGCCGGGCTGACATCCAGGATGTCAGCCCGCACCGGAGGGGCCAGCGATCGGCCGGTACCCGGCCGAACGCTGACCCCAATGCGAGGACGCGCTCAGCGCGTCCTCCGCATACCAGGGGCAATGCTGAGGACGCGCTGAGCGCGTCCTTAGCATTGAAGTGGTTAAAGAAAAAAATGAAAAGGTCTGTTACAGTATAAAAAAAAAAAAAACGGCTTTTAAAAAAAATTGGGAATCAAAAAGTTTGCCTAAAAAAATACATCAAAATGTTCCGAAAAATAAATAAAAAGACGCCGTGTTGAAAATGAAAAGAACGGTTGAATAAAAATAACATAAAAACAATATTTTCTTACATTGAATCCTATGGGATTCGCCTGTTTAAACCTGTTGAACTGAATCACCGAAAATCAGGGCATTTCACTGAAACGTCGGTGCAGTTCGGCGTTCTCTGAATAAATTAATCAATACATCTCTATGGGACAATTTCACGGCTGCCGAAGATCGCCAAATTGCGGCGAACTGCACTGTATTTTACTGTCATTTCTCCAAATACTGGCAGATGTATAGTGAATAGGTGAACTACCACGAAATTGCACTATGCGGTGAAATGCACGGTGCAATTCTGTGGCAAGTTCGTCGCTTATTAAATAACCCTTATGGTTTCCATGTTGTTGTTTAGGATAAAGAAGCTTAAGTCCTGTAAATGTACTGAAATATGAAGTTTGACAGTATATTCAGATTATTATTTCTATTGTACATAGCATTTTCTGCAAATATTTACCAAAAAAAACCAATATTATTTTAATAGAAACAAAAAATAAATCAAACATCAACATCCGATATGGCTTTGAATTTCTTTATTATCACGTGAGATAATTCCTGAAGCTTAATTCAATTAACTCATCTCAATATACTGGTACCAGGTACTATTATTTCAAATAAAGACAATAATGAAAAAAAAAAAGAAACGGCACAGTATCTGCCGACTCCCCCGTGTTCTAAAAATGCAAAGAAAACTAATATTTTATTTGGGAGGTAATCGGATTGTGAGGGATTTAATCCTATATCCCATTTATGACTGTGCTAGCTATTCAAAATTAAAATGAGCCTTCCATCCATGTAGATGATAAATAGGCATTTATCAGGATTATAAATTTTTTTTTTCTCTCCCTTCTTTCAAACCATCTGAATATGTAACCAGAATTTGTTTTCTTTCGGTCTCTATGTAATTACCGCGCAACAATAACAAAAGTGACATGTTTGAAGAACAGATAAAATGCTGTAAATTGGCCGGTAATGGTGATATTTCCTCATCTTTTGAAAAACCCATTTATTCTCTCTCTCAACAAATCAAGGCATTGTCAGGCCGTACTTATCTTCTGGCCAGAGGGGCTCTTCCAATTTCTCGATGTAAGTGAATAGTAGAATGCAGATTAGGTCTACTAACCAGGGCTTGCAACTCCTGCAGCTCGCCTCAATTTCTAAATCATCCATAATGGGGCCAGGACCTCCAAAGCACTAAAAAGATCTAGCTGACACGCTGGACAAACTGTTAATTTTTTTTCTCGAGGAAACTGCTATATTGCACATCTGTCAACGCTGTTCAGACAATTACTCACCAAGTTTTTTTTTTATATATTTCTTTTTGCGACTTGTTTCTATGGCAGACGTTAACGGACCTAAAATATGGATATGATAGATGCTCCAAAGGAACCTTTAGTGTCAAGTGAGAAAAAATAAAAGAAGTTATATTAATGTATTGTAGACATTCTGCTTAACATTCTCCTATAACATGTACGTTATGTGAATAGCGCGGTCATTATTGTGCATTTTCAAGAGGATACAGATTTTGCGACTCTTTATATTATTTATCTAAACAGTTATAACAGCTCAGGAGGACACGTGATGCTGGGAGACATGTGGAGAGGACGTGTCGTCTTGGACGAAGCTTGTGGTCTCCGATTACGGCTGGTGTCAGACGAAAGTCTTTGGAGAGCGGAAAGAACGTCCGTGAGAGTGGACGTTCCTTCCACTCGACGCCTGTCTGGCCACCTCGCTGAGCACACTCAGTGCGATCCTCCTATGAAGATCCGTCAATGTGCGTCCTAGCGCTTTGACGGAGAGGCTTGTATAACGGACGCTTGTTGCGTGCACATTTCATGCGTTTGCACAAACGTGCACAAGCGTGTGACTGGCCCCGTTGCAGCGTCACAACGCTGCGACGGACGCCGGTAAGCACATCAGTACGGGCGCACATAGGACGTCAGACGCCAGCCTAACAGGAACAAGCTTTAACAGCACTCTAGAAAGCACGCAATTGAGCACAGGTGAATCAGTTGTACGGTGTTTACAGTATACGACCAGGGAAATCGGACACTTTTTTTATATGTGAAGTTGCCCTTGACAAAGACCACGGACATGGACTAAACGTTGCCACAGATTACATCCTAATAAATCTGCTTGACTGAACCACTTACCGATTGCCGGATTCCTTTATTCTCTCTACAATTCCAGAATTCTGACGGATACTGCACAGGATGTGCAACGCCAGCTGGCCAATGCCTCTCAATGTGTCTGCATTGAGAGTGATCCAATTGGCTGAGAACAAAGCAAAACAAGGTTACTAAACAGCCCCTGACGTACTGCCCTGCCTTTTAAGCTTAGCGTATCTATTTAATTTTGGAAAAGTCCTGATCATAATCATAAGGCCAAAGTAATCAAAAAAACCTAAAGGCTGGACTTCCACTGGATCCGTAGTCGGACAACGACAATTTTTCTGAACGATCTGGGTTGTCCACTGGAAGCGAATATGGACGAACCAGATTGACCAATGGGAAGACCGCCGAACAGGGGAAAAACAAACAAACCACAAAATCTGCAGGCGAACGCTGCTGAAGTCATGAAAGGAACTCGGTTTTTTTTAAGCCCTTTCAGCACCTCAGCACCAGGGACAGCACCGGAGTTCCCTTCAGGTTTTCAGCTTAAAAAAAAAATAATAATATTCAGGAATCAAAAATTTTGCCTAAAAAAAAAATACTCAAAAAAATAAATAAAAAGGCTTTTTGTTGCAAATGAAAAGAATATACGTTTGGGATTTACGTAGCCTACAAAAGGCTATTGATTTGTTTATCTGGAGGGGCAGGCGGCACTGACCTGAGCCTCCCTTGTTTGTTCTCTTACTACTATGCAGCACAGCTGTCTCAAATAGTGGCTTGGCACTCCCCATCCAAGAAGCGGCGCTGGGTTGATCTGTAGCAAAGCCTTATGTACCCCGACTGCCTACACAAGTGGATATGGCTCCCCAAGCCTCATCACCCATTGTTGCGGACCGCATGTCTGGCTACAGTTAACTCCATCCAGCTCTGAGACAAACTTGCCTCGAAGTGCGATCTCACCACCCTTCCTCCACCGCTCACACCAATATTGTGAAACAGGGAATTCCCCCCGGGTTGCCAGACTCCCAGAGGGGTGGATGGACACTTGAATTGCCAGACTCTGCTATCTTTACCCCGCCGGTAGCTTGCTCCAACCACAAGAACTACCTCTACGGCTTTGCATGGGCAGTTATCACCCTCTCCCATACCTTCGAGCTTATGCCACTCGTCCTCATGTGAAGACAGCGATCTTAAATGGTCCCTCATATTTTGAACACCTATGACTAACAGGCTCATACCCCAAGGGCCTCATATCCACACTTTATAACAAAATCCCCACCCTCCTGGACTGGAAGGAGCTCCATCATATATAGGCCTGGGAGCGTGACATTGGTGAGACCCTGGATGCCGAGGACTGGAGTGCTATCTGGGAATCCGTGAATGCTGCTTCCATTTGCACCACCCACCAGGAACAACTACTTAAAACAATCTTTCGGTGGTATCTGACCCCGGTCCAGCTCTCTCATATGACTCCGCTCACCCCAGACACTTGATGGGGCTGCGGGGCCTGTGGGACGTATATGCACATGTGGTGGTCCTGCCCGCAAGTTCAACAATTCTGGACTAAGGTTCACACCCTTCTCCTGGCAGTTTTTTCAAATCAAGCCCCTCAGGACCTTGGGTCTACCTGCTCTCGAAACCCATCCCAGACTTTTCTAGACACGAGAATAAACTTGTCTACAGGATTACATGCGCAGGTCAACGAATGTAGGCTGAATGTTGGAACTGTCCCTCCATACCATTGTTCTCAGAAGTTTACCCCAAGATAAGAGATGTGCAATTTATGGACGAATTAACAGCACTGTCCAACCACAATTTGCTCTCCTACTATAAAACATGGACCCCGTAGCTAGATCAGATGGGTTCAGCCTGATGTGAGGGGGGGGGGGAACAGCAGCGGGCAGGGGGCGGGACGGGAAAAGGATGCCTAGCCTTGTGAGGTTATTTATCAAATTGCTGATATGTATGCTTTTGTGGGTTTTCTCAGTGACCTATCCCCTTCTCTCTTTGTCTTCTTCACTTTCTTCTTCTTGGGGTTTGGGCGACCCTTCTTTATATCTGTCTCTAACACTCACATAAATTGAATTGTACACTAAATATGCTGTTTTTCTGCTTGATAATAAAAATTACATGGGGGGAAAAAAAAAAACTGTTGAATAAAAAAGTGAATAGAATCAAAAATATTATTTTACATTGAATCCTATGGGATTCACCTGTCAAACTGAATCACATCTCTATGGGACAATTTTCTTGCCGCCGATCGATTTAACTATACAATTAACCTTTTTTTCGTGTAAATTGTACCAGATTGTCCCAACTTCGTCTGACAAAAATCCCATTCAAGTAAAATTCATGTTAAAGATCGCTAGCCTGTTGTAAACACAAGTCGTCTGTAGTCATAGGCAGTGGATTAGGGCAGACTCTCCTCCATGTAGTAGGATTGGTCTGACGATGACGGACAATTGCATGATCACACAAATACAGACCCAGTGGACGGCCAGTCAACCCCCCCCCCAAAAAAAACCCAGAAGAGTCAAAAGACAAATGCTTACAATCAACGTGTTCTTTCTTTTTTTTTTTAATTCTATCTGAATAATACCAGATAAGCAATGCCATCATCTAATACATAATATTTTTATCCCTCACCTCCCAGGAGAAAGAAATGATTGGACAAATACTGTGGAGTGTTTTCCAGCATTAAAGTTCAATTTGAGACAGATGCCATATAATCATTTTGTATAATATAATCAAGAGTAGCATACAGGTTTCAATGTATTATATAAAGTCCAACAGGCCGCATCAAGGTAACAAACTTTGTATTTTGAACCAATCAATTGAAACTGAATCAATTTTAAGCTTCAAAATAGATTTTCCCTCACAAAATAAACAGTTGAACAATTAGTTTATTAGGAGTTTATGATGGAGGAATCCAAGTAGACGCAACAATCAGAAGTAAAGCGGCTGCTTCCAGGAACCAGATTCTACGTAGCGCAAGTCATCATAAAAAAAGATCATTGAAAAAAAGATTGCATGTTTTACCACACTTGTAGAAAACAAATTCCAGCTGGGTGATTGTCCGTGTTGGGTTAAGCTATGCCAATGATTGAAGCTACACAATAAATGGCACCTGGATCACATTACTGGATTAATGACACTAAACTTCGTCTACATATCTGAACGTATGAGGGGGGGGGGCACCCAACTGCGAAGATATTTAAATTCTCTTTAACATTTTTCTCCTATAAGTTTTTCTTGCGAAGGACACACAGATTCTACATCATACGTAGGATTTTTTTTGTAACCGTTTTTATGAATTTCACCCCCCCAATGGGCTCTGTATCCATTTCAATATGATTGTAGTTATAAACACCAGGCACACAACATATAACTCAAGATCCGGTGTCGGGCTCCACAAGGCAAATGCCCTGCCTCCAGGAGCCCCCAAATAGACAACAAAGAAAGGAGAACCAGCTGCTCTGGGTGGATCTTCATAGAAAGCAAATATGATTGAAAAAGGCCTAGTTACAGGGCCAAAACATTGTTATTGTATTCCTGATTCCAATTAAATTGGCTTTCATGAAGATCCATCCAGAATGACAAGCTTTTCATTTCACCAAATAAGTGACCTTCAAATGAAATGTTCGATGAAGTTTATTTCATAAGGTTTGAAATTTTTTTTTCTGCCAAATAAGCCGTACTGAAACACGGGAACAAAAAAAATAAATAAAAATATTCTCAGTCCCACCTGGTGATCACATATTCGGCATACGGGTCTGTGCCGGCAGCAAATACTTTATGCAAAGGATTGATTGACAGGAGAGTACAGGTAAATTCTCCATATTCTTTTTCAGTGCCGTAGATACTCGAGTATAGAGCGACCCGAATATAACATGATCAATAGAGATTTATTATGGAAATGAGAGAATACTCAAGACTCGAATATAACGTGAGGAACAAAATTTTACTGTACCGGTAAACGATTACAATCCTTCCAGGTTCTCTTAACACAGTCAGGCTCCCCCTCAGGCCAGGGTGCTCTGCTCTAGAATAATTGTAGTGGTTACCAAGTATGAAGCTGCCGGCCACCCATCTTCTTTACTAGCCGTTAGATGGCCGGTGGAGGCGAACGAGGTGAATGATTGGCTTAAACCGAGCGAGCCCTCTGGCAGTGATGGATCCCACCTCTCCCAAATCCACGAGTTCCTGAAGTGTTTGCAAGCATCAGGGAGCCCGCATTCACTTCAGCGAGACTACCGGAACTTACGGGAGACTTGGGATCCAGAGCAGGGCAATTTTTTTTTTCTTTTAATGACATGCAGATGTCTCGAATAGAACGCGACGCGACCCCCTCCAATTTTATGGTAGATTTTTGTCACGAAAATCTAGCGGTATACTCGAGTATCTACAGGTATGTCTAAAATACACATAATTTGTTTACGCTGGGTTCATGGTGACATTTCTCCTACCCTTTAACCTTTCACAACCAAGATAGACTATACTTTATTTGCAAAGCACCTTCTGGTGCCCCGATTAGTTGATATGGTGTTGCACGGGACCATTGCAAATGAAATTTGTGTAAATTTAGGCCATAGGACATGCCCCTAAAGTTTTAGCACGTGGGCATGATGCCCAAGCTGAACATTTTATTAATTCAGCTGGAAAACGGTATTTTGTTAGCAGCAGTAATTGATTCCCTCCCTATAAATAAAGTTGTATGATTTTTTTTTCTATTCATGGCTCGGCTTGTTCTGTCTGTGGGTACTCTGGTTAGAAGAGGTCTTATAGGTAAAGGGAGGGGGCTGGTGGGGGAGGAGTTTTCTCAGGTGTCTCTAAATTATTATTTTTTTTTAGTTAATAGCTTTGGAGGTAACCTGTCCGGTTATCGGGTGAGGAAAACCCGAGTGTACTGCCGCTACACGTATGGAAACTGTGTCGTTATGACATCTCCCCAGCTGATCCTGCAGAGACCAGAACTGCAGTAACTGCTTTTGGCCAGTAGATGACAACATCTATCTGCCAATTAGATTATTGCAGCATGGAATAAAATGGGAATATGCACAAATATTTCTTACTGTATAATTCCGTAAAAATGATTTTCCAGAAAAACACAAAAACAAGAAAACCACTGGTTCAACTGTGGTTTTCTGGGAAATCATTTGGGGTGAAGGGGTTAAAGAGCAAATGTGTCCTTAAAAAAAAAAAAAAAAAACATGTATGGACAGGAGATTTCAACTTTTTTCTTTAACTTTCTAATTTTCATTATCGTCAGATAAAGCTTTATTTTTTGTCGCCCTCACGGTTTCCATTTCTCACCTTATTTGATTACACAGAGACACCATAACAACAGAATATGTAATATTATATTATACTTTGAAGTTACTATATGGGCATTATACAAAAAACTGAGACTGTGTTGGATTTCGTGTTTTTTTTTTTAAAATCATACGGTTTCTTTCAGGTATTGGTGAGGTTGTCTCTAGGTAGATACCACACTGTGTTGCAAGATGTGGTTAAAACGCTGCACTGCGAGAAGAGGAAACTATTTACAGGACTTCAAACACTTAGGATATAATTAAAGCGCCGCTGATCTAAAACCTGATATGAAGATTTACTAATCAATTTCATCTGCGTTCCAGCAGTGGGAGAGAGCTTTGGACTTTTTAAAGAATATGAAAATAAAAACGTAGGTTCATGCAAATTAAATTACAAAGTAGTCTTAACTTCACATGAAAGTTTCTCTGGATGCTCTGTATGAAACCTGCTAACAAGGAAGACATCAAATGCTCCTTTTTCAATCGTTCCTTTTTATTAAAGCATTAATCAGCGAGCATTAAACACAAAGAGTGGGAGCTGGAAATGGTCACTCAACCTTTACAGGAAGGAAAAAAAAATGGCATCATACCGCAAATAAACACTACACACCGGCCAATGAAAAAAAGTCACTGAAAATCTTCAAGGCGCTTACCAAGGTGTGTATCTGGTGAAAAAAAATTATTATAATAAAAAGATTTCTTGTGGGAAATATACCAAGACAAAAATAAACCCGATTTTTTGGAATACATGGAATCCTTAGAATATTTAAATTGATTCCTATAAGGGCCGTGTAAGACGAGCGCACTATGTGCGCCCGTACGGACGTGCCTCCAGGCGTCCGCCGCAGCGTTGTGACGGGGCCGGCCACACGATGTAGCGCACACATAAACTGTACGCACTACAGCAAGCGGGCCGCTTTCGTTCAGAAAGCCTCCCCGTCGAAGCGCCACGATGCTGGTTCGATGGGGTTGCAAAGCGCGATCCTCTATAGGAGTATCGAGCATTGCAGCGTTGAGCGCACTAACTGTGCTCAGCGAGGTGGCCAGACGGGCGTCAGAGTGGAAGGAACGTCCACGCTCACGGACGTTCCCTTCGCTCTAAAAAACGCTAGTCTGACCCTGACTTAACCAGGGCTTAATTTGTGACGGATCTCAGGGGAACAGGATCCAGGTTTTTGACTAAGTTCCAGGACCTATTTGGGTGGATCTAGTACCACACATTGTATAAATCCAAAAATATTTTAAATTCTTGCCATAACATTTACATCATGTAGATTACTACTAAATGGGCACATGAGTACATAGCACGTTGTTTTCTGCACTGTGTCCTGTACGAATTCCGTGACCCAAGAACGCCGTCACCCCTACACTCTCTTATGCACTTTGTAAATCAGAAGGTGCTGGAACACAAAGTAAATACTGCCTATACCTGAAATTTAAGTTCTCAGTAGACCAAGAATTTCGTTTATTTTTCCCCTCAATGTGTGGAATCATGTGGCATCTGCTGCCTGAAAGCACTCTGAACTCTTTAATATATTAACGCATATAACAAATAGTTTGTGTTTTCACCAGATATTAGTGGATATACTTTCATATTGTCATCAGCAAAGGACACGTAGTGCAGTGGTACGTGAAATGTCTAGGTGTTGGGTTACTTTGGCACTGAACCCATTTCCTTAGGAAGTCTTGGGAAGAGAACTGTTATATTGCCCATCTCTTGAGGTTAAATAGATCTGAAAGTTTAGCGGAATACGCAACGTCTTCCCTGGTCTAAGGATGTCCCAGACGCCGACCAGAAAACTTCAGAGCCTTAACAGTAGTATTCTAGGGGAGGGATTAAAAATGAAGTGCAGTAGAAGCCAGAGTGGCATTTCCCATTGGTTGCCAGTTTTTGAACAGAATATATTATTTCATTAAAGGCTCAGTACCTGTTCCTGTCTGTTCTACCTCAAGATCTGTCTGCCGATTCATTTCTGGGGAATGCTATCACCACCCTTTGCTTATACCTGTCCTTAAACTTCAGCTAGGGGCTGGAGAAAGGCACGAAAGACTGCTGGTGGGAGAACGAGGGTCCGGCGAGGAAACTGATACATGTCTATTTGTATACAAACTGTTAACAAAGTTACACACCATTAACTAAACGGAAGATGATGCTTTCCACTGGCCGTCATAGATCCTAATTTACATTAGAAATTTTGGGGATACATTTATATTGTTTGCAATAACCACGGTTTTGATAGTCAAATATATAATTTTTTTTGTAACAGTAAGAACAACAAAGATTATTTTTGGTCAAGACATAGAAGGAGCAACTATTTTTTAAGGATGGTCTTTTTTATTTCCCTTTTAGTCCTCAAATCTGTTCTTCCCCCATTTTATATAAACACATAGTCCGATGCAAAATCGTGCGAGTGAATGCAAATTGGACCGTATGTTTTCTAGCTAGAACCAAGAGAGCCAACTGCCAAGCGAAAAATAAATAAATTAGGCTGTAAAGTTATGAAGCGAATTTTGACTTCAGATGTCATCAACAGAACGTCACTGGGACTTTGGTATTTCTTCACTTAATGCTGAACTATAGGAAGTTGAGAATAAGAAGGCCGATTTAGTTGATTTAAAGAGGCACTCTAGCCATCTTAAACCTGTAAGCCAATGTAAGTGGTTATGGTGCAGGAGTCTCAAAACATACTTCCGGGCGACACGTTTCATGAAGACCAAAGTGACAACTGCTTGCCAATGTGTTGTCCCCTCTCATCTGTCTCCCAAGAGTCCTTGGCTTCAGTGGCATTGCTTTAAAGCCACCAGGAACTGATGTAGTTTCATTAGGGAGTTGTGTAGTTGGACACGTGTTCTGAAGAGCGAGGCATTAAATTGAGAGTGTAAGCCGATTGTTAAACAGACAACTAGATGCATCCAGAGTTTTCAACACCTGGTGGGACACCATGCACAAGGATAAATGTAAGTTTAAACTGCTGAAAAAAGGAGTAAATGGGAAGGGGGGTGGACGGGGGCAAATTAATGCTTCTGCAGATTTAGGCTGGTGTCAGACGAGCGCACTAGGTGCGCTTGTACTGACGTGCCTACCAGCGTCCATCGCAAATGCAGGCGCTACAAGCACCCGTGCACAAAGCCTCCTCGTCAAACCGCTAGACGCGCGTTGATGGGGCTGCAAAGCACAGTCCTCCATAGGAGGTTTGAGCCTTGCAGCGCTGAGTGCACGCTCACGGACGTTCCTTCCGCTCTCCCAACACACTCGTCTGACCCCGGCCTTAATTGTTAACCTCCAGTGTTCCTTTAAAAAAAAAGGATTTATTTTAGCTTCTATTGGTAGTTTGGTTTATCAGGACACAAAAAGGAGGGAATGAAAACGCTGTGCTCTTCTTCAGAGAAGCATGACAACACCAGATCAACATTTACAACTCTTAATCTCCTCTGGTTCTATTGTGTACATATTCATTTGTGTGTAATTCGACAAGAGCAAACCTTGGAAACTAGATGAAAAATAAGGCAAAACAAAGCTTAGGTGCAAAGCATTTAGCCAGTTTTGGAAATTACAGACATTCGCCGTGGAAAAAAAAAAAAGATCACTGAACAGTTTGCTTAAAATTTACACATTGAATTAAAAAACAACTTCACGTTTCTTTTCTTACAGAATCACTTGACAATCCAGTAGAGAAGGGTCGCCAATTACTCACTGTTTGGGTAAGCAACCCCACCCAACATTTCCGTGCCATTTCTATATATCTGTATATGATCCCGTTGGTGGATCTCAAATACTGTGCCATATAATATCAATCACCCACTGAAACGCAATGAAAAGACAATACATGATGGGGTGGGGGACAATATTTTTGGTATGATAGAAAGGACTAAAATATTGTCAATAGACGTTATGCCGCTCTTGCGTTCAGAATCTTTTCCTTTTTTTAAAGCCAATGATAAAGAGGTTTAACCATGCTAGTAATGTACAAAGGGAAATATCAGAAACCTTTCCTTTTCTACAGCAACCTCATTCTCTCGCAGTGTTTGACATTGTGCTGTTTAGGAATGTATCTCTCGCCCCCACATTTTTTTTTAAAAGAGAAGGGAGCTGTATGGCAATGCTATAATTTCAAGGTACACATAAGTATAGCAAGGCAGTATATATGTTTACAATTAGCACCACAGCATCTACAATGAGTGTCTACAATGAGTGGATATGATGTCATGGATACGTCTTTTCATTATACACTTGATGCTGTCAGTCTGGGTCTTCAGAATTAGTTTAATTGTTAAAACAGGAGGGGGGAACTTTTAGAAGGTATTGTTTTACTGATAGCATTATAAAGAGACACACTATGCTTTAAAAGAAGTTTGGAGGTGTTTGATGCGTTAAAATCAGCTAAATCCAAGTCCAAGTCCTTTTGGCCTCTGAAGTGCCCTGATGGGTTCAGAAATCCCTTTGCCGTCGGGTCCTAGACCTGTCCCAGGGGTCCACCCCATACTCTGAAGCATTCGGTTTCCGATGTTGCTCTCTGGAATGGGTTGGGTGTTCTCCCCAATAAAACCTAGGAAGGGGGGAAAAAAATCGTAAAGAGTGTCATTAAAATATAAAGTGGAAAGCCACTGTATGGTTTTAATTTTATATTATCTGTTTTGAGACCCCCCCCCCCCCTTGCTTCACAGCTCTAATACCATCACCACTTAAAGGGTAACATCTCACATCAGACCTGTGATCCATAGAATTAAGATCTTCGGTGCTGTAGCTGTAACATGTTGGATTATCTATAAAATTGTAATATAGAACTTTGCATAATTCATGGCATATTCACAGAAATCTGATCCGACGCTCTACAGCTGTAATCCACCGTACAACCATAGAAACTTGATACAATGTTTTCTGGCTGTAATTCATAGTATATCGACAGAATATGGATATGCAGCATTATAACCATTATTCATGGACGTCAGGGTTGGACAAGCATCATACATCACTTTATAGCAGTAGTTCACTGCATATCAGCTGAATTCTGATAGATCCCTCAAATAGAATAGTCCCATGTGCATCATAGTTGTGGTATATTAAAGGGCACCAAAATATGCACAGCTCTATTTATGTAAAGTCCACAGACATCGCAATTTAAAAGGCAACCAGTCATGTCAAAATGTGATGTAGAATGAAATCCTGTCTATACATTGTGCCAGCCAAATAGGCGGGAAATGTACCATTTTATTAATATATTTTTAACCAAAGATGACTCCTATCCATATCTATCGGTGGTTTCCGTTGGAATTAAGCTCTATAAAGACAACCTGAAATGGGTTAGAGCAAGACTGAAGCCCATCAGGCTGTTCTTGGTGCATCCTTACAATTGACCGAAAACGCATTGACCATGTCAGCCTGCCATAGTCATCACAAAGGGCTGGTCATGCCACTCTTGTACCTTTTAACGTCTGTGCAGTAAAATGACCGGCAAAGTGACCTTTGCAAGGTCTCATCAAGTTTTAAAATATCACTTTCAAGTTTAAAACTCAACATTGCTTGGCAGGACATCGCACAGAAAGTAAACCTGATGAGACAGGAGGTTGGAGATTGTAACCACTTTATGTACCAGCTGGATGGAGTAGAGGTAACATCACTGCTCTATAACTGTGGAGACCCAAATTCCAATCCTGGTCAGAGCACCCCTCCAGTAAGTGTCCTTCGATAAGACACCTAACGGTACATACTTGCCTACCACACAATATCGGCTGTGGAGTACAGTGTTAGAGCCTCTACCCTTCGACCGTGGAAAAGAAAGTCAAAATCCCATTCAGCACATCCCTCCAATACAATTGTGGAGAACTTTCGACTTTACAAGAAGACGTTCAACCCAACCACCAGGTCGCTGCTCTACAATCATGGAAAGACTACTCCGATCCCACTCAGAAGATGCCTCCAGCGAGTGTCCTTGGGCAAGACACCTAATGATATGGATGCGCCTACCTCACAAAATACTGATACATCTCAGATAGTAAAGTCCCTTGGGAACAGGGTCCCCCTTAATCAGGCCGTATCATCCATGTGTGGTACTCTAATGTATCAACCCCTTGTACTTGGATCTTGTAAAGCGCTGCAGAATTTGTGGCGCTATATAAATAAAGGATAATAATGGCTGTAATTCTATTGATAATTCTTTGGCCCCTTCTTTGTAGGCCTTTACTCAAGACATGCATGATGTTACAAACCATGCACAGCTTACACAACGGTGTTAAAATGGACACACCTTAGGGCATCCTTGGCCCTCTAGAAGTTTTGGAACTACATTTGTCATGAGGCTCCGCTAACGTGAGGAGTGGCTGAGCCTTAGGGGTCATATTGAACATTGGTGGAGAATTGGATAGGAATTGCAAATTTGAAGTCCTTACAGACAGTTTTGGATTTTTTTTTCCAGCTATACCTGAACATATTATTTTGTGATTGAATACTGCAGTTCGAGTGTCCCTTATCCAAAATGCTTGGGGCCAGAATCTCAGATCCCACCCCACCCCACATAACCTGGAGTATGCTTTCATACAACATTTTTTATAGTTTTGTCCTCTGTCAACTGAGGTGAGGAATTTTATACTTTTTGAGTCATGCAGGCATAAAAGTTGTATGGGGAGGGACACGACAAAACTCTACATGTATATAGCTGCATATCTAGGAGATAGCTATATATTCCCCTCGTTATTCTGAGGACTGATGCCTATTATCTTAAAGCAAAGTTATATGTATGCATAGGTGGATTAAACAATTAGAAAGGATACAATAAATTTCATAACGTAACAAAGTAAAATGCTCCCGGTATGTTATACTGACAACCTACTTTAAAGGACTTAACATAAAAAAAAATGATGAATGCCTTCTACCCGCTGCCTACGAGGGTGTTTATGACAGCATTAAAGGCTAGTTTACATGAAAATGAGAGATCATTCATTTTTTCTCAGCAGCTGTCAGGACAGGTAGAGTCTATTTAAACAGTGCACTAGTATTCCGAGCCATACCCTTGGTTTTACAGGGATTGCCATGAATTAATTCAATTCCATCTGTAACCTAAAATCAGATCAGAGGTCTAAAGCTGCTGGAGGGTACACATCTGTTTAATCATTTTTGAAGACAACAGCTTGCAAATATGCTGATTTTGAATGTTGCCTAATGCTTAAGAAAGGCTGCCTTTATAGCACGAGGCTTTTAATATTAAAGCAGACATATTCTTTAGGATACCGTGCGCAGGACTCTAGTTTTCTAAATTGGTCGCGTTTGCACTGCTGGTGGGACCTCGGGGAGAAACCATACATTTATTTGCTTCCTCAAATACAAGCTTGCGATCGTCTCATGGAAGAATACAAGACTAATGCACAATATTGCTCTGAAAGGCAGATTGAAAGAATGGATTCTATTTTGTAGAAGTCTGATCCATACAACCACTTCTCACGAGAATTTAACGTAACAAAGTGTAAAACAATACGGATTTTCATGTAACTCTTTAACAAGTCATGAATATATAATTTATCACCCTTATCTGTGATCGTTGACAATGCTCCATGAGATATTACCTCTGTAAAAAATCCTCAGCTCCAGAGAGGAGGCTGCCTTCATCTTGCAGCTCCCTATAGACTCCTGATCCCCACTACCTACCACAAAACTCCAGTTCGGCCCAGCGTGAAGCACATATGGACATGATGGCGTCACTGCCAATAGAGGGAAGCAGGGTGACTTCCAATAGGAATGATACTGCCCTTGTGAACCCGCCAGAAGGTTTGATTGGAATGTGGATATTTTTTTCCGAAAACCTTTACAAAAAAAGCAAAGACAACATTCCATGCCCTTCAAATTTAGCTTAAGTGAACCTATTCATAGTGTAACTAAACACAAACTGTCCCTGTTTAAACTCAGACTAGTCAAAGGGTTTCTTCAAGTGGGTGGCTGATGTAGGAGCCCTTCAAGTTTTCAAAGGTTTGAAGGCTTACGCCACCCTACATCAGAAGTAGTGGCTAATCTCCGGAAAGCCATCTTTTTTTAACCTACACACAGATTTATCTCCTTAATCTTTTTATACTCGTGTGTCCCACAGAGATCTGTGTACGAAGCCGGTGTTCAATTGAGACTTCGAGTCGTAAACCAAACAGTGCCCATTGTAATGGGTGTGTCGAGAAAGAAATGGGAATGAAACATAGTGCAATACAGAAAAAAGAATGAGATCTACAAAAATCATAGACCATAGAAGATCATAGCGTTATACATAACGCTATGATCTTCTATTGTCTATGCTTTTTGTAGATCTCAATCTTTTTTCTGTATTATTCTGATGTACGTCGTTTGGAGGGGACGATTCTGAGATCTACAAGGTTATTATACCATTATTTGCTTCTTATCTTGGGAAAAAGCACACTTTTTTGTTTGCTATGAAACATAGTGCAACAGGCTTTGTCTTCAAAGATTTGGGGGCTCTTCAAAGGACAGTTGAAGAGGCTTGTTGAAGCACAGGCAAGGTGGAGAAGAACGTGGAAAAGATGATGGTATGAGGACAAACAGGGTTGGAACTAGAGTAAAAACAGGCTGAAAATGAGAACGTAGGTCCAAGTGAAGAACAAAGTAAGAAAAGAGAAATGTTACCAGCAGGCAGTTACTGGTACTCAAGACTTCTAATGGAAGTGTTCTTACATAGAATAAAAACCGAGCTATAAAATAGTTCTCTACATGCTTCTAGAACAAACAGTGCATTCAAGGGTGTACCAAGATACACGGCAGGTTTGATTTGTTTCTGAAGGGCATATAATGGTAAAAAAAAATGGTACTTGGAAACACAGACGGGGCATAACAGAAACCCCGAGCCTTGATAACGGTAGCTCTGGGTCTCCAGCTGGAATTAACATAATGCTGGAAAATAATAGCATCTCATCTTCATGTACTATCACCACACAAAGTACAGGAAAACAAAATTACATTTTCTAGGTCTGGAAAACTGCAAAAATTTTATGTTCTTGTCCATGAACATTCTCTTTTTCTTCATGACACATCAGTATCAAGAGGAGGGAGAAAAAAAATACAAAACAATAGCAGAATCAAGTAATGGAGGCATAAATATAAAATCATTGAGATGCTTGGTTGGACATGTAGAGATTAAAATATGAACGATGTGGGTACTGTGATGGATCCCACTACTCTGAGTAGATCAGTCGCTGAAATCTTCCTTGCTCTGGAGATGCTAAGGTGTATTAGCTCCTAGTCCACCCCGTCACTTGTCGAGACACAGTGTAGGATGACAAGAAAATGGATCTATTTAATGGAAATGTGTACTGCCTTTTAGACAACACAGAATCAGATAAGCCCACAATCCCCGCATGCACATCTTGCCCTCCCCAGACATCTTGACGCCACCAACCGGACTCCAACTAGAGTCAATTCTGGAGTCGCTGCCCCCAGCCAGAGCCCATTTTGGTGCCACAGTCTTTTGCTAGACAAGATGCACAGTTCAAACAGCCTACTATACATAAAAGTTCCAAATGAAGGCTGTGCCGTCACAGGTACCACAACCACGCACACTTACATTACAATAAGGACACGTTGTAATCATAGCCCATGATCGAAGAAAAGATAAGAAGAAAAAAAAACAACAGTCTCCCTCCACCCTCCAACAAACTACATACTACCTGCTGGCTTAATAGTAAGCAGTAGTGAAGAGATAATGTCCTTATCTTTTGGAGAAATGTTAGTTATTTTACATTATGTACATACAAGGCACAATACAAAATAGGAACATTGTGTACAACTGGAAACGTCACAAGTCTATCAGACATTTCAAAATAAAGGGGGGGGGGGACACAACAGTTTTTTCGCTTCTGATCTTGCAAGGAGTATCGAGGATGGTAATTTGTTTGCGTAATTGGCTCAAGAGATGAAAATCTTGTATCAGTTTCTCTTAGCTGCTAATCCATCCAGCTGACTGCAAGCCTAATTGGCGGCTTGTTCAGTAATTTGGCTCCTAAAGTGGTTCTATTGATGTTGGATAAACAGCCAATGGAACGGGAGGTAAATACATGCAGGATTCCTTTTACTTGTGACTTAATTTCATTTATTTTTATTTTCTTTCACTTTTCTAAGAGAGGTTTAACGGAAAACTATTGCACGGCTCATGAAGCAATGCTTCATACATGCATCTCCAAGAAATATATATTTTACACGACTATCACCCAGCCTTGAACATAAGGCTTAAAAAGGGACAATCTGGAAGACCACTAGTACGGGCACAATAAATACCCCTGTTCCCATACCGGTCTCCCTCGAAATATTTACTTTTAAAAACATCACACCACCACTTCTAGAAATGCAGAACAAATTATGTAGCCGTTGTGTTTTCTATTAAACAGGTGACATGCATCTTCTATTGTTTAAACACAAGCGTTACACAGCTGTCAGAGTGGTGGAGGACAGGAAGAGGGAGACCTGCTCATCTCATGCTGACCACCTAAAACAGCCATACTGGTCATGTGAGCAGTGTGTCCATCTAATATGCCTATGGCTTTAAAATTTAGCTTTAATTACCACCTTTATGCTGATGATACGCTGATCTACCGCTCCACCCCTGATCTCTCTCCTGCCCTTTCCATAGTCAGCACCTGTTTATGTGGCATTTCCTCCTGGATGGCCTCTCACCACCTAAAGATTAACATGTCCAACACTGAGCTCCTACTTATGCCTCCCTCTAATACCTCCCCACCTCCTGATTTCTCTATCATGGCCAATGGTATCATTATCTCCCCATCAAGCCAGGTACGCTGTCTTGGAGTTACACTTGACTCGGCTCTTTCCTTCATCCCCCGCATCCAGCCTCTGTCCTCTACCTGCTGCTACCAATTATGTAATATTTCCAGAATTCAGCCATTTCTTACCGTTGAGGACACAAAGCAATTTATCCACGCCCTTGTAATCCCTCGATTTGACTATTGTAATAATCTTCTAGCTGGCCTCCCTCTCTCCCCCCTATAATCCATTCTGAATGCCTCTGCCAGGCTCATCCACCTCACTCTCCGCTCCTCTCTGCGAATCCCTTCACTGACTCCCCATCCACTGTAGAATTAAATTCAAAATACTTACCCTAAACTACAAAGCTCTAACTGAGCTCCCCACTACCGGTCCTCAATCACCAAATACAACCCAGCCCGCTCCCTAAGGTCAAACAGTGACCTGCGCCTAGCTTTTCCCCGCATCACTTCCTCCCATGACAGACTGCAGGCTTGCTCACGTGCAGCTCCCATCCTCTGGAACGCTCTCCCTCGTACTGTCAGACTTTCCCCTAGTTTCCCTTCCTTCAAACGCCACCTTAAGACATTCCTATTCAGGCAAGCCTACCACACGACTCACTAACACATCTCTCTGCCCCAACCAATCCATCATTCTCTCCTGTTTCCAACCACAACCCTTATAGATTGTAAGTTCCCACCGGAATAGGACCCTCGTTTCCTCCTGTACTGGTTTGTCAAATATTGTTCAGTCTCAATGTATTGTAACCCTGTCTATATTGTGCCCATTGTTAAGCGCTGTAGAATATGCTGGCGCTATATAAAGAATAATAATATGGTCTTCATAATGCTAAAAGGATAACTCAAGTATGGAACCCTTACTCACACTATGCCTAAACAGGGCATTTATTACAGCACCCTGATGAAGCTCAACTAAATGGTCTTGATGGTGGGTTTTAACCCTGGAATAAATGCCATGTATCACACTTGATAAATCAGATTTATATAGACCTCTGTGGCAATTATATGTTCAATGTTCTCCTGAAATACTGGTTTTATAGTATCCAATACATGCCTTTTGCCCTCTGGTCAACTATCGATGCATTTTATGCAGCACAGTCCGAATGATAGCCCTTCTGAAATGGCCAAATTGTGGTAAGAATAACATTTCTTCTGTTAGTAATAATTCAAAATGACCTTTTACTGGATTTGGACAAGGTATCATTTACAGAAAAGTCCCCACCACGACCTGTTTCTTGAAATTTTACCAAATTAGGACACCGCAGATATACAAGATAAACTATTTATAAATCCATGGGATATTGATTGGGACACCTGCTACTTGTTTGGTGAGCCATTTCAACAGCACATTGCCTTGCGTTCATAGGCGTGCGCAGCCTATTGCATTAGGGTGTGCACCCAAAAGCTCAAACACACACACACACACATATATACATACATACATACATATAACGACACACACACACCATTACTATCAGGGTTATTCAAAGAGATTCGAAAAGTCACCGCACGTTCGGTGACTTTTCGTTCTCTTCAATTCGGTTCCTTTTGCCGATCCCATTTCGGTGACCCAGGGAAAAGCTGCCGCAAACCTGACGAAAACTAACCGCAAAACCCACCGAATGCACGCCGAAAACCCCCAAAAACATCTGGATTAACCTGCTGAAAACCGGAGCTGAACACAGCCGAAGCAGCTGAGACCGCAGACGAGGGAGGTGAATAAATTAGCAAAACCGTTTGTATGAATCTGTGAAAATGAAACGCTGTTTGCAAAGAAAAAAAAATGCAGAAAAATGCTTAAAGAGACTTTTTGCTGCAGAATTTTAGAATGAACGATTAGATATTGAATTAAAACGGGAATATTTTTTACATTGAAGCCTATGGGATTCTCCTGAATAAATCTGCCGCATGAAACCACGGAATGGCAGGGCATTTCGGGAACCTTTCACTGCTGGTTTGTGTTCTCTGAATAGCCGAAGCAGTGCTTTTCATGGGGATTTCACTGCCCTCGAACAGGCACCGAACAGGCACCGTATGTGCAGGCAATTCGCCAGGATTTGGCGTATTGCCTGCTCTCTGGATAGCCGAATGGCCAGGAAAGGTAACTGAACCCTGATTTTCAGCGTTCGGTTACCTTTCTCAAGCAATTTGTATCTCTTTGGATAACCCTGTATGTGTATGTTTCAGGGGTTAAGCAACCTTCGATACCCAGACATTTTGAAACTACATTTCCAATGAGTCTCAACTATCTTAATTAGGGGCCGAGCAACATATGAGATATAGTTCCAAATGAGCTAGAGGACCAATGACCCCGGTATACATCATGTCACGTCAAAATGCTAGATCAAAAAATTTAAATTTGGATTTCGATCACATACAGCGTGTAAATTTATTTTACCACATTTTTTCATCCAAAAGATTGTTAGTTAGATATTCTACGGGCCATATTACATTCCTAACGTTAATGTTAGTGTCCATCTGAGTGAGCGTTAACGTTAGCTCTGGTGGTCCTACCGCGGGTGTACCATATTAAAATCCAAACGCTAATCTGTTAGAAAACCCGTTACCATTTAGAATCTTGCGCTTTTCAGCTCCCTATACTTAACATGGGGAGTGGAAAGTGTTAATCAGCATTAGCATTACAATCTACTAGCGCTGATTACCGTCCGGTTGCGGTTACTGAACATTTACTCACAACCAGGACCTGGTGATAACGGATTCCACTTCTGCAGAATCAGTCAGCACCAGCTGAAACCCCCCCCCCAAAATCAGATACTCACCTCTCATCCTGCAGAAAGAACGACTGCTCCATTCGCCTCCTCTGGCCGCCAGGAGCAGAGGGAGACTGGGAGAAAAAGTCCCTCAGTCTCACTCTGGGAATCACTATGTCGACCTGCCGGATCTCACAAGGACTTCAACGACGTGCCGAGTACATCCTCTACACACAAACATGAAACCAGAGGATGCGCTCAGCACGTCGTCAGTAGCAAAGTGGTTAAATGTTAAAAAGGGAGTGAAATTTGAGTCAAGTGGCCCATATAACCTCTTGCTGACTTGCACCAATACAGTCTCCTACCTGTACCTCACGATGCTGCCAAGACGCTCGCTGTAATTCTTTTTGTGGAGTGCAGGCAGCAGATATTGTGGCGATTTCTGTGCACAAAACAATCCTTTATGGTGCAAGACAAGGGGGCAACACCGGACTGCGACAAGGAAACAGGTGCAGAATTTTACGCAAAGCAGCCTATTTAAAGACAGATACATGCATTTATACACACAGCCATACGTTCACATACATAACTATATATCCTCCTTCCTACACCATGGGGGTATGTAGCAATAAAGCCCACATTAATGTGCAGTGTGTATGAGCATATCCCAGAATCCACAACAATAAAACTCACAGTAATGTGCAGTGTGTGTGAGCGTATCACAGAGCTCCACAGTAATAAAACCCACAGTAATGTGCAGTGTGTATGAGCATATCAGAGATTCGCAGCAATAAAACCTTCAGTAATATACAGAGTGTATGAGCGTATCAGAGCTCCACAGCAATAAAACTCAGCAATGTGCAGTGTGTATGAGCGTATCACAGAATCCACAGCAATAAAACCAAGCAATGTGCGGTGTGAATGAGCATATCACAGAATTCACAGCAATAAAACCAAGCAATGTGCGGTGTGAATGAGCGTATCAGAGAATCCACAGCAATAAAACTCAGCAGTATGCAGTGTGTATCAGTGTATCACAGAATCAACAGCCATAAAACTCAGCAGTATACAGTGTGAATGAGCATATCACAGAATCCACAGCAATAAAACCAAGCAATGTGCTGTGTGAATGAGCGTATCAGAGAATCCACAGCCATAAAACTCAGCAGTATGCAGTGTGTATCAGTGTATCACAGAATCAACAGCCATAAAACTCAGCAGTATGTGTATCACAGAATCCACAGCCATAAAACTCAGCAGTATGTGTATCACAGAATCCACAGCCATAAAACTCAGCAGTATGTGTATCACAGAATCCACAGCCATAAAACTCAGCATTATGCAGGGTGTATCAGTGTATCACAGAATCCACAGCCATAAAACTCAGCAGTATGTGTATTACAGAATCCACAGCCATAAAACTCAGCAGTATGTGTATTACAGAATCCACAGCCATAAAACTCAGCAGTATGTGTATCACAGAATCCACAGCCATAAAACTCAGCAGTATGTGTATCACAGAATCCACAGCCATAAAACTCAGCAGTATGTGTATCACAGAATCCACAGCCATAAAACTCAGCAGTATGTGTATCACAGAATCCACAGCCATAAAACTCAGCAGCATGTGTATCACAGAATCCACAGCCATAAAACTCAGCAGTATGTGTATTACAGAATCCACAGCCATAAAACTCAGCAGTATGTGTATCACAGAATCCACAGCCATAAAACTCAGCAGTATGTGTATTACAGAATCCACAGCCATAAAACTCAGCAGTATGTGTATTACAGAATCCACAGCCATAAAACTCAGCAGTATGTGTATTACAGAATCCACAGCCATAAAGCTCTGTGTTTAAAAATATTTTGAATACACTATTAAAAAATATTTTTGATATATAAAAATTGCCCCCTCTCCTGCTCACCTTTGTTTGTTTTTTCTGCTTGCAGGGAGGGGGTTGAATATGAATCATTGGTGGTCCAGTGGCACAGAGGGGGGGGGGGTCGAGGAGGGGGAACCCGGCTGGCCGCATCTGATAGATAGCCGCCGGGACCCCTCATCTCCGCGGGCCTGGCGGCAGCCTCCGCTTCCCTGGTGGTTCCTGTGGTGCTGCACTGCGATCTGTGCATGGCGCACAGACCGCACAGCACATCCCTCACTGACACGAGCGGCCGGCGATCTCTGATGACCTGTCACCTGATCGCCGGCGCTTACGGTCTGTGTCAGAGCGCCGGCGGTCAGGAGACAGGTCATCAGAGATCGCTGGCCGCTCGGGTCAGTGAGGGATGTGCTGTGCGCCATGCACAGATCGCAGTGCAGCACCCCACGAACCACAGGGACCACCAGGGAAGCGGAGGCTGCCGCCAGGTCCGCGGAGTTGAGGGGTCCCGGCGGCTATCCATCGGATTCGGCCAGCCGGGACCCAGAATGTGTCGCGGGCCGGCATTAGGGTGTGCCTAGGCACACCCGGCACACCCCGTGCGCACGCCTATGCTTGCGTTCCATAAACTTTAAATTATCTTGACCAATTCTGACAATCTAGATACACATTGTCCAATAGAACGCTCTCTTTTAGGGAAGACAACTGAGGCATGCGCAGTTACAGGTCATATAACTAATCAAATGCTTCAAGGAAAAGCCTTTATAGCCTCAGGCCAAATGCTTGTTGAACACATTCCCATCCTCAAAATGGGTCAGCAGGCAATCACGTAGTAACGTAGTGTTTGGACATGGGTGGCACAACTATCACAAAGGATGCAGAACAGCTGATTGAGAGCCTTCAGGTTGGATTTGACATCAGCTTTGAAAAGCTGTCAGTGATTAGGGAGAGGGTAGGAGAAAAAGGAGGGCAATGTCCCATCAGATTGACAGAAGCTTAAGTGGTCATGGCGGTCATAATGGATGTAGGGCTGGGCGATTTCCTTGACTTAATCGAGGTCGACCTCGATTTTACTTTTCTGAAAAGTATACGGATGACTCCGTATTTTTTTTAAAACTAAAATCGACTGAGCCCACAGGTGCTCGCTCAATAAACCTGTTGGCTCTGCTCTGCAGACGCTTGCTAGTCGTGCTAAAATCGAGGAAATCGCCCAGTGCCAAGAGGACACAAGTGCCCCTTAAAAAAAAATCTATATTAATAATAGGTGTTTATTATAAAATTGAGAGTAGACAGAACCCTCAAGAAGGAAAAGCAGACTGCAATTCATTAAAGGTTACAATGGAGAAGACAAGAGCTTTCAGTGACCAAACGTAGCTGTAGTTAAAACTATATACCAAAACTGAAGCGGAGCTTAGGTTGCATTCTAAACCAATTCCTTTCTCCTTTAAATGTCAGGCGCAGAACCAGAAGCGAATACCAAAACGGGTAAAAAGTCTAAAGCACTCGCCATCTGAAACCATACTTTTCACAGCGCATCTGGTGATGTACCCGCGTCTTGTTGGAATGTGACTTTGACTCAAGGCTGAAACTATAAATTTAGAAATCAATAGCCAACTCTATCAATATTCATTTTACTTTTTCAATACAAAATACAAAGGTGAAAGAGCAGTAAATAAGCGAGCGAGCTGAAATAAATTGGGTGTTCTTGTCACAATTAATAAATGTTTATCCAATAACATACCTGACTGCGCTATTGCTGGTTATTACTCCGTGGACTGATCCCAGAACAGTAAATAGAGTTGTGAATATGTATAACAACGCACACCAGCTTAAAGGTATGGACGGTGCGTCTAGCTCGAAATGATTGCGGATTAACTCTTTCAGTGCAAGGAAGAATTACAAAAGGATTCTTGCCAAATTCTGACCATCTTCAAGGAAGGTTTAAGGGGATGCACATGTCTTGTCGACAAGTACAAAATCTAGCTGCCCAGATGTTTTCTCTAATGTCTCGATTCTACAGCACATTACAGAAATGCCCCTTCAGAGCAGTACAAGCTTGCCACGCATCAAATTTGCATATCAATGTTGTTGCAGGAGCCAGCCATTGAAGCCTGCCATGCATATACAACCAAGGTGATTGGCAACCTTGCTAGCAAGCCTCTCAAAGGTTTGCTCATGGGCAGAGTGTTTTCAATTGTATTGATAATCCCGGAGGGTCTTTCTTTTTATTGGTCACACTTATTTTTTTTGAGAAAGTATGTTACCAGGAAGGATACATTAACCCATTCCTTCCACATAATGGTTTTATTCCTTCATTGATGTCCTACAGCTAAGGTCCCATGGTGGGACAATCCTGTCATGTGAGCAAACACAAAAACACCCTGCAGACAGCCGGGTCAAAGGCTTCTACCTATGCGACGTCATCCCTGCGACCGGCGTCTAAAAGAGAGCAGGAACTGGATGAAAGAGGACTCCCACCGCTGGAGGAACTCAGGGCTGAAGTATGTGGATGTAGGAGAGTATGTGTAGGCAAAGCGATCTCACCCGAAACACCCCCCCCCCCTTAATGAAAACAGTCATCTGGGCCTGGAGGCACGGCCGAGCCCCCGGCTCAGCCGGGCCTCCAGGCCCCGGTTCAGATGACTGATTTTCGACCGATTTCTTTCAGCCGATTTTTCCTTTTCGGCTGAAAGCACAATTTTCAGCTGATAATGCCGGTGGCCGAAATTTCAGTGGATCCCTACAATATCAAAAATTCCAAAATTGTCAATGAGAAACCATTGAAAGCAGCAAGATAAGAGCCAGAACGTGAGACTGAGTGACTGAACTCTTGATAGGTATAGCAGCAAATGAAAAAAACAAACCGAAAACTAAACATCAGAGACAGGAAACGTTCAGAGTAATATATCACTGCTATCTACTATACCTCTTTATTGGGAGTGAGGCTGCAGTCACAAGAGCGCACCGAGTGCGTCCATGTGACCCCTCCTCCCTGCGTCCGTCGCAGCTTGCTGGTGTACTACTTGCGCTCGCTACACAGGATGTGCTTAAACCCTCCCCGTCAAAAAGCTACGACTGACGTAGCATGGGGCTACAAAGCAGGATCGAGCTTTGTAGCGCTGAGCGCACTAACTGCGCTCAGCGAGATCGACACACGGAGTTCAGAGTGGAAGGAACGTCCACTCTCACAGATGTTCCTACCGCTCTCAAGTGCGCTCGTGTGACCCCAGTCATACAGCTAAATTGCAGAAACTTTTAAAATAAGAAAATCCTTTTTTCCATCCCAATTTGTTCTAAAAACAGCATGTAATGCATAAAATGTCATTACTTGCTCCTTGCATTTTCCAAAAAGACTTATTTTATTTTCATGGTTATACTGTACAATTTAAAAACCTAATTTAGAAATAAACAGTGGCTAAATCTCTATTGTAAGCCGATGGGTGACATGCAGAATTGCATGTTATCAAAAGAGGAGGTGGGTATACAAAGCTTCCAATTACATTGTAACCGCAGCTCCCTAAAAAAAGAATTGTTATTCATGGGAAAACAATTATTAAAAATAAAATAAAAAAGAAGAGCTACAATTCATATCATGTGACAAACTGTACTGTGTCATTTAACTACATCTTGGACACAAGAACCACTAATTTGCTTTAAATTCAGTTTAGTAACATGTCAGCGGGCCCAGCAGAGTTGTAATTTAAATGAAATTAAACGCGCCTGCCGCTTTAAAGATTTTGAGGTATCCCATTTAGCGAAAAATGGTATAGAAATGATAAGTGACCTTTTTCCCATTACCAAGCAAGCCAGGACACACAGGATGGCCATGTAATAATGAAATCTTAACATTCCTTTCCTATGCTCCGTTTTGAGAAAGGATGTCATTTTGGCCAGAATGACTCAATACATTTTGGGCCCTATTACATACTTAACGCTAGCATTAGTGCTCAGCTATGTGAGCGTTAATGTTAGGTAAAGTGGCCCTAGCGCGGGCCATCCATATTACATTCTGAAGGCCAACGGGTTAAAAAACCCATTAGCGCTTTGGATCTTGCGCTTTTCAGCGCCAGCTTACTGTACTTTGTGCTCCCCATCTTAAGCGTAGGGAGCGCAAAGAGTTAATTTTAACGTTAGGATTACAAAGTCCTAACACTAATTACGCCCCGCTGCGGTTAACTCAAAAGTTACCCACAGCTAGGAGCTGATGCTAACGGATTCCGCTTCTGCAGAATCAGTTATCACCAGCTTTAAATCCCCCCAAAAGTCACATACTCATCTGTCATCCCACGGTGAGAACGACTGCTCGATCCGCATCTTCTGGCCGCCGGGAGCAGAGAAGACTGGGGGGAAAAAAGTCCCGATTACCTCCGCGGATCACTCTGGCGACCTGCAGGATCTCGCGAGAGGTGACATCCTGCAGGTCATGTGACTGGCAGTCGAAGCCTCAACGGAGTCATATGGACTCCATGGAAAGGATGCTCGCGGCGACGCATAGCGCTGCCTTGAGCATCCTGACGCTTAGCGCTGAGTTATGGGGCAGGCTGCTGGATCAGGCTGCTGGATCAGCGCCTGCCCCATGATATGGAGCTAAAACGGGGACACTATGGAGAAACCTGCAGGTGCTGGTTTTTCCTCAGCACCCCTGTTTTAGGGGGCAGTATGTAATACTGCCCTTTAGGTTTTAATTCCAAGACGGCCATATTCCTACAACTTGAGTACAGCCGACTTGCACACCAATAGGTTTATACGTCAAATCCCCTTTTGGGGCAGTAAAAAGAGACATTCCCAAGCGAATTGGGTTAAAAAGATGCATCTTCTTGAAATAGGACGTGCAAAATGGTTTTCGCTGGACTATCCCTTTATATAAACCTAGATTATATTCGGGAAACCGTGAAAATGACAAACTGCTTAGTCCATAGAATACCTTTACTAGAAACAACATTTAATAAACGAGTTCTAAATTCGACATTTTCACATACTGTAAAAATAAATAAAAATATAAAGAAGTTAGGGGCCAAGTGCATGGAGCTCAGGCATCCAGTGCTTTCTGATGTGTCCCACCTGTGATCCTTCTTCATACAGAGAGGGATAAAATAATCTCTTTATGAAGATTCAAACAAAGATATCCTAGCAGAGAAAATTACATGATCTGTATGCTCTGTGCCAGGGATTGGCAACCTTGAGCTGCCGACTGTCTTTTCGAACTCCGCGGAGACCAGAGAGAGCCCTAAAGGAGACGACGACTACATGACATCACAATCATCTATCTGTATGCTTCTGCTCTCTCCGGAAGTGCCAGATTGCGACGTCTGCTTCACTGCGGTACCAGGGGAGAGCATTTGATTTTTACATCTGAATTTTATTATTTGGTACTAAGCGATTCTGCAACTGCAAAATCACTTAACACCAGCTTGGTAATGTTTTAAATTAAATACAGTCGAGAGACCAGAATAACGAGTGACCTAGCAATCAATGCTATGCTTCAGCTCTCTGCAAAATTACCACTTCCGATACAATGTAAAGGACGTGTTAATATACAGCAGGGATGGACTGACCACTCTTTGGGCCCACAGGCAATATCATTAGCTCACGAGGCCTCCCATTCTGCCTGCCTACATGCACATATACACCAATATACAAGCACTGACTATATGTACATTGTTGCATTACAGGATTTATTTCTCCAGACTAAAGCTGGCTGCTGATACTATGTCCCCATGACTTATTTGCGGTAGCGAGGTACCCCACTGAGGGACAGGCTTAATTAAGAGTCAGGCCTGATTCACACCTGGGCGTTTTACAGCGTGTTCCTACGTGCTGTAAAAATCGCTCAAACACGGAAATCCCATGATTTCCTATGGGCATGGTTCACACCTTGGCGTTTTACAGCTCGAAGGAACGCGCTGTAAAATGCCCTACGTCCAAAGAAGTACAGGAGCTTCTTTGGGGTGTATTACAGTGTGTTTGCGGCATAGACATAGCTGTGTACGCGCGGAGATGGGCGTTTGCGCACGCATGAAAAACCACGTGTACGCTCCACAAAACCGCTATGCTCAGGTGTGAACCCAGCCTTAGGCTGGGATCACGCCTGAGCGTATCTCATATGCGCATTTTACGCGTGTTTTTGTCGGGCGTTTTATGAGCGTATTTATTACCTGCTGTTTTTGACAATTCGAAACGCCGTCGTAAGTGCGTTTTTTTTATTGACTACGGAGGCGTCCAATGAAAAAGACTTTAGTGCCTGTTGCCATGTGTGGAACGCATGTTCATATGTGCGTTTTGATGACGAAAACGCACAAACACCCATTTCAGCGCATTCACGTTGAAGTCTATGGCCGCAAATGCGATGTAATACGCCCCAAAAAAGCTCCTGTACTTAGGGAGTAGGGCGTTTTACAGCGCATTCCTACGCGCTGTAAAACACCCAGGTGTGAACCATGCCCATAGGAAATAATGGGATTTCAGTGTTTGAGCGTTTTACAGCGTGTAGGAACGTGCGGTGAAACACCCAGGTGTGAACCAGTCCTTAGGGGACCCGTCTCCTAGGCCAGGGACCTCAGGCAGTGCCCTATTGACCTAATGGTCAGTCTGGCCCTGATATACAGTAAGCTGGGGCAACAGCCAAGCAGCAAAGGAAATTTCCGGATCAACTGAGAGTCATAAGGATTAATAGTGGAGCCCTTGCACTTAACGGTTTACTTGTAACCAAAAGAGCTCACTTGGAATAGGGCTCCTTGTGTTTATCAGGATCCTGGGACAAACTTTCCAGTGGAAAATGTATTTATAAATCACGCGCAATGTGAATATTATTCCAATGCAATACACAACATTCCCAAAACGTATAGGATGTATGACAGGACGTATAGATAAAAAGGACACTTCAAACCATGAGAAAAAAGAAGTACCGTAGATACTCGAGTATAGCGCGACCCGAATAGAACTCGATGGATAGAGATTTATTATGGAATTGAGAGAATACTTAAGACTCAAATATAACGCGAGGAACAAAATTTTACTGTACCGGTAAACAATTAAAATCCTTCCAGGTTCTCTTAACACAGTCAGGCTCTCCCTCAGGCCAGGGTGTTCTGCTCTAGAATGATTGCAGTTGTTACTAAGTATGAAGCCGCCGGCCACCCGTCTTCTTTACTAGTGAATAGATGGCCGGCGGAGGCGAGCAAGGTGAAATGCTTAAACCGAGCGTGCCCTCTGGCCGTGAAGGATCCCACCTCTCCCGAATCTGGGAGTTCCTGAAATGTTTGCAAGCATCAGGGAGCCTGCATTCAGTTCAGGGAGACTACTGGAACTTCCAGGAGACTTGTGAACCAGAGCAAGGCAAGTTTTTTTTTTTTTCTACACGAGATGCAGATGTCTCGAATATAACGCGACCCCTCCAATTTTAAGGTAAATATCTGTCACCAAAATCTAGCGGTATACTCGAGTATCTACAGTATGTGTATTTTATCAACACAATCATCGTCATGCGATTAAGTAGTGATGAGGATATAGAGCTAACATTTCTATAATTAATGCTGCTTGTGAATAAATCCCATTTAATAGAAAACACACATTAAAGAGCAGCCTGCCGCTCCCAAAAGGGAAGGCTCTGGATTATCCATGATGGGGTCCTGGCATGGGAGAAAGATGAAAGGGTTTTCATGGAGCAGATAGAGATGAAATAAAATGGGGAACGGCTTGTGATATCCAATTAAGTCACACTTTTAATAATCAGATGTATATGGGCGTAACGTGCCGGAAAAATGGAGCTTTGGGAGTGCGTCGGCTCAAGACGCAGAATGAGTGAGATCAGTCTCTGGGGCACTACCATGGCTGGAAAGCGCTGACAGAGCCGCGCTTGGCGAAGAATAAATTAACACTGTGAAATGTGCGGAAATAAAATATCACAGACAGTAAAAACTTGGGCTCTAAGTGCTATAAAAGTCACATAAATGTGCTAAAAACTTTACAGCCACTTAGTAGAGCTCCTGTTGCTGTTTGCGAGCTGTAAAGGCTGGCGTTTCCAGTAAACCTCATTACATCTCCTGTCTCAGGGAGATGTTACATTTCACTTACAGCTTGACCCCTGCGGACGATGCATTTATCATTTTTTTTGTGGGTATTTAACAAAAATGGCTCAATTAGTACAAGGTGTTTCATTGTTCCGCTGTCATGCTGGAGCTGAGGAATGCCTTCAGCAAGTCTGATCGGAAGCAGGGGGACACTAATTGAATCTGTGCTTACAGCTGCCAGTGGTGGATGTTGGGTCCTTGGATCCAGCAGGACTTCCAAAGCACAGAAGGGCAGAGAGTGAAATGTTCTGCCACAGGATTCAGACACATAGGCTGTGTCAGGGAAGCCAGACAGCTTGCGTGTGGTCACTAGTTGAATTAATAATCTGCCTTTTGCAGGATATGTATTCTTTACAGTGCAGGGCAGCACTTTACAATGACTTCCCAGACACATGAAGTAAAGTGTGTCCAGTGCAAGGCAAACAGACTACGCCTACTGTGATGGAGAGGGGTGCATGTGTCATCTGAATAGGTGGAAGACAGCTGGCGAGAGACACTGTTGCATATTCAACCAAGAAATGAAAAGTGCAAAGAAAAAAAGAAAATCTACAAGACCAATGAATGTATCAAAGACTACAGTAGTAGTATGCATGCTGTGATAAAACCATGACTTGTGTATCCACTGGTGCATAAGGGCTTAAAGTGCACCTTAGTATGTCTCACATTTATTCCAGAAGAACACAAGCTTTTTGCAGCACAGGGAATAGTAGTCGCTCCAATGTGGTGCCGTTTGGGTTTTTAGTTACTCCCAACTTACTATACAGTGGCTGAAAGTTCTGAAAAACAGGTCGGGATATCTCTAAAGCCGCTTATGACTTGGACAACACAGAAAACAAACGCTTACATACTTCCTTAATATATCCATGCCTGGATGCAAGACGCAAATATACAGTGTTTTTTCTTCTACTAAAAAATAGCATGGAGGGGTTTTCTTCCCAAGCCTACGTACCAAGAGACCCCAACTGTAACTCAATGTATGACATGGAGCCGTGACATCTGCTGCTCTGGTATAAGAGGGGTAAAAGATTTCCCAATCCTGGATTTATTTGGTTAAACTAGTAAGTCACTGTACAAAAGCTGACAGGCATTGTGGAGGCATACATGTATATGACAACATTTTCCTTCAACCGTCAATGAGAAGGAACAATATTGCTTTCCCTTTCGCTCATCATTTACCTGCCTTAAACTGCAGTTACGATCCAGCAGCTAAAGAAACGGGGAAGGATGAAGCACATTAGATAATTGACACATCTGGGGCACTATTCTGACCCTGCCAATTAAAGATGACGACTCGGGCTGCTATTCCAACCTCCTGACTCGAAATTAGCAGCTCCTTAGTGTACATCATCAGCTCTTATACTTTCCATAGGGGCCATTATTAATGGCTTCGCACGAGAACAGCAAGCTATTCAAACGTAGCTCCCCCCGTTCTCGGCCGACAACAGCCGGCACCTTTTTGCGGCTCCCAAATATTCCAACACAAACTGCTAACACAGCGGCTGGGTCGGAATACAGCTGACATTTTCCCTTAGCGGCTCCCCGTTTCCATAAATAGTTGAAAACAGCCTGTTTTGGACTTTACTTGTGTGAGTAACAGTAGCACAAGTTTTGTGCTGGGGTTTGCTCAAGATGGATAAAAACTAGGGCTGGGGAAATTAACTATTAATCGATCAATCGTTTGAATAAATTTATTTTGATCAGGGGGGCCATCAGCTCCGGTATCGGACGCTAGGAGTCCGAATCCGGAGCTGTACTGGCTTCCTGGGGCCCTGCAGCAGCATGTGAAGCATTGGCGCCGCCTTCTAGTACGTGTGCGACGCGTGTGACGCACGCGTCACACACACACAGCGACTGACACAGGAGGAAGACAGCAGACATGAAGGCAGCGGAGGAGCGGTGAGTATGGTGCTGCCTGTCTCAGTACAGCCTCTGACCCAGCGAAACCCCAGGCATACACCAGGCCCCAGACCCCCGGGGTCTAGACCCAAGGCCCAGACCCCCGGGGTCCAGACCCAAGGCCCAGACCCCCAGGGCCAGGGCCCAGACCAAGACCAAGACCAAGACCCAGACAGATCAGCTAAAAGTAGTTGGATCTGTATGTGCGCTATAATTAATCAAAATTAGTCGATTAATCAAACACAAAATTATGAATCAGTACCAGCCCTATTAAAACTCTGAACTTTTTTCAGAGATTACAGATTTCATGCTCATCTTTCGGAAACTCAAGCCATGGGGAAAAAAAAGGCGTCTTGTTTTAGGAGTAAAGTGTGATAGGATATCATAAAACTATGCAACGGTCAGAAAAAAGCCCCGATACAAAAACATAAACATAAACCAAACTCAACAAAAAGACAAGTGAAAAGTTAAGGTCTGCGTCTTCCTTACCAGACGTGGTGGGTCCGGGCACAGGGGCAGCTTTCCTCCTCCTTTTTATGTCCCCCATAAACAAAGATCCTAAATGGACACTTGTTTGCCTGAAAGTAATTAAAAGAAACCGTTAACAAAGACGAGAAAAAAAAAAAGCCAGGCAAATATATGTCTTAAATAATCTGAGCTTAAATCACAAGCTTCTCCACGTAGAAGGGGGCTGCATAATAAAGCCACCAATCTTGTTTATATCGAGACATAATTATGCTTGTCGACAAGCGCTCAGCATATAAACGCATCATCATAAATTGTTACGAGAATGAATAATATAATAGGTATGCTTTTTAATTTTCAGATCTGGCAATCTTCCTACATTGGTGTAAGAGAGAAAAAGGAAAAATGAAAAAAAAAAAAATCAAACACTCGGCCCGATGACAGGTAAATAGTCGAGATTAATTATCAGAGGGGATCACAATATTGTTTCAAAGTTATCAATCGGCTGCAAATGCCTGCTGCCAGAGTGACATTTATTGCTGGAACGCTACCTGCCATTTATTTTGAGGGTAATATGCAAAAGGAAATGATTTTCTATGGTGAGCAATATAAAATACAATTATAGCTAATTGCTATAAGCACCTTGCTTCATCACTGACATCCCCCCCCCCATTAGCTTTCCAGACTAGCCATTTCTGTTTTATCTAACAAAGATTTGACAAAGTGTTGCTGCGTTTCCAAAATTGTCATTGGGATAGAAACATCAGATATCACCATTTACTCCCTTCACTACCATGATCGAGTAGCAACACAGCAGCCCGAGATAGTGTTAACACAACCTGGTGCTATGCTGTATCGCTGCAAACTAATTTCATTTGGGCTCCAAAGCGTGCCCGCAAAGTTTTAGCACCATGGACATAATTCTTGGGGTGACGACGCTTTATAAAAATCAGCCGGAGACTGTCTCTAAGGGACAACTCCACAGCTGACACCTCATGGTGCACAGAACTGCAATAACTCCTTTTGGCCAGTAGATGGTGACGTCTACCTGCCAAATAGGCAATCGCCGTAGCAGTCAGTGTTGCACAAGATATTGAAGTCTGTAAGAGAGTTCTTTAAAAGGTTTTTTTTCTCTTAAATAAAAATCCAGCTTCTAAGAAGTCACACTTTGAGGATAAAGGAATAACTCCGTAAAAGTGTAAACAGTCTTGGGCTATAACGAATTAGAAAGGTTTGCTATTAAAAACCAATTAATAGTGCTACACATCAGGGCTTCATATACGGAGTATAGGAAGCACTTATGTACTGTAGGCAGATATAGCAGGTGAGCTACAACAAGAGCTTGCAGCTTGGCTGGAATAGAACAGAAGCAGTTAAAGGGGTAATCTGATAAACCCCCCCCCCCTTTCGCCCTTAAATAACTGCAGCAGATGCTGCTGACAGTAGCTGCCCAATTATTTTTTAAGTTTAGGTGCAATTACTCACCTTTGCTCCCTCGGCATGCGCTGCTCCGTCTCTTCAGCTCAAGGTCGTCCAACATCTGGAGGACCCTGCAGCTATCCAACACAATTTGGGTAACTCCAATACCACCTATCTCTCTGAGTAAATGGAACACCCATTAGCCCAACACCCCAAGCTCGCTGCCTTGGTGTCACTTATGACCCAACGTTCTCTTCCCAAATCCAGACTGTGACCAAATCTTGTTACTTTCAACTCAAAAACATTGTCTGTGTTCGCCCCTTTGACACAAGATACCACAAAAGTGCTGGTTCATGCTCTTGTCATTTCACGACTTGACTACTGCAACTCCCTCCTTATTGGCCTCCCCAACTCCCGTATCGCCCCTTTGCAATCTGTAATGAATGCAGGCGTCAGGCTTATTTTTCGCACTAAACGCACCTCGCATACCTCCCCACTCTGCCGGTCCCTCCATTGGCTTCCTGTATGTTCCAGGATACAGTTTAAAATACTGATGCTCACTTTCAAATCACTCAATAACGCAACCCCTCCCTACATGTCTTCGTTACTCCGCAAGTACGTCCTATCTAGACAACTCCGTTCAGCAAGTGATCTCCACCTGTCATCGGTCTACACACGCACAGCCAACTCTCGCCTCCAAGACTTCAAGGGCAGCACCAGTCCTATGGAATGACCTGCCTCGCCCTATCAAACTCTCCTCTCACCTTCAGGCCTTCAAGAAATCCCTCAAAACCCATCTCTTGAGATTAGCGTACCACATCACTGATGCAACTCATCCCTCTGCTCACCTACTCACACATGAATGAAGCTGCTTCTATGGCCCCACCATTCCCAAACCACTGGCACTAATAATCCTGCTATCTAGTGAAATTCCTCTGGTCTTACTCAACCCCAATCCCTCTAGACTGTAAACTCCTATGAGCAGGGCCCTCTACACCTCAGGTTTCCATCTTATGTCCGTTTATATGCATTTCCTTCCCTTTGGTTATTGTAAAGCGCTGCGGAAACTGTTGGCGCTATATAAATGATAACAGTAATAATAATAACTCTGTAACTTGCATAGAGTCGGCTACGAAAATTACAATTCACTTGGGCCCTGCGCATGTCTATGTACGCAAGTTCCATAGGAACTGCACAGAGCGATGGATCGGAGTTGCGTGCAAATCCATAAAACCGATCCGTGGGTTGTCTCATGAGTGGACGTTTGAGATAGAAGCATGCAGAGAGCCTGCTGACATCACTAGTAGCCGATCTGGTGACCATCAGCAGGAATTCAAAAAGCACCCCCGCTGCACCCAGATCGGTGCAGGAAAGGGGAGGGCTCTATACCACCTGGCCACTTTAAAAAGCTAACGTCGTCAGTGTCCCTTTTTTTTTTTGAGAAAGGATTTTACCAGGAAGGATACATTGAGATTTCTCTTGTTTTCAAGTATGTCCTGGGTGGCGAGTATGTAACGTTAGGTGTCTTGCCCAAGGACACTTACTGGAGAGGTGCTCTTGCCGGGATCGAACCAGTGTCTCCACAGGCTCTCTCCACGCAGAGCAGTGATGTTACATCTACTCCACCCAGCCGGTCCTTTAACAGCATGCACTCAGTGAAGCTAATGGCTTTGTAGGAATAGAGTCCATTATATATTATACCCTTTTAGTATAAATAAACCTTTAGTAATTAACTACATACATTCGTTGAGCAGAATATGGTGTACTATTGCGTTTCCTGTACAATATCACAATTATTTGCCATACCAAACGAGTTCTATTATTTTGGCTTTGATTAGTCTGCATCAATTTATATATAAAAGGTTTATAATGTGTATGTGACTTCAAGTTTAACATAACTTTACCTAGCCCGGAATATGAATGAAAAGGAAAAAAATACATACACACATATATGTAAAAAGAAAGTGAGCTTAGCCCAAAGCCCTGTGTTACAATAGAAAGCGAGTGCCTGACCAGAGTAATTGTAGCAAGGATTGATTATCTGCTGGGCTGCATTGAGATATCTGGATTATTGATCAGATGCTAGATTGGTTCCCCTGGAATAACCTACTCCGAGGGCCATGCAACGGAGTGCTGAGCAATAACATTAAGCAAAGACTACTTTGTTATTGTTGTCACCCCTCATGTAGAACACAGCAGTTTCTTTTTAATTTAAAATCAATGTATGTCTGAAAGGCAGGCTTGTTCCTTCATAATAAATGAATCATTTGTCTTTGCGCGGCACGACACTTTGATCAAGAGCCAAGGTGAGAGCCATGTTTTCGCACCCTCCGCTTTCATACACAGAGAAAAATATTGTCTGTATCTGATAATTAAACTGGAGCCGTTATGAGAGAATGCAGCGGAGTAATTACGCTCAGTCATAATTATGCTTAAAAGGAATTAAAATTAATCCGCTAATGGGATAGGTGGCTGGTTTCAAATACAAATGCCGTGAAAAACCAAAGGATGAAAAGTTTGGAAAACAACTGCGATAACACACACGTTCTTCATTATTAATTCTTGTATGATGTGGATCTATATTTGTATGTAATTAACATGTATGTGTGTGTATACATATATACACTAGTAATTTTATGTATAGAAATGGTCTGATTGCACACACACACACACACACACATTGCTGTGTGGGGGCTTTTAATCTCACTTTTGGCCCTCCACCACAATTTAAATGAATATTGATTTGCCCTAGGGGGTAAAGCATCAAACTGCAACTGGTCACGGCCTATCTCCTGCTGATGAGGGCATAAGAAGTCCAAAACAGCTGTACAGGAGTTACTGACTTGTTACACAAACCTGACCTTGGCTAAAAAAAGCCATCTAGTATGGCATGGCATGGCATTGGAAAGAGGGTTCTGTGTTAAAACAGACCCAGGATGCAAAAAAATTAGAAAGTGCAAACATCATTTGCATGTCTTACCCAGAGTTCCTTGCTGTATATGGGGAATGTAGCACATGGGCTCTGTGAAGCAGTTCTCGGAATTGCTGGGATGCATAAATGACTTCTGCAATAATAAACTTTATTATTTGCAGTGTGGAGGCTTTTAATTTCACTTTTTGCCCTCCAGATCTTAAAGGAGTATATATTAGCCTTTTTATGCACACACATGCATAAAACAAGGTGGCACTTCAGATGCTTGCAGCAGGTTTAATGTATTTGTCCAGCTCTTACTGTATGTACTTTCGAGATTTAATTTTACTGCATGGAAGTCGCGAGTTTTACTGTAAGTGCATAAGCCGCACCAATGCATTAAACCTGGAACACGCAACCTCTGTACATTGATATACACACGTTTACGGTAAAACATATCCTCTGTACACTACAAAACATGCAAGTCCATACATTGTAATCCACACTGTTACAGCAAAACATTGCAAGTCTGCAAATTACATATTACACTATCACAGTAAAACGTAGGACGCGCATCCCTGCACGTGTGTATTCACACTTTTTACCAGCCGGATATTTTTTCTCAACAGCATCATTTTTCAGATTTTTGCTCTGGCGAATTTGCTCAACCGGATCAGACAATATTTGAAAAAGAAAAAAGGTCGGCTGATCGCAGCCAATATTTTTTCTTGGGGGGGGGGGGGGGAAATACAATTTAAATCAAGCCATTCATTTCTTTTCAACTTTCATATTAAATCCTTCCCATTTTACCTCTCTGTGTAAAACTTTATTGTTCATAGTGTATTTATCTCACAAGAGACATTTGACCCCCATTATGCTTCACTTCTGTCTTTTTATGCCACAAAATGCAACTGGGCTAGTTTTATTTATGTTTCATATTATCAGATTTTTTGAATTTAAAATCTGATCCCTGATATTTATTGTATAGTATAAACTGTGATTATAAATAAAGTAACTAAACACTTTTTTGTAACACACACACCCCAATGCTCTGCAGTGTGTGTGTGTGTGTGTGTGTGTGTGTGTGTGTGTGTGTGTGTGTGTGTGTGTGTGTGTGTAGATATATAAATACAGCATACCTTACTTCAAATGGTTTATTTCTAACCCTTTGTTATTCTTTTACGCTTTTTGCACATGTATACACACACACACACACACATATTAAAGAATAAAACTACACTACAGGATTACTAAGGACTTGCAAATTATTCCAGTTTCCTGGTGAATTGTGAATGATTGTTTTTGTATGGGTTTTCCTATCCATATTGATGCCTTGTTAGTACCACTTCGCCTGCAAACACATACATAAATAAGACGATGACAATGTCTGGTGCAAACTGTGTCAAATTGAATATTTATTTATTTCTCAGGATAAGACAGGGGAAACTTGTCGCCCCCCGTTTCACGTATTTACAAAGCGGAATTTGAGAGGATTAGGCCTCGTTAAAACTGCCCTCTGGTCAAGACGCGTTCCCGTGCAGCCTCAGACGAGCTTTGGAAACAAACAGATGTGACTATGGTCCCTGGCGTTTGGCAAGAATGCTTATTGTCAATAAGAAAAATATAAGCACAGACAGGGCATCAGCTGCGCCACAGCGGAGCGGGCCTGCAAGTGTCAAAGTGGCAGCCACTTCCTGGCAGCGGGAGGTAAGAGGGTTACGGACGCCAGGGTGATGTGAACTTATGTGGAAGAGCCAAGAATCCAGCCATTAATTAGAGCTATAAGTGTTTCTGAATACCATCACCTATTCATCGAAAGCAGTTACAGCGGTTACACGGGTTTCTGATGAATACGGCACATGTAGGTGTAAAAACAGAGCCATGAAGGAAAGAAAGCCTTATTGCATATGAGACCAAGCAACCACAAAGCATTCCAAATGGGATAAAATATATATATATATATTCACACACGTGAAACTCGAAAAATTAGAATATCGTGCAAAAGTTCATTTATTTCAGTAATGCAACTTAGTTCAAGCCGTGATTTGTTATAATTGTGAGGATTCTGGTTAAAGCTCATGAAAACCCCAAATCCACAATCTCAGAAAATTAGAATATTACATGCAACCAATAAAACAAGGATTGTACATAGAACAATATCGGACCTCTGAAAAGTATAAGCTGCAGATGTACTCAGTACTTGGTTTGCAGCAATTACTGCCTCAATGTGGCATGGAAGCGATCAGCCTGTGGCACTGCTGAGGTGTCATGGAAGACCAGGATGCTTCAATAGCGGCCTTCAGCTCTTCTGCATTGTTCGGTTTCATGTCTCTCGGCAATGCCCCATAGATTCTCTATGGGGTTCAGGTCAGGCGAGTTTGCTGGCCAATCAAGCACAGTAATCCCACGGTCATTGAACCAGGTTTTGGTGCTTTTGGCAGTGTGGGCAGGTGCCAAGTCCTGCTGGAAAATGAAGTCAGCATCCCCATAAAGCTCGTCTGCGGAAGGAAGCTTGAAGTGCTCCAAAATCTCCTGGTACATGGCTGCGTTGACCCTGGACTTAATGCAGCACAGTGGACCAACACCAGCAGATGACATGGCTCCCCAAACCAACACAGACTGTAGAAACTTCACACTGGACTTCAAGCATCTTGCCGTGTGTGCCTCTCCATTCTTCCTCCATACTCTGGGTACTTGGTTTCCAAATGAGATGCAAAAGTTGCTCTCATCAGAAAAGAGGACTTTGGGCCACTGAGCAACAGACCAGGTATGTTTTTCTTCTGACGTTGTTTGTCCTGGATGTCCAGGATCCATCTGTGTGTGGTGGCTCTTGATGCACTGACTCCAGCCTCAGTCCATTCCTTGTGAAAGTCCAACACTTTTGAATGGCCTTTTCCTGACAATCCTCTCCAGGCTGTGGGTCAACCCTGCTGCTTGTGCACCTTTTTCTGCCCTTCCATAGAACTTTCTATTAATGTGCTTTGATACAGCACTTTGGGAACATCCCACTTCTTTTGCAATGACCTTTTGAGGCTTTCCCTCCTTATAGAGGGTGTCAATGATGGTTTTCTGCACAACTGTCAGGTCAGCAGTTTTTCCCATGATTGTGATTCCTACGGAACCAGACTGTGAGACCATTTAAAGGCTCAGGAACCCTTTGCAGGTGTTATGGCTTAATTAGCTGATTAGAGTGGGACACTTTGAGCCTAGAATAATGCACCTTTTCACAATATTCTAATTTTATGAGATTGTGGATTTGGGGTTTTCATGAGCTGTAAGCCATAATCATCACAATTATGACAAATCACGGCTTGAACTATCTTGCTTTGCATGTAATGAGTCTATATCATATATTAGTTTCACATTTTATGCTGCATTACTGAAATAAATGAACTTTTGCACGATATTCAAATTTTCAGAGTTTCACTGTATATATATATATATATATATAATATATATATATATACATACATATATACATACATACAGTTGTGTTCAAAATTATTCAACCCCCAATGCTGTAAAGGGTTTTAGGGAATTTAGTGTACATTTGTAATTGTATTCAGAATGAAATCCTACAAGGACTTTTTAAAGAACCATATGCAACTAAAATGACATCAATTGGTTTTGTAATACAGTAGTAAATGTTTCTTTTGTGAATTCTTTATTGACACAATTATTCAACCCCTTAAAGACTACCACTCTGAAGAACAGAGGTTCATTCAAGTGTTTTCAATCAGGTATTGAAAACACCTGTGGATGTCACGGAGCAACAATAAAGCATAATAAGCACCAATTAGGCAGCTTTAAAATGACTGTGATACTCAGCTCCTTCTAGACATTTACTGGTGTGGTTACAAACATGGTGAAGTCAAGAGAATGGTCCAGGAAGACAAGAGAAGAGGTGATTACTCTTCACAGGAAGGGCAATGGCTATAAGAAGATTGCAAAGATGTTAAACATACCAAGAGAGAAGATAGGAAGCATCATTCGCAAATTCAAGGCAAAGGGCACTGTTGAAACGCTACCTGGTCGTGGCAGAAAGAAGATGCTGACTTCGACTGCTGTGCGCTACCTGAAGCGTAGAGTGGAGAAAAGTCCCTGTGTGACTGCTGAGGAACTGAGAAAAGATTTGTCAGATGTGGGTACTGAAGTTTCAGCTCAGACAATACGGCGCACACTGCGTAATGAAGGCCTCCATGCCAGAACTCCCAGGCGCACCCCCTTGCTGTCTCCAAAGAATAAGAAGAGTCGACTGCAGTATGCCAAAAGTCATGTGGACAAACCACAGAAGTTTTGTGATAGTGTTCTGTGGACTGATGAAACAAAATTAGAACTGTTTGGGCCCATGGATCAACGATATGTTTGGAGGAGGAAGAACAAGGCCTATGAAGAAAAGAACACCTTGCCTACTGTGAAGCATGGCGGGGGGGTCAATCATGCTTTGGGGCTGTTTTGCTTCTGTAGGTACAGGGAAGCTTCAGCGTGTGCAAGGTACCATGAATTCTCTTCAGTACCAGGAGATATTGGATGACAATGTGATGCAGTCCGTCACAAACCTGAGGCTTGGGAGACGTTGGACCTTTCAACAGGACAATGATCCCAAGCATACCTCCAAGTCCACTAGAGCATGGTTGCAGATTAAAGGCTGGAACATTTTGGAGTGGCCATCGCAGTCACCTGACTTAAATCCGATTGAGAACCTCTGGTGGGACTTAAAGAAAGCAGTTGCAGTGCGCAATCCTAAGAATGTGACTGAACTGGAGGCTTTTGCCCATGACGAATGGGCGAAGATACCCGTAGATCGCTGCAAGACACTTGTGTCAAGCTATGCTTCACGTTTAAAAGCTGTTATAACTGTAAAAGGATGTTGTACTAAGTACTAAGATTGAATGTCACTTGGGGGTTGAATAAAACTGATAATGATGTGAGCACAGAAAAGACATTTGTGGTTATTTCATTATAAATGTTATGTTATATTTGTCTGACCTAGACGTCCCTCTTTGATTTAATTGTAAGCAAGATGACTGAATGATCAAAATCTATGTCAAACTGGCCAAAACACTCAATTTCAGTGGGGGTTGAATAACTTTGAACACAACTGTATATCTCAATTTATGTACTGGTGTTTTTCAGTGACAAGTGCCGGCTGGGTGGAGTAGAGGTAACATCACTGGCTGCTCTGCATGGAGAGAGCTTGTGGAGTCATGGGTTCGATCCCGACAAGAGCTCCTCTCCAGTAAGTTTCCTTGGGTAAGACATCCAACGGTACAGACTCGCCACCCAGGACATACTTGAAAACGAGAGAAATCTCAATGTATCCTTCCTGGTAAAATCCGGTCTCCAAAAAAAAAAAAAAAAAAAAAGTGATATAAGTAAAACATTTATAAAATAAAAAAAAATACATGTAGGATAAAATACGAAGTTAGTGTATAGATTGTTATTCTGAGAGATTAAGCATTGAAAATTATGTTAGTTTTTCATTTATTTGTTTATTCTTTACAGAAATCTGAAAGTTTTAGACACTAGATGGTGTCCTTTATCTTACACAATTTCAGAGTCCACATTATTACTATACAAACGAAAATGACCTTTGTGTCAATTACAGTAAAAAGATAATAAAATGGTCAGACATCCTGCTTAGTGGGACGGTAAAGATTATTTCCAACGCAGCTTCCAAAAAAAATAAGAGAACATACAAGGGGGTTATTCAGCGAGAGGTGAAAACCAGGAGAACAGGCAGGAGAAGAGAACAATCTAGACCAAATAGTCGATTCGGAAAGTGAGATAAATGGGAGAATATTTCTGGTTTGGCTATTTTGACCTAGAATTTTCACTTCTCCAGTCATTCACCTGGTTTTCACCTCTCTCTGAATAACCCTGTAATATTTGTACAAGTCTGCCTGTGGAAATTACAGTAACACTTTATCTGTGCTATAGGGCTTTACGTTAATTCTAACCCCCTGAATCTTATCTCTGATCAGTAATAAGTGACCCCAGAGCTCTCCCTGTAATCGGTCCTCGCCCAGCTTGACTGTAACGCAGCAAAAAAAAGTCTAGAGGATTTTATTTTTTACAGCAAGAGTGAAAACTGTGTATAAGGTGTATATGTAGCTTAAATAAATTTTGTGTTTAGACTTCGTTTCCGTCAAAGATAGCTCACTATTACATGCAAATATTCCAAAGTGAACTTTTAGTGGCCAGGTTACTCTTTGGCCGCAATATACCACCAGAGGATATATAAATAACTAGTTTTAAAGAGCAATACGATATCTCATCCCTCAAGAAGATATCGCAGTTGTTTTCACTCCACCCTCCCCCCAAACCTGCAAGACTCCTTGAGCAAAGCCAACTGAGGCCGTTGCTAAACAATAGGGCTGTGCAATATTGACAAAATAATCATATTGCGATTTCTTGAATGAATATTGCGATTTTATTTGCGATTTAGCCAATTGTTTTTGCTTTTTCAAACATGCTACATAGATTCTAAATGTATTCAGTATTCAGCACATGGATATACTGCCCCAGCACATGGAAATACTGCCCCAGCACATGGAGGGCACATGGATATACTGCCCCAGCACATGGATATACTGCCCCAGCACATGGATATACTGCCCCAGCACATGGATATACTGCCCCAGCACATGGATATACTGCCAGCCCCCAGCACATGGAAATACTGCCCCAGCACATGGATACTGCCCCAGCACATGGATATACTGCCCCAGCACATGGATATACTGCCCCAGCTGATGGATATGCCCCAGCTGATGGATACTGCCCCAACACATGGATACTGCCCCAGCACATGGAATACTGCCCCAGCACATGATATACTGCCCCAGCACATGGATACTGCCCCAGCTCATGGATACTGCCCAGCACATGGATACTTGCCCCAGCACATGGATATTGCCCCAGCACATGGATATACTGCCCCAGCTCATGGATATTGCCCCAGCACATGGATACTGCCCCAGTACATGGATACTGCCCAAGCTCATGGATATTGCCCCAGTACATGGATACTGCCCCAGCACATGGATACTGCCCCAGCTCATGGATACTGCCCCAGCTCATGGATACTGCCCCAGCACATGGATACTGCCCCAGCACATGGATACTGCCCCAGCACATGGATACTGCCCAAGCTCATGGATACTGCCCCAGCACATGGATATTGCCCCAGTACATGGATATTGCCCCAGCACATGGATACTGCCCCAGCACATGGATACTGCCCCAGCACATGGATACTGCCCCAGCACATGGATACTGCCCCAGCACATGGATACTGCCCCAGCACATGGATATTGCCCCAGTACATGGATATTGCCCCAGCACATGGATACTGCCCAAGCTCATGGATACTGCCCCAGCTCGTGGATACTGCCCCAGCACGTGGATACTGCGCCGCAGCTCACCTCTGTGCGCCGCTGTGTTCTGTGCGCCGCGTGTTCGGCTCCCTGTTAACTTCCGGCGGCACATGGAGCTTGGGCGCTCGCCTGGGGGAACCATGTGACGAGTTGCGAGAACGCGGCTCGTCACGTGGTTCCCCCTGCGAGCGCTCAAAGCACCATGCCGCCGCTGGAAGTTAACAGCCGAAAATCGCAGCCTTATGCGATTTAGAAATCGCAGGGTCGGAAATCGCGATTCGATTGCGATTGCAATTAATTGCACAACCCTACTAAACAATGCATGACTGTCCCTCAACGGTGACAGGAAACAGCGCACAGGGACAGAGCGGAGGGTTGTCCTGAAGGATGGATCTACGCACAGCACTTACCCTCCCCTCTGTGGCATGCTGCAGGGACACCATGAATTTGAATAAAAATTGAGCAATTCCTTCTCAATTATATGTGTCATCAAAAAATGTCCTTTAAGGTGTACGCAAGGTTCTGGGTGCAAATGCAGACTTTAAGAAGCGTAAATGGACACATTACTTATCTTGACCACTTTATTATTTTAACGTGGTCTGGATGTGAAGAGTTCCTCTCCTTCCCGCTACCCAGATTTGGTGAAAATGCAGGGTGAAGTGGAGTAAATTTCTCGGCTCCCCATCACCAGATAAGTCACTAGTGACATCAGCATGCAAGGAGCGTGCCGACGTCACTCTCTCTGAGACCAATCACGGCCACAGAGAGGCAGCCGAAGGATCGGATCTGCACATGCACAGAGCTGCAATCCATTGTTCTGTGTAGCGGCTACAGAACTTGAGTACATAAGGTGTGCAAGTCCTGCAGCAGTGCACAATTTGCAGTTACTTAAGTTGCATAAGAGAGCAAATTGCACAGAAAAGCTGCAGGGACTTCCATGTTTGGGAGTCCCTGAGCCAAAGAGAAGAAGCTGCGCGCAGCGAGTAAAACTACCCAAAAAGAAAAAATTTGAAACATATTTGGTCAGAGACTGTAACAACAGGCCTTATTCAAGAGGCAAGGATGAGCTCGTAGGTCAAATGATGAGATAAGCATAACACCATGCTACATGTAATAAATGGACAACTTTTTTCTATCAACTTCATTTTTCTGCTCCTTGGGATGTCCCAATAATATTCCATTTGAAATGAAACTCTGGTCTTCATCCGCTGAATATTATGTGCAAACACGTTAGCTGGCGTGCCCATACATTTACAGGTGTAACAGCCCAGACTCTGCCCTCCATACAATAGACTCATGGCTGTGACATTACACCATTTTTGTTGTGCCTTTACAGCCATTTATCATGCCTTTCCAAACCTCTATCTCCAGGGATTCCTGGACTGAAAGCGGGGAGCCGAAACCATTCCAAACTCTTGGCATTGCGCACTTACTGTCCTTATGAAGGATAATGCATTGTTTTCTCTTTCTCTCTAATTAGTTATTTAAACATATGTTCAGCATTTAACTCTAAATGTTTGCTTTTTCCCTAAGCTCGGAGACAGCTGTCCAAGATTTGAATGCCAGAAAACATTAAAATATCAACATCTGTTGAATTATGTTAATTTAGTGGAATATAATTGAGCGCGAGTTGGAATTGATCAAATCCAAACTCTCATTTTAAGCCATGCCAAATCGGAACCGGTACATCGAGGGAGCCTCAAAACGAAGATACAAAATTACGATGCACTATTTACACAAATATTCCTGTAACTGACAGGGAAGCATCAAGTCCTCATCTTGATAGCGCACATTAATACAAAAGAAACTAGTTACGCGAGACTATAGTAGTTAACCACTAACCACGTTCGTTCAGTGAAAGAGCAGTGGAAGTTCTCTAAAGAACGAATTCACCATTGTTTCATCGTACTTGACAAAATGGGATTTCCACCGTTCGTTCCATCGAAGTTTCTGCCAAATTTGCTTGGCATAGTTCTCATCGTTTCACTGGAGACGTCGTCAAAGCAGTCTAGCGCTCTTTTTTACTGTATCAGTAGAAGTTCCGTGAAGATCGACACTTCAAAAATCACTAAAGTACATTCACCGTCCTGGCAAACAACAGCAGAACAACGCTAAATGGCGACGAGCCAGTTTTCTCTTTTCAGGAAAGAAAACCGTTGCTCAGGGTTGTCCATCTATCCAAAGAACCAAAATTCAGCAACGAAGTTCCCCATAGTTGCAAAAATCGTGACTTTTACCATTGCTAATAACTACAGGTCTGTCTGCAGTAGAAACCTGATGCTGTCTGAAGTGGACAGATGGATCCAGAGATGTCTGTGAATGCCAAGGAGAATCTAGTGTACAGAGAGCGAGAGTAGGATGGTCCTAAGTGGGAAACCAGACCTTGTGTGATATGGGTATAGGAACCTAAAGTAGTCTGAGTAGGTAGAGGGATCTAGGGCACAGAGTGGTTTAAAGTTGGCAAAAAAACCCGAGTGGTTTGAAGTAGGCAGAGGGATGTAAAGTGGTCAGGATGCGTGATTTGAAGGCATAACGACTGAGGGCCCTATTCCAAGGTTGGTGTTAACTGAACCAGAGCTGTTGCAAACTTATCTGTATAGTGTATGGAGTTGTTAAGCTAAAACGACGGCTCAGTTTAGGTTTACACCAGCTTGAAATAGGGCCCCTAAAGTGGATTGAGAGGCGCACAGGGGCCTAGACTGGTAACAAATGGGCACAGGCATCTGGAGTGGCTAAAAATGTGTGGTCAGATGTGGGTCAGGTATCTATAACAGTGGGACGTGCGCCGAGGAATAAAGTAGTCTGATCCATGTAGGGCCCATGGGAGATTAGAATTGGCAGAGCGATCTAGAAGTTGGTTGGAAACTAGCAGGTGATTATAATTTGAGACAGGGCTGACAAATCTATAAAGTGTAAGGTAATTATTTACAATTTACAAGTACAATTTTAAAACATCAGAAAGGACCTGGAGTTTCATGGGGTGAAAGTATACTGAATGATGTGCTTATTTATGCTTCGCTTAAAATAAGCGGTGGGGTCTAAAATAATGGCTTTCTTGCCAAATTTGAACATGCCAAAAAGTACCATAGGGTTAGGAATCCATGGATTCAAACATTCTTCTGCCAGCAGCGTACTATTTGAAAACAGAATTAGGCTCCTGGATGCGAACATACAACATCTACTGGTAACACCATTGTGTGTTTATACACAACAGATAAAGAACATAAATACATAAATGTGGGCTTGACAAGGGCTGACAGCTCAGCTGAAACGTTGTCTATTGGTATCTAAATAAAACGTCTCTGTATAACCCACCTCTTTTGCTACAGAACATACGGTAACTACGTCGCATTGATATTGTATAATATGATACATTGTGAATGTATTTGACTAAAAATCTACAAAAAATCCGAGCTGAAAAGAATTAAAATATCCTGGTCGTTCCGGTTTTACCCTCTTCATATTTAAACTTTTTCTATGTTAACAATTCACCTTTATTCTCGCTCAATTCAGTTGATGAACTCTCCGCGTTCCTAATAGGACATCAATTCCACAAGCAGTCTAATGTTCAATTTTCTGATTCCAATCTATTAACAGCTGCTCAAAAAAAGTAGTAATTAATGGTTTAATTTATATTTGGCAAACCGACTGGAGTGACAAATAGGTATATATCTCCTCCAAATTAGGACTCTCTCCCAAACAGATGACAAAACAGGGGAGCGAGCTGGATCCGCGCGCATCTCCTGCTCTTTAGACGCAAATAATTAGGAGCGGTGAAATTGTGTTACGGTTCTGGAACAAAGTGACATGATCTGTGTTATCAGAACAAATTTCAACGTGAATTACTGCCTTTCCGTACGCAGGAGTCCCAGACACTTGTAATTAGGCGCTGCGGTGTCAACTCTATTTCCTTCATACTTGTGATGGGAAGACGTTGGATTAAACTAGGGCTGCAACTAACGATTATTCTCATAATCGATTAATCAAAATAATAATCTGCAAATAAAAAAAAAAAAAAAGGAAAAATTTGTTTACTTAAAAGGAATTTTATGTAACAAAATAACCGCAACCATTCCCCTTTTTTCATAAGCAATTTGCGTAGTGTGCGTAACTGTTGTACGTACAAACGCAAATTGCGTATCTTGTGTACTTTTCACACAAGGTATGCGTTGATGCTGCATGCACAGCTTAAGGCCATGTTTGCTTTCTCAAATGAACGCGGCTACAAGCACTTGGATAGAGAGGATGATGTAAGCATGAAATAAGTTAAAGTGGTCAGGGTGCTTAGAGTGTCCCTTTTAAATAATTTGGTGAACAATCCTGAGTGGGAGGAGGGACTGGAGGTGGAAGGGAGTGACTTTGCTCAAGTGAATTGACCCGAGTGTAAGAGGGAGTGGGTATGGACAAAACACCGGTTCTGAGAGTGGGACTGAGTTTGGGGAAAGGACCAGACCAAAGGGAGGGAACGGCAGTTCCCGACCAAAGAAGCTGTGGCAGGGAGGGTGGGGTGGTGGCACAGGACTCCAGCTTCAAGTAAGGATAAAACACAGGCATACAGCTCTTTCACCCAGTGGCAGTATTCTATTGTTTGTGTTATAGTTCTACTGTTGTAAACGGAATAAAAACAAACTGGTTGTGTCTGACATAACCCTAGAACCAAATCATACCTAGTAAAGCAGCGGCACATCTTCTCCAATCAGCTCCGAAGCTAAGGTTATTTACGTTTAACTCAGTCTGACTCTAAACAGTGTGTGCTGCACACAACACAATTTAATCGGTGTCGATTAATCGATAATGTAAAGAATTGACAACTATTTTAGTCATCGATTAATCGATTAGTTGTTTCAGCCCTAGATTAAACGGAATCAGTTTCGCTCACTTCTCCGAAATGACAGTTTCATCTCTAATGATATTTTATGAACGATGATAAAAAAGGGAAAGGAATGCAAGAAACCTAAGAAAATGTATAGATTTCTAAGTACATAACACAAACAAAAACAAAGCTTAGAAGTGAACATAATACAGTAGCGGTGGGGTCGCGCCTATTCCCCGATGGGGTGGCTGCAACCACCAAATGTATCCAGCCCTGCAACATGTATAAAACATAACAAGGAGAAAAATGTCATCTGCGCTTATTCCCATTATACCGTGTGAAGAGAACCAAGAACAAGCAGATGCCTATGCGTCCAGTCCTTTGTTGAGAGTCATTATGACACAGGTGTCATAAGGTCTTAGCTGGCTGGTGCCGTTACAGAGAAGATGTTACCATATACAAATGCCACAATACAGCGACAGCAGCGAGACACACTGCAGCAGTTGTGAGTGGCATACTAGGCAGATCCTGTGCAGCATGTCCCACACAGGAACTGCACATCGTGTCCCAGCACGTCCCATGCTGATGCTCCGGAAGGAGCTGCAGCCATGGCACAGAGAAGAAGCCGTCAGGAAAATAAGTAAAATCTATGCTGACTCTTCCTTATTTCAGAATTCCGGATACAGGGTGCCCGACCTGTGCATATATATGCAAAAATAATAGCATGCATATAGACCAATATGTACATCTTGTTCTTGTTCCTGTCAACTCTGATGGGTAGATTATCGGTGGGGTAAATGTGGGTAAGAGACCAGTGGAGGAAGCGGAGGAAACAACTAGCTGACGGATGTGCCGGACAAAGGAAAATGACAAAGTTATAGTAAGTACACAAATGTTTATTACATACTTTCCAAACTCTTCTTGCTTTATTGTAGCTGGTCTGTTTGTGTAAAAGCGCTTGCTTGCTGGTAAAAAAAAAGAAGAAAAAAAAAACGTCCAGGGATGCACATCCCTTTAATTGTCCAAGCTTACGAACAATGGCCTCATCTCTATGTTCAGCTAGGAGTGCAGTCATTCCCACACTGCCAGTGCATCGCTGATTTTTTTGAGTGTCGATACATTGCGTAGCCACAAACAGTAGTGAGGGGCACGAAGGGCCTTGTTACTGTGACAACTGCACTGGGGCATTTCCTAGATCTGAGGATTTTTCTATTACTCTCTCGATTCGGTGGTGGTGTGGAGAGTAGATTTACAGGAATACTAATAAAAATGCTAAAACCGATAAAATTAAAGAAAAAAAGAAGAGCCGACGCTGGAATCCGCTATCAGAGCTTGTGCAGAGATTCACTTGCACCTTGATGAGCTTGTTGTACAGACTTCAAATGAGGTGCCAGATGAATGTCAAACTTCCTCAACAAATTTTCTAATACGATTATGAGCAAAATATGATCGATAATCCATTCTAGCGCTCACCTTGGTAAAGGTCACATCCTATTACGCCTTTGACGGTTTATAGAAGTAGAGGTTTCTGCCGTGGGAGCTGTCACGTCGGAGATAACGGGACATCCTAAGTTTACAAATTGTTCTTTAGCACTTTTATTTTCAATTTTATGTGCATAGATAAACACAAGGCTGTTATGCCAAGCCCTGGCATCGAACGCAGATTTCAAATGTCACATTGTTTCCCACCTAGTTAAAAGAACCGCTGCAATTTCACTGGAAACCCAGCACAGTCAGGGATATACAACACAAGGTAACATTTGGTGATGGGAGCTCCCTCCAATGTTCTACAGTCTCTCCAGTCACGTTCCATAAGGAACCGCCTGGCACAGGTACTACCTTGTCCACATTCAAGACAGTCTAGTATGGCTGCCAGTGACTACGGGCAACTGTAGTGAAGGCATCACATCCACCTCTGGCTGCAGAAAGAATGCTTGCTTTACAATGCATATAAAAAGTGATTAGAGTTTGACCTTGTGTCCCTGTGTCTGTCTTCTCCTAGTGTCTTGTAATCTTTTGTTAATGAGGTTATTTACTACATTGTATAACTCTTTCTGCCACTTTGTGCTACAATGTAACTACATGACCCACCATTGTGACATGTTAAGAGAGCTAAACTGGCCGTCGCTGGAATCTAGACGCACCTGTCACCTTTCCAACCTGGTGTTTAAGAGCTTTTCTGGGAAGCTGCCACCCTACCTGAATAGGCTGCTTCCCCCAGCAGTTCCCTCATCCTATAACCTCCGATCCAGGACCTGCACCTTACTTGCAATACCACAATACAAAAAGAAAGTGTCTCGATCCTCATTTTCCTACAGAGCACCGCAGTTATGGAATAACCTCCCAGACGCCATCAAATATTCACCCAGTCTAAAGTCACTTAAGAGCTCCCTAATAACATACTTCAATACAGAATGCACCTGTAAACATGTAACATAAGGACTATATTTCCTACATATTTATTTTCTGTTAATCTGTATATTTGTGTTATTAATATCTTGCATTTTATTACTTTGCATTTTTGTAACGACTGTAAAATATCAATGTTCTTGAACACAGAACATACTTTAAAACAAGAGAAATCTCAATGTATCCTTCCTGGAAAAATACTTTATAAATTATTGTTAGGATTATGTGTTTGACATAACAAATGAAAGGGTACACAAAGTGAAATCCTGGAATTAAGAGATTAGAAATTCTTGTTCTTATCGGTTGGCTCTGGGGTCTTTGTTTCTTTTGGTAATGTTTATTTGATGCCGGGGCTACTAGCTGGGTAGCCTGGAAGGCAACTGCAGGTTGAGTGGTTCTAGGATGAAAGGACGAAGTGACGGGTTGGGTCTGTTCCTTTAACAATGAGCCTTATACAGAACCTGTCATGTTAAACTTTTCTTATGCGTGTCTATGAAAATGGCATAACAGGGAAAAACTGGAATCTTCCACCTATCCACAACAGAAGGAGGCCACTGAAAATGGCACTTGGATCACCTAATACCTACAGGTGACGGGAGGACTTTTCTGATGTTGCTTTATTACACGATTTGTAAGTATTAAAGGATGACGTTAGACTTGTCTTCTGTTGGTTACCATAAGCTTAAACACAATTACATTTTTTCTTTCAATACACCTATTAAACATAGAAAAAAGCAGGTGAAGCGTATAATTGACATAGTCTGTTCTGTTCGATGGATAGATTTACCAGTGGCTGGCCAACGTGATTTCCATGCCTTCTTAATGATGGAGTCCCTGCATGGCTCTTACCTGCTCGCAGTTTTCACGGAGGAGTTCTTCTTGTGTCCTCTGTCTGAGCGTGCGTCTCTTAAGAGCTAAATGATAGAACATATATAGGTTTAGCAAAAGATTTGCAATTTTTGTTTTTTTGATATAATGCATTATTATTATTATTGAAAAGTGCTTTCTCTGTAAATGTAAAACATGTGCCAAGGCGATCATAACCAAATTAACAGTATGAGTCATGGTGTGCGTGTGTCCTCCATTGGGGGGTCCTGGCAGGTTTCAGCAGACTTTCACAGTGCACAGCTTCCCTCCAACTGCAAGGCTGTCAATTAGCCCACACTAGGACAGCTATTCAGGTTACCTTCCGCACTGCACAGGATTAGCAGATCAGCCAATGCCTCTCAATACTGTTGCATGAAGCAGCACTGGATTTGCTGATAAGCATAGTGTCAGCGGAAAACAACTCTACAGATTCACCCCCATGAGTCAGAGTGCTCTTACCAGCCCCGGATGCCTTGGCCCACCGGGAAATTTGTGGGCATCTTCGTGGACCAGTCTTGCATGGCATGGAGGGACCCTTACATCTGTGGCACTTAGTCTTCACAGGGAGTGGAAAAGGTCAGGGCCCCCTGGAGCCACTGAGCATATAATGGGCTGTCACCCCTGATGGTGGCCTTGGCTATAGTTGCATGGACACAGTTATTGCATGTGTCATGTCTTTTTCAAGCCTGCAAGCTGATGTGCATCGGGTCAACGGAAACACCTTGCTCTGGTCATTAATCCTCCTGCTCCATAACTTGTGAGGCTGTGAAAGTACCCACAAACGCCACAGAGACAGGCATGGCATACTGTATTGTACACACACTGACGGCACTTCAAAACTGCACCTTGTCATACATTGACATTGCAATTGTACTAAAAACACACACACAGATTCAGGCTTAAACAAATTGTGCATAGCAAAATATACATATATATATATATTAAAACACACAGATTATAATTTGTGGAGAATCAAACTTTTACAACACAAACAAAAAACCCCCACAAAACATCACAACCTCCACTTTCCCACCCATCAATGGAAATGCTCTGCAGCTCGAAGCGAAGAAGATGCTATTTGTTTATCAGCCCCTAATATCAGGAGACAAAGTAGCTAAGGACTCGGTGTCACGCCGCTCTGTGTCACATAGTCAATCTTCTAAAGTAAGACTGACAATCAGGTTCAAGGGCATCAGTCTGATGCGTCCAATAGTGAACACAACGTGTTTGATGCTGTTAAATGGACACCTTCAAACCCAAATATGCAGAGAGGCCTCCCCCTGTGACCTGTAAAGCCGCCGAAACGAGGAATATTTACTCTTCACTGAAATATTTAACTGGAACACCATATAGAGGTCAGAACGTTACACAAAAACTGTGTAGTTTGCGGAAAATCTGTTAATTTGAGGTGGAGGAGGAAAACCTGGAGAAGAGATAATTTAAAAAGAGTTTCTGCATTTTTTAAAAAATTCCCACCTCCCCCCCCCCCCGAAAAAAAAGTGGTAAGGAATTGCGGTAGTTTTAACATTTCTTTGCGGGTATGTAACTCTGCAAATGTAGAATAGTGGCTCCATACAGTACATTACATCATTTGACGTGTAGGAGGTTTTGACAAATTTGCTCATGTTCTTCTTAATACGCGTTATGATGAGTGTTTTTGGTTAAGGGGGTGCATACTTTAAATGCCGAGATGCAGCAGAGTTGCACTAGCCCATGTTTCCTATGGGCAAGTTTCAGCTAACAACCCTGAATGACAACACTTCCGAGTCGATGTGAACAAGCGCAACGTCCCAATTATTTTAATAAAGTGATTCGGGTGAAAAAGGTTTAATTCGAAGAGACAGAATTTTAGGAAGGATATTATGGTTCTGTGAAAAAAAAGCGACCTTCTATAATGCGGTTTAACAGCCAGTAGAACAGGAGTGAGTAACCTTGGCCCTCCAGGTGTTTCAGAACTACATTTCCCATGATCCTAAACCAATTGAATGGCAGGCTGAGCATCCTGAGACAAGTAGTTACACAATATCTGGAGGCCCAAGGTTGCTGACCTCTGGCGTAGCATATCTGGACTAATCTAGCATTAGGGTAATTTTAAGGTACGACTCTCACAGCTGGATTAACTGAAGCTGGTGCTCTAAACCAGTGTTTCTCAAACCTGTCTTCAGGACCCCTAACAGGTCAGGTTTTAAAGATCACCTTGTGGAAATGCAGATTGAATCTTACAATTACTGAGCAGCAAATCATGTCACCTGTGCTGTGCTTCAGATATGCTGCAAACCTGACCTGTCAGAGGGTCCTGAGGACAGGTTGGGTAACATGGCTCTAAACTACTTCTGGGGAAAAGTAAACCTTCTCAGGACCAATTGCCATCAACACATTGAGATTAGGAGGCAAGGAGAAGTGCCACAATGGAGGTGATCATGTGGGAAGAGTCAGTCCAGGAAACATTGAGAAGATAATTAGAATGAGGGGAGACGAACATAGCAAAGGCTCATCAAAATCGTCACCTCGAGGTCCATGACGTCTTTAATCCGCCACTTCCTATGGTGCTAGAGCTTCAGGAACAATGTTGGCGAAGCAACACAGTAGGTGTAGTTCGACATGACTTTGGGTTATAGTTTTTGGTCAACGCGGTCATAGAGGAGATGCAGCCTCTTGCATCTACAGGGTTTCATATACAGGACAATACTCAAAGTGATAAAGCTCCGCGCCTCCACACTTACCATCTCCCATGTAAACCACAAGGTGGTAGCAAACAAATGAAAGGCAAGAAATAAACAAAAGGACCAATGTGCCAACAACAGCTGCTCAACAATAGCAGAAAAAGGACCAGAAACAGACAATCCGGAGGTGGGCCAATAATTGTAAAGTTGGTTGGCCGAAAATGAACCAAAAACTGAGCAGAAATGTTAACAAATTGCACTTTTTTGCCCCCGTAGAGATGTCTAAACCCTGAAACTTTCTGCATACACACTATACTTACCTAGGGAGCCCTAAAAAGGTTTAAGAGTGAGTGGAGCCCTCACCATCATAAAATCGACCCTAAAAAGGGAACTTTCAGCAATCTTTGTTATAATATGCACCAGTCCTATGGAATGACTTGCCTCGTCCTATGAAACTCTCCCCTGACCTTCCGGCCTTCAAGAAATCTCTCAAAATCCATCTCTTCAGATTAGTGTACCACATCACTGATGCAACTCATCCCTCTGCTCACCTACTCACACATGATTGAAGCCGCTTCTATGGCCCCACCATTCCCAAACCACTGGCACTTATGATCCTGCAATCGAGTAAAATTCCCCTCGTCTTCCTCAACCCCAATCCCTCTAGACTGAAAGCTCCTATGAGCAGGGCCCTCTACACCTCTTGTTTCCATCCTATGCCCGTTTATATGCACTTTGTTCCCTTTGCTTATTGTAAAGCGCTGCGGAAACTGTTGGTGCTATATAAATGACAATAATAATAATAATATCAGTGCTTAGGTTCCAAGTCTAACAAACTTATATGTGCAAACTGTTCGCTCATATATGTACGTGTACCTTGTACTGTTGTCTAGGGATCAGTTTTTGTTCCAGGGAGATGGGACTGTCCCGAGCGGAGATCGAGGTTTTCATAAACATTTGTATAGCCTAGATCAGGGGTCCACAACCTTGGCTCCCTGATGTTTTGTGAACTACATTTCCCATGTGGCTCAGTCGGCCTAATGGGTGACTAGCATCAAGGGAGATGTAGTTCCCAAAACATCAGGGAGCCAAGGTTGCTGACCCCTGGCCTAGATCTATCGTGTCATGACACAAAGATCCCGCCATGGTTAAACCAAGTCAAATAAATATAGAAAAGTGACAGTTTTGCAATTCATAGGAGTAATCACCCAAAACAAAAGGAGGCATATTCCATCTCGTCATGCAATGTATATTGGTGCAGTTGAGGTGGAATAAACTGGTATGGTTTTATTTTATATTGATTTTAATCTGTACGAAACCATGGGGAGAATAGCTTTACAAAACACAGCATAATACAATATATTTATTTAAAATGCAAATGAAAAAAAAAAAAAAAGATTCCTGAGTAACATCTGATTAATGTACGGCTGTTAAGGAAACAACTGCATTCCTATCTGTATGAAGGAAAAGATGAATATCTTACCTGACTGTGGTCTTTTCGTGTCCCTGGGGTGAACCAATGACTGAAAAGAAAAACAAAAAGTATTATGCGCGCAATTAGCCAAAGCCCACGCAGTCATATGACCGAGTAATACGTGCCTTCTGCCATTTTATGGTCTGCTGACCGAATGCTGCCCGAGGCTATTCTGTTTTTTGCTCGCGTGTGGTAATGTTTAATGCGAACACCCAACCCTCCATTAGAAGTGAATGAAGATTATGTTCATCGGACTCACGGCCAGTGGCTATTCAACTTTACTTGCAATAAAACAGAAATTTCAGAGACGATTCCGTTAAAGGAATGGTACGGTTACGGGATTATAGTGCGACTGTGCCAGTATAACGCAGATCATCAAAACCCTGAGGAACGCGCGCTGAAACCGCAGAAAGAGAATTATTATTTATTTGTGTGTTACAAGCATTAAACAAGGAGAGACGTTTTTTTTTTTTCACTACACAACAATGCGCTGGCTGAAAAAATTACGTATTTTGCAATTAAAGCGCATTACTTCACCCTTGTGGTGGGGTTTCAAATGGTTTACTTTTTCTTCTCCCCATTCTTGGTTCAGCATCAACAGCAGGAAAGTGTGAGGTCACTATTTTGAATGGTTGCTAATGTTTTATATACAGAGCTTGCACAACCCCCTTTTTTTGTGACTGGTGCAGGACTCCAGGCTTCCGGTTTTGCCCTTTCAGCTTCTATGATCTTCTGTAGTAAGTCACGCATTATGAATTAAAGATGTATGCAGGAGGTACAGAATGAAATGATGCACTCTCTCGCACTTGTGCTGTCGTAGATACACATTCACAACCAATCAACGCATAAGTCATTTGAATATGCCATTTGAATGCGATCAACTTGTGCACTGTAAGTCTATGTATTGATCAGAGGCATTTTTGTAACAAAACAAGACTTTAAAACAAGAATGATACTGGATGGTTGAGTAGGTTATCGCTGCAAAACGATAATAAAAATTATATACACACATAAACACAATATGAAAACTAGTAACTGAGCTATGCATATTAGATATACAAGCTACATTAAAGGAGTTTTTTTTTTATCATCAGGGCATTACGAGCAATAGCCATATGAGGGGAGGTCCAAAAGGAAGGTTTTAAAAGAAAACAAAAAAAACCACATTGAAATCATGCCATCTCAAAATATTTTGTTTAAAAATTAAAAAAAAAAAATTTATATCCCCATAGACAATCATGGAGATGCGCGGTGACACAAAAGTGATGAAGAAGAAAATACAGACCATCATGCTCTACCAATTTCATTGTGGTTTCTCTGCAAAACAGTGCTTTGACGACCCATCTTGGTGACGAAGCCAAGTGCGCAGAAGGTCCACAAGTGGTTTAGTAGACTCTGGTCTGGACATTTTGAAGTCTGTAATCAACCATGAGAGGGATGCCCCCGCACTTCCATGAGACCTGGCAGCCAAGGTGAAGGAATTTCTGGATATGGAACCTCAAAACATTTAAGAATCTTGTGGAAGAGTTCATCATTCCAAAAGACGCATGTTGAGGATTCTTCACGAGGAGTTGGACTTCACCAAGATGTGCAACCCCAGGGTTCTTCTGGAGTGGAGTTTGCCAAAATTTCCTCATCAAATTCAAAGATGGGAAGTCTGCGAACCGCATGGCAATAGTCACTGGAGCAGTTGCCTACATTGACAGATTCTGATTTTTGTGGGTGCCCCACTTGAAAAAAAAACGTGTGGAGATTTGCGATAATTATCTTGAGAACTGCTGAATAAACAAGCTTTCTTTGTAAAGAGAAAAATATAGAGTTTGCATCATTATTTCTTTGATTTTAACCTTTCGTTTGGACGCCTCCTTGTATATAGGATTTTACCCGGTGGTTACTGCTCAATGGGACATTCTAGTGGTTTATGGGGAATCTTCTTTTAAACAGGAATAATTTACTGCATTTACTGCAACCAGTTGTGAATTTGACCATTATATAGTTTTTTTTCCTTTCAGATATTTTTCAGAGACTTCGGTAACTTCCAGTCGCCCTGTCCCCAGTCACCTAAACAGCCGAGATGTGCACGCTGTGCCCGGCCGCCTAAATGCACGTGACGCGTGTTATATGACGCTCATGTAAGATTAACAAAAGTTCAGATCTGAACAGGAGTTTAAACTAGTAAAAGATTAAAACACTTGTCCTCTCTCTGCAATATATATTGGATTTGCAATCATGTAAAAGCACAGGCTCAATGAGCAACATGTATTGGATTTGCAATAAAGTGAAAACATTCAGGCTCTGAACGGCGGCGGTTGCTTTTCCTGGGCAGTATAAGAGCCGATACCCTGCGTGAGCCTGTCTAAACAATGTATAAAATCCCCAAACGGATCTATATCGCTTACGGCTTCTGTTTAAGTGGTTGAAACATAATGAAATTTATCGGCAATAAATATTGAAACCTCTAGAAAAAATATTTGAAGAAAAAAAAAAAACAAGTATTAAAAAAAAAAAAAAAAAAAACATTGCTTTACTAAACAAATTCGCAAAGAAAAAAAATGTAAAAAAAACCCCACAAGTGGCTAATAAAGGTAAGTTTTAAGTCAAAATATACTTAAACTTCACTTCCTAACGCGAGGTGGCGTGCACCATCTAAAACTGCATGGCACATTGGCTGGGCACGGACACACATTGCTGCGTGTCACAGTCTTAAAGGGACGCTACCTCTTACATAAGCTGTAACTAGACTACTTTTGCATTACAAACAAAACCACCTTATAAAACACATGCTGCTGTTTGTTTTTTTCTTTGAAGTATTTGCATGTAAAAACGAAAAATAAAATTCTTTTTTTTTTTATTTCCGGTTTCTATTTTTGGGATTTTTCCCATGACACAACAACATTTAACAAAATCTTATGGTGAGTTTTATTTTGTGGCTGTGCTTTATCTTATACAGTATTTAACAGTTAATGAGGTAGAGGAGGGAATGTTTAGATAAGGCTGCAGGGGGGGCTATTGTCCTGCCTCTGCTACCTGAGATAAGCACCGGCAGCTGAAGGAGATATGATAGGGAGTTTAAGAGACTTCTAATCTACCACCTGGTTATGTCCTTTGAATACATCCCACACAGTACAATGATTTGAGTAAGTGATCGACCCATAGACCATTCTATGGCCAAAGCCACAAAGTGAAGAGACCAAGTGTGATGGAAAGATACTGGATGGGCAGTTACAACACAAAAGATCACACAATGGATGCACCCAGTGACACATATAGGGTGAAATATTTTCTTAACTAAACAAGAGAAAAACAAAGCACATGTAAGATATCAGCAACATGGAAGGTGGGAGTGATGGGCTGCAGGTGGGAGTGATGGGCTGCAAGGTGGGAGTGATGGGCTGCAAGGTGGGAGTGATGGGCTGCAAGGTGGGAGTGATGGGCTGCAAGGTGGGAGTGATGGACTGCAAGGTGGGAGTGATGGACTGCAAGGTGGGAGTGATGGACTGCAAGGTGGGAGTGATGGACTGCAAGGTGGGAGTGATGGACTGCAAGGTGGGAGTGATGGACTGCAAGGTGGGAGTGATGGACTGCAAGGTGGGAGTGATGGACTGCAAGGTGGGAGTGATGGACTGCAAGGTGGGAGTGATGGACTGCAAGGTGGGAGTGATGGACTGCAAGGTGGGAGTGATGGACTGCAAGGTGGGAGTGATGGACTGCAAGGTGGGAGTGATGGACTGGTTGCGTCAGTGAGTCAGGTGGTCGGCTCCCCTAAATAGGAATGTCTTTAGGGGAAACTCTGACCGTACGAGGGAGAGCGTTCCAGAGAATGGGAGCAAGCCTTGAGAAATCCTGCAGTCTATCATGGGAAGAGGTGATGTGGGGAGAAGCTAGGCGCAGGTCACTGTTTGATCTTAGGGAGTGGGCTGGGGTGTATTTGGTGATTAATGAGGACAGGGGGAGCGGAGTTAGTGAGAGTTTTGTAGGTCAGGGTGAGGATCTTGAATTTAATTCTGCAGTGGATGGGGAGCCAGTGAAGGAATTTGCAGAGAGAAGCGGCAGAGACAGAGCGGCGGGTGAGGTGGATGAGCCTGGCGGAGGCGTTCAGAATGGATTGTAGGGGGGAAAGGCGGGAGGCCAGACAAGAGATTATTACAATAGTCAAATCGGGAGATTACAAGGGCGTGGATGAGTAGTTTTGTTTAGTGGTGTCAGCGGTAAGAAATGGCTGAATTCTGGAAATATTGCTTAGTTGGTAGCGGCAGGAGGAGGAAAGAGGCTGGATGTGGGGGATGAAGGAAAGAGCAGAGTCAAGTGCAACTTCGACACAGCGAACCTGGTTTGATGAGAAAATAGTGATACCCTCCACCATGATAGAAAAGTCAGGAGGTGGGGAGGGCACTAGAAGGAGCTCAGTCTTGGACATGTTAATCTTCAGGTGGTGAGAGGCCATCCAGGAGGAGATGCCAGATAAACAGTCACTGACTTTGCAAAGGACAGGAGGAGAGAGATCAGGGGTAGAGAGGTAGATCTGAGTGAGTATTATCAGCATAGAGGTGGTAATTGAAACCAAAGCTGTTAATGGTTTTTCCCAGGGAGGAGGTGTAGATAGAGAAGAGCAGAGGACCTAGGACAGAGCCTTGAGGTACACCAACAGATAAAGGCAATGAAGAAGAGTTACCAGCAAAGGACACAGATAGTAACCAATGTGCCTGAAGCATCTTCTCAAACTATGACTCAAAATCAAACTCTAAGGCTTTGCAGGTGTCCAGGGCCAAAATTGAGAATGAAGTCACAGTCCATAACATGGACAAAATAGGACCTATTGTCCTAGCATAGACAATAAATTGGCAGAGTTAAGAGGACAAAACACTCAAAAAACAGAAAAGCCTGGATATTTTCATGGCATGTATCCAATGAGGTCCTGTTAATCGTACTTGAAGATACCGGTCCATGTTCATATGAAAGCCCCATAGGCCTGTCACCTGCAGATCAGTCTCGGCAAATCCTATTCCCCCCAACGAGGTGCTCTGGTTTATGGAGATCATCTGAGTTCACTGCTGTCATTGAACTCATTGTGTGTTGTGGGAGCCAGCTACATATGACATGCACTTTGTGACACAAAATCATCCTGCTGGTTGTAGCCATTAGACGATGGACGGCCTGCGGCCACAGAGTGATGCACAGAATCATCAAGAATACTCAGGTAGACTACTGCGATAAATAAACGGACTCGATGTGTGCCAAGAATATGCTTCTCACACCATTAAACCACCACCTATTGGGTCAATTAACACACCGCAAGAGTATTCATGTCGTTTACACCAAATTGTAACACGACCATCTGTATGTGGAAAGAGGAATCGAGAGTTGTCAGAATAGGTGACATATTTCCAATCTTCCACTGTCATATTTTGTTGCTCCTTGTTATAGATGTCACGAGTGTCACCCGGTGCGCTCTTCTGCAGCTTTAGCCCATTCACTTCCAGGCAGGAATCATGTGAGAAGCTTTCTGGCATAGCAGAGTTGTGACACATGGTCTTTCCACCCACCGTCGTGGCGGGCAACTTGCGCTTCTCAATATAAAGAGTTGTTTGAACAGGACATCGACACCCACCCACTGGATGTTTTTTTGTCTTTTCACTGGATTATGTAAACGCTAGGGAAATTCTGAGGCCATCAGCCGTTTCCGAGGTTCTCAAATGAGGACACTCGACTCGGAACAATTATTCGATGCTCAGAATGAATCAGGGCATATCTGTCCCCCATTCCGATAACAGGTTCGGACAATCACTAAACTTCTTCAACAATGACGTAGCTGTGCAGCGCTAATAAAAGGGACAGAAAACTGGAAAGCGTCGCTAATACACTCCAGCATAGTTCTGTCTCGTATATTTAGGATCTATAAAGACTTGGGAGATCCACGGGGCTGTTGGGTGGCAGAAAAATAACCCAGAGGCATTACTCATAGAGCTGATTCTGGCTCTCTAAGATGTGAGTGGTACCTTGAAGAATTATATATGTATAGAAACAATATAATGAGTTATACTATGATCTGTGTATTCTTTTTGAGGATATAGGAACAGAGATACATACCTTGTGATATACGGTAAACCGTGTTTGGAACACTGGGTGCGCTTCACTCTGATAATCGTATTATTGTTTGTTGAACTTCTTGAACATCTTCGCATGCGTTCCTACGCTGAGTTGCTGCCATGAAACTGACCAAGTAGATATTTGCACAAACGAGCGGGTGTACCTAATAAAATGGCCACCAGACATGTGACGCTGTACAAACGCACAACTCTAGTTTGATCCTTGGTGTATTTTCCCTGCTTTATGGAATAAATCAGCACAACTAAACGCCACTCAGGTCCAGTGAGTGTTCACCAACACGAATCTTCTACTTTTGGCAAGTTTATTGTAAATAGGTGTTATTAGATGAAGTTCGAAGTGCAAAGCCCCAAAGATGGACAGGATTTGCATTTTTATTTGTAAAAATAGAAGAATTTACTTTTTTTTGGCATGCAACTTGCGCTGTAAGGGGCACACAGACGTCCCAGAGTATTTCCTTCCCAACTGTTTATATCCCTTATTTTTCTATTCTCTCCCCAAACGCTTCCCACAAGCAAGTGACCAAAAAGGCTCTTTGTTATAAGTGTAAGTTCATGAGAATTGATGCTAGTCATTAATCTCTGATGCAGAACCCTAGTCAAAAGCTTTGTGAAAGCGCAGGTTTGACATCCACATTATTTCCCCAGTCAACCGTATCTTATGCCAACGCACGGCATAATTAATTGCTGCTGCATTTAACCACTGAACTGGCTATATTTGTAGAGGATGTAAAGTGCTCTGACCTTTTGCATAAAATTTCATGGTCCCAAAGGACAGTTAACAATATAGCTATAAAAGAAAACAAAAATATATAGATGTATAGCTCTAATATACAAAAAATATAAATATTTTCCTTTTCTTCTCACAACCATTTTCATTCAACCTGAATGACACACTTCTCTAATAAAAACCTCTTGCGTGATTAGGTGCTTGGCACAATATTTGATTAGGGAAATCTAGAAAAGCCAAAGAACATGAAACTGAAAGGTATTAATTATTTTCAAACCTGTGAAAGAAGTTTTCCTGAAACTTGGTGAAAAAGTTAAAAATACCCAAAGCGCAAACAAAGTGACTCTCAATGTGTTCATTGCTCAGGCTCCAATACTGCAATTAGAATTATGAAAACACACAGTTACAAGTACTTATAAAGCGCTAACAAGTTCCGTAGCGCTGTACAATGGGTGAGACAGAAAAACAAATATACATACAAGTTAAACACACAGAACAGTAGGAGAGAGGACCTTGCTGAAGAGCTTACAATCTAAGAGGAGAGGGGAGACGCACTAGGTGAGGGTACATGAAGCGCAAAAAAAAAAAAAAAACGGTAAAAATGAGATCCGCATTGAAGGGGTTATACACACAGAACGGTAGGAGAGAGGACCCTGCTCGAGCACATATGTATATAAATAAATAGAAATTGGGCCAGAAATGTATGTATTAAAGCTACCAGTAGTGGTCAGGGTCTCAATAATCTGAGATTGAGGAGTTAAATGACAGTAAAGGAACTAAAAGAACAAAAGAAGCAAAATACAAATATAGTACTCACTCGTGATGATGGGGATCAGGAGTATAATGCACCAGCCTGTCAGAAGTGCCAGAACTCGAGCCGCTGATCTGCGGAAAGAATAGATCATCAGAACCAACAATAAAGTGTATGAAAGAATACAAAAACAAATGCAAAACATGTGTTTGTGTGTCTCTCTCCCACAGCAGTGTTTGTGCTCTCACAATGCACAGCTCAGGATATACCGGTACTTGAAAACCAGAGAAATCTCAATGTATCCTCCCTGGTAAAATACTTTGCAAATAAATAAATTTGTCATTAATACCTTAAACTCTTTCACTAATTTGTAGAAAGAAATAAAGAAAAAAAAAGACATTAAAGTCCCAATTTACGATTACACATACTACTACTACTCAACTTGCGCAGCGTAGAAGCTGCAAATTGTGCAGCGCAACGGGACTTGCACACTTTACGTATGCAAGTGCCGTAGGGACTGAGCAGAACGATGGATCGGAGTTGCGCACATGTGCAGATCTGATCCAGCGCTGTCTTTTTTTGAAATCGCTGTCTCAGCGACCGCGACCGGTCTCAGAAAGAGATGTCAGCATGCTCTCTGCGTGCCGACGACACTGGTGACCGATCTAGTGACTGGCAGCCAGCAAATTCAAATTCAGAAAAAGCGTTTTCTCCAGATCAGTGAACGCGGAGGGGTGGGCACTCCTCACATCCTGACCCCTTTAGAACTGGGAAGTGGTCAGGATGTGTGGAGTGTCTTTAACCACCTCTCCAGTTTTACTCCAATAGTGAGCGAGTATAATAAGCACCTTCAATCCAGCACCGGGATCCCTCAACCACACATCGTTTAAGCAGCAGGGGTTATGTGACTGCGGGAAGCGAAGGATCTAGCCAATCCAATGGTTCTCAATGAAGGATTGGTTAGCCAGGAATGAGCCAATATTATTTTGCCCAGAAAGGAGGTCATCGACCAATAATCGTCTGCTTTCTGGGTGGGGTGAATCCCTTTGGGTGGTAGATTTCTCTGGTTTCAGCTTTGCTCAATTCATTGGACACGTGACGTTCTGATTCTAATGATAGATATCACTTTTCATACAGAGATCCTGTAACTTTAAATAGCGCGGGCATGTTTGAGAGCTTCAACTCCGAGTCACTGAGCAACTATAATTTAATCGTGCCATGGTTTTTCTTGGAAGGACATGTTTCACCTGTCACCATTTTTGGGACATTCCAGATCCTCTGGAAAGTGGTGTTCACACCTACCGCAGGGAGTGCTGATTCAGCCCTTCGAGTGATGGGTTTTTGGCCGTGCCCAAAAAAAACTGTTCCTGCTCCTGGGCAATAAACTTGGTATTGTGCAGCAGTTTAATCCTAGTTGTAGTCGATGGCTTTCATTGTGCTCGCATTGAGAGCCTTTAAACTGGCTGGATGCTTGGTCGAGTGTCTAGCCTCGCCAGGTCACGTGACATCTGTAGCTTCACGGGAAGCTGCACCTTGTCACAGCCGGACCAGCACCGAGGGAGCCCGGCGCTGGATTAAAGAGGAGTTTTATCAAATTTTACAAAAAGGACATATTACATGAGGTACAGAATGCTATTTGAACTTTATAATGATCACACTCCTGGAATTCTTGTTGAAACATTTCTGATGGTTGCTGTGAGTAATATTACTTTAGTCTGGGGAGAAAAGGGGGACAGGAACACAAAGCTCGGCACCTCCTGCTACAAATTACCCATAAGACATTGAGCAGCTTTTAGGGAATGCCTATGGAATGTTGTTGCATTTGTAATGGTTCTTGAATGCCTGCACGCATAGTTTAGTCAGGATACTAGCCGGCGGAGCTGTTCACGCTGTTAGTAAATGACTGAGCTGGATCAAAGTGCTAGCCATTTGGTTATCTTAAAGGAACATTGCAAAAAAAAAAAAAAATCAAAACTACTAGCACGTCTTGCCAAGGTCCTCTGTGCCAGATATGTTCTTACATCGGCAGCTATATGGAGGCCAAAGTGCAAAGCCAGCACCTCCTCATCTGGTCAGTAAGTTGTGGAGACTGTTTGCCTAGTTAACAGATCTGTTAGTTTGGTAACTTGGGTCTTGCAAGAGTCAGAGCCTCTTGTTCAGTGTTTCTCAAACCTGTCCTCAGGACCCCCTAACAGGCCCGGTTTGAAAGAGATCCGAAGCACAGCACAGATTTGCTGCTCAGTGATGGCAGGATTCAGCCTGTATTTCCCCAAGGTGATCTGCAAAATCTGGCCTGGTTGAGAGTCCCGAGGACAGGGTCCTAGTTTGATCTCTGGTAGCAACCGTACAGAAGCGGTCATGAGCAAACTGAAGAGAGCAGCATGGCTCAGCTTACATACCCGAAAAGAAGACCTAGTTGTAGGCCAACTTGAAGAGCCGCGGGAGAGAATCAGTGATGCCGGCGCCAGAGGAAGCGAGGTGGCATCAGAGGGAGCAGAGCCACATAAGGCTGTGGTCATTCAAGCGTTCTTTGAGCAGAAGGATCGTCCATGAGTGGACGTTCCTTCCACTCTGATGCCCGTGTGGCCACCTCGCTGAGTGAAGTTAGTATGCTCAGCGCTGCAAGACTCAATCCTCCTATGGAGGATCGAGCTTTGTATCCTCGTCTGTCGTAGCTTTGACAGGGAGGCTGAAATCACATCCAGTGGTAGCGCACGCTACACCATGTGGCCCTTCCCGTCCAGCCTTCACAAAGCTGCAACAGACGCAGGGAAGTGCGGTCACATGGACGCACTCAGTGCATTGGTTCTGCTCAACGAGCGCTTGTGTAACCGCAGCCTTAGCTGATGCTTCTTCTAGCGCTGCTCCTGTCACAGGCAGAGTGATACCAAACATACACCGCCAAAAAACATAAAAAAATTTTTTTTAAAAAATTAAGACGTCCCCAAAAATAAGACCTAGTGAGTTTTTTGGGGGCCAAAAAAATAAGAGTGTCTTATTTTCAGGGAAACACCGTAGCAACGTCATTCGCCGAACCTGAAGAATAGATCTGCTGCTGGGGGGCTGGATTACATTTCCCATGAAACCCTGCTGAGTATTCTGAGGATTTGTTATTGGAGAATTTCTGGTACTTTCGGCATACAGCCCATTATTCTGTGTTCTAGCAGAATACGACTCCTACTCGGATGTGACCAATGACAGGCAACAGCTAAAGTGACCTATGGGTGCCATCTGTATTAATGGCTCGGCTATGAACGTGGAGAGCCACAGATACTGGAAGTTATCAGCTCCTAGAGTCCATAGGTCTCTGGAGAAAAGTGCGACCCTGCGCTCACGTTAAGGCCATTGTTTGCTCCTAGTGTTTAGATGCTCATGGTGGCCAGAAGAGGCGGTGGATCACACTCTCCTCTGCGACGTGGAATCATAGGCGTGCGGGGATATTTTATAAAGCTACTTTTTAGTGTTAAGTGATTTTGATTAGCAAAATGAGCTGTAGACTCATTGCAGAAATACCAACTCGAGCCGAGGATAGAGAAGTGTCCGAGCATAACTCTTTTTCAGCTAACGCACTGTTAACAGCTCCTACACCAAGTATAGGAACCATTCATTTATAGCAAACAGCCAATAATGGCTCGAGAAGCTATTCCGACGAGTGCAGCCGTCTAGTGTAACCACCCCAATTCATTAACTTAGTGCCTTGGTTGGAATAGGACCCTAAATATCTAACAACTTTTTTGTTGTTCTTGTTGGAATTCTGCAACAGTGTCCATTAAATATGTTCATAAATGTAGTGACTACACAAACCATACGGAGATATAGATCAGCAGCGAAAACAAACGGCTAGCACTCCAACAATAAAAAAATGCTTTTAAATAATACAATGACTGCATTAAAAGGTAAACATTAGAGATGTGCATTTGTTTCGGAAATATTCAGAATTTGTAACGAAATTTGGCAATTCGTATTCGGAAGTACTTACGAATAACGAATCGATACGAATTCGAAACGGTATATGACAAATTTATTTAGTTTTACACTGTGTCATCATCATAAAAAGAAAAATTTGAATAATTGATATCAACTATCGAATTGATCTTAACTTAAAATAATAGTCAGCAAAGGACTTTATGAAACAAATGAATTTTGTTTCACTGTTTCATTTGGCTCAAATATTACATAGTTGGTGCTAACTTAACCAGAGTAGTTGTAAACTTCCCAGAGCCATTATAGCCTATGGAGGTTTTAACTTTACAACGGATCTAGTTAAGTTAAAACCATATTACATAGTTGGTGCTAAGTTTACAACTACTCTGGTTAAGTTAGCACCAAGTATGTAATATGGCCCTAAATCTGTGACACAGCTTAAAATTTAACTGTAGCTTTTCTTTTAACAGCAAGATTTGATTAATTGGGGTTTTATTTAGTGAGCCAAAATTTTAATTGGTAGCAACTATCGAATCGATGTATGAAATTCGAATCGATGCGAAAAACGATACGAAACACAAAACAAAATTAGTTACGTTTTTAAATAATTTCGTTTTCGGAATTTCGTAACGAAACTAAAGAAAAACTAATTTTTCAGCCATGCACATCCCTAGAAACATATAATAAAAGGCAACACAGCAGAAAAAAAATAAAAAAGTATCCTTAACAATAAAGTGTGTGGCTGTAACCTTAGGGACTTAAAGTCAGACGTGAAACCTGTAGCGTTGTCGCACTGCAACATCCTGCATTAATCTTAAAATGAGGCTTCCATGGTATTATGGTGGGCATCCCTGGAATCCAGTAATCCATTTTCTACACCGTGGCTCGGAGAAATGCCGACTGTGCCTATGTCATGCTTTGTTAGAGGTCCATGATCACATTATCTCATGGTGGACCTGACACTTTCATTCGGTTTACAGTATGTTCTGTGTACAGGCAACTGATTTCTGCTGCCCCGGGGCTGCTGACAACCCTTTCCACGCCAGATTAATCTTATTTACGGACTTATCTTGATACAAATATCACAAACCCAAAGTTTTTTTTTTATAATCCGAGAGAGAAAATAAACAGGAACGTGTTGACAGAAGACGAAGCCATTTCGAATTGTAAAATTGGTTGTTTACCTGCAGTATTTTCGTGAAAAATAACACATGGGTTTGAGATGTATGACGAGATATAGAGGGTTTTACTGCCTCCAGGTCTACCTGACCATCTCTCAGCTATCTGCCTCAGCACTAGAGTCTGCGATAGCTACACACGGGATTCTATTCAGTGTCTGGTTCTGCACCATACAGGGTTAATTAATGCATGCCGAGTAAATGTGTATAAGGAGAAAAGAAAAAGAAAAAAGCAACTTTTCATGTAAGTTCTCAATAAGTTATTGTTTCCTTTAGTAATCATAAAAATCGGTGATAGATGTTTACGGGATATTACATCCAGGGGTCAAGTCCTAAAAAAAGAAATATGGAAACCGACCAAGATTTCCGTCCCCCAGTTAGCAGTTATCTTGCATTTAACACAAACACACACTCAAATCTGATATATTTATGTATGTATGTGTATTTTCACAAAATTACACAGCAAATCCTATATTTATTGTGCCTTAAAAAGGGAAATGTATGACTGACCACCTGAATCCACAATTTATACTGTATATTGTATAGGACCACTGGGAACTCCGTTCCCTCGGCAACAATAGTGGTGGAACTGCATTCCCACTGGACTTAATCCCTGATTACATCTATACTTCTTCAGCTCTAGTGATGAGGGCATCTCCACGCACACAGGTGCCTGCACTCTTTTGTCCCCTCGAAACAGACTTTAGGGTCTATTCACTAAAAGGTGAAACTCTGGAGAACTTTTGGAGAAGTGAACATTCTAGGTCAAAATAGCCGATTTGGAAAGTGAGATAAACCAGAATTTTTCTGGTTTGGCTATTTTGACCTAGAATTTTCACTTCTCCAAAAGGTCTCCAGAGTTTCACCTTTTAGTGAATAGACCTGTGTGTGTTGCAAACATCAACAAGGATAGATAGATATTACAGACACAAATACAAATGACAGGGTTCAATTCAAACAATCTAAATAGACAGAAAACACTGAATGAAGGTAACACATCTGCTCAGACATGGCCCACGTCTTCCCGAATCTTGCCGCGTTATGAAGTCAACCCAAAACAACCTTGAAAGTGTAATATAAAAAAAGAAAAAGAAGCAAACAACCAGAACTTCTGCGCTGTAGAACAATACCATCCCCAGTGAAAAGGCCATTAGTAGCCGGCTCTTGGGAAAGCGACACAGACAAGTCGGCACAAGTGAGAATGGATTGCCTTCTCTCTGCGGTGGGGGTGGTCTTCTCCTATAGGGAACGACACGACTCAGCCGCCACACGCGGAAAACTTCCTCGCAGAGTCGCCTGCACCATCTCTGGCCTTTGTGTGCTCCTGTCATTAGTCATTAAACCTGTGCGAGACACACACGCACGCACGACGCACACCGCACATCGCATGGAGTCCTTCCCGCAGGATTGATGAGAACGGCGTAGGCCGCGCCATGGCTCTCCTTGCCCAGGCTGGCTGTCTCTTTTTGTTAATTACATATTTGGTGCCATGTCAGAAGAAAAGAAAAAAAAAAAAAAAGTTATGAAGCATTAATTATGCGGAAATACATGTAAGGTGGAAATGCGGGCAACCTTGTGTCTGATTCTACTCGCTGTGCCTTAACCCCCTTAGCAGAGGGTAGGCCGGCAACTCATTTACTAGATTAATAACGCGTTAATCAACCTGCCTGCCATGTGCCCAATGTCCTTGGGTTTACAGGCATGACTTGCTATTATTGTGGGGTTTTTTGCCTCAATAATAAAAGAGAATTTCATACTAGTCATTGGAGTCTGTAGATCATAAGCTCTTTGGTGAAGGGTACCTTTATCTCTTACTTCAGTTTAATTTTTTTTTTTTTTAATCCAACCACCCTTTATATTGCAAAATATAATGGGAAATACTGGTGCAGTTGAAATAAGGATTACAAAGATGAGAATATATTACTAATAATGAAACAAATGAGCCGGCGTCACACAAATATTATATTCTGTGAATGTAAATTATCAATTATTGTATTAAATCGTATCTTTAGCAGATTTAGGAGGTATTTTTTTACTATAAACTCCTTAGGGGAGCGGTGTCATCTCATGTCTCCGTCTTGCCTTTAATATAACCCTTGTACTGCACTGCGGAATTTGCTGGTGCATTTTTTTTTTAACTATGCATACAATGCCGCCCCCCCCCAACTCAAAAACACACTTGAGTCTATTCACTAAAGGGTGACACTCAGGAGAATTGTCAGGAGACGAGAATGATCTAGTCTAGACCAAATAGCCGATTTGGAAAGTGAGATAAATGGGAGAATTTTTCTGGTTTTGCTATTTTGATCAAACTTTTCTCTTCTCCAAAAGTTCTCCAGAGTTTCACCTTTAGTGAATATGTATGAAATTTTTAATTTGGTGTATGTATGGCCAGGGAATAGGTCATGGGACTAGTGGCTCACAGCAAACAACACAGCTCAATGGGCAAAGGATCCTGGGAAAACGTCCATATTTTAATATATTACACAACCACTTTTCAGGACTACACAACAAACAGCAGAGGTCCATAGGACAACTTCTGCAGTGGTTGCACACAAGTACGAACTGCCCCCAGATGCCATCATAAGGATAAGGTGGCAAAAACCGACAACAGCATATATTAAAATGGAGATATAGCAGCAGGAGAAAAAAAATATATGTGACAGTGCCATGGACAGACTTTAAATGGGTGTGAGAGAAGTCCACCCACTGAGCGCAATGTTGTGCATTGGAAGGTGTGAGTAACCCACAGCAGATACTGGATCAGCATGGTCTTTGGCACCCTTGGCGTGACTGGCATAAGACATGTGACAAGCCAAGCAAGCAATGTGCCCAAACAATAAACAGGATTTTAAAGAAATTAAAAAGCATCAGCTATAAAACTACAACTCCCATGATGCTTTACCAGTCACATAATAGGGAGCTCCCATTTGGGACCTTGTCTTAGCCTTACCCAGCATTCTGCCAACCAGCAAAGCACAAACTGAACAATAATGATGCAAAACACCTCTGTGTATAATTCCTTCTACACGGTTAAAAGATTATTGCTGTTTGGTGAGCCGGTGTCCTCTCCATGGCTTGTAAACGCTTAAATATAAGAGCCCGGTGTGATCCTCCAGGCTTCCTCCATGAAGCATCCAAACAACAGAAAGAAAAAGAACGATTACGATTCAGAATAAATAAAAAGTGTTGGAGTGCTTCCATTTCCAAGCGATGACTTGACGCGGGAGCAGAAGCCGGCGCTGTGCCTCGGCGACGTCCAGTTAAGCTGCAAGCTGTGAGTGGCCTCTGCTGGCTGACCGGCAGCGGCACGGTCCCTGCAAATATTCAGTGACGACGGTCATCACTCCGAGCCAGGCCCTGCGCTGACATCACTCAGAAAACTCACGATTTGCTTCTTTTTCCTTGTGCAGCTGATCGGAAGCGGGATTACTATACATAGGGTTAACATAAAGGCAAAGGAGTCTGGCTACATTAAGAAACAAGAGATTGGTACAATAAGCTGTAACGCAACGCTGAAACTGTGCAGACAACTCTCTGACCAGACCCTGTCATTTTAACGGAGGGGAGGGGGGGGGCTGCAGTGTCACCCCAGCTACTTAGGAGTCAAAAGTGGCTGGGAATCATGGGAGATATAGTCCCAAAACAAATGGGTCGCCATGTAGGCTGTAAGTAGGAGGCCGGTTGGTCCTGAAGCATGCATGGGTTTCATAATAAGCCTATTACGGCACTAAATAAAACATTCACGTGATCACGTCCCTCTGAAGAGCCACGAGCCCATACAACAACAGACATAAACGTCAACAAACCCTACAAACCTCAATAGTGAGGGACATCCTGGAACTCCACCTCGCGTCTTGTGGGGTGTCCTCTCATACCGAGTGTAAAAATACAAACACCCTCCCTGTCAATGCTGAAATTACATGAATAAACGTATTAAATGTGCCGGCACTCCAGGACAGCTCAGCAAAAAAAACCAATATTAATGTTTATTTAACTCTTATTTAATCCATTTAAAAATGGTGGCAAGCCAACGTTTCGGTCCCTCTGGGCGACAAATTTTGTCCTGAAGAAAGTCCCCCTGACTGATAGATTAAGTAAAAGTTACGTTTTTTGCTGAACTGTCCTGAAGTGCCGGCACATTTAATACGTTTATAAATGGGAGCCAAGTTTCAGGCACCGGGAAATGAAGGCTGCGGTCAGACGCGCACTGATTGCGCACAATGCGTCAGTTGAAACGGTTGCACTTTGTAACGGATGAGATTGTGGTTATCATACGGTCAGTTGGTTATAACGGACGTGGGGGGGGGGGGGGAGAGAAAATAAAATAAAAAGCAAAGCTGTATGCGGGGCGTCTCTACGTCTGTCGTAGCTTTTTCACATCAATGTCATTTTGGCATCCATTGCAACATGTGCTTCCCATGCCTGAACAAGTGCGTATGTGTTTTGTGTGCTGTTCCTCATTGACTCCTTTAAAACGTTACGATGGACAGCAAACAGTGCGGTCAGACGTACGTGCTAAGTGTGATCATCTGACCGCAGCCCAAGGCCGGGTGCACACGAGAGTATTCTGCTGCGCACAGTACGTGTGTTAAAAAGGACGCACTTTATGACGGAAGAGATTGGTATACGCCAGACGATCCGTTATGTTTGACGGACGTCGTAAAACCTGGAGTTGAAAAAGAAGAAGAAAAAAAAAAAAAGCTGGGCTGGGAGAAACAAAATCTTCAGCACGCCTCCAGCACGTGGCCAACGTCTATACGGCGTCAATCCTAGCACTTTCGTGTTGGCGTTTCCATGGCGGACGTCGTCAGCGCGCATGATGCGTTGCACACGTACTACGTGTGTTCTGCTCTTTCCACGACATTATGTGCTAGAATGGACATCATATAGTTATAGTGCGCAGCAGAGTACGCTTGTGTGCACCCGGCCTAAGACAACAGAAGCTGTAGTGCAGGATCACTTGTTATATATATAGATCTATCTATATGTGTGAGAGAGATCATAAACAAATACACAGACGCAGACACCCGACAATAACTCATCCACATGCCATTTATAAACAAAAATCCCTGCACTCACAGACATGAGATGCCTGGAGGTTAGTCTGACGAAAAATACATGAACAGAAAAAGAGCTAGCACTTACTATAACAAATCAACATTTCAGCGCTCTATTGTAGCGTTCATCAGGATACACACACACATATATATATATATTTTATTGCAGAATATATTTACACATCCCAATCCCAGCAATTGAGAGAACTGCTTTACATAGCTCATGTGTTACATTCCCCATATGCAGCAAGGAACTCTGGGTAGGACGTGTGTGTGCGTGCGTATACACGCACACATATAGTGTATTACAGTCAATGTAAATACACACACACACAACAGCATTAAATAATATTGTAAATGAGTAAATAAACTGTTCTTTCTTTCCTGAATAAGATGACAGGCAGCAGACATCGTTCTCTTCAGGGAAATAGCAGGATGATATTTACCGACCCGACCTATTTATTCCCATGCTGTATAATCTATTATAAACTCCCAATAACACGGTGAGGTGAGTGCGTGTATGTGCTGAAATGTAGACAGTAACTTGACATTCCTTCCCTCATTTCCAAATTCAGGCCGGTTATCCAGCTCGCCATTTGCAGGGTTATTTCTGTGACATGCCAGATAACCCTCCGGTTTTAGCAGACACCGCTGGGATATGACCCGCTGACCCGCAGAAAGCCCTGATTATTAGCCTGAAATATACACTGTATCGCTACGGCATAGGAGTACTGATCTCTTAACCGAGGCCTCGCCAGAGCCAACGCGGCTCTGTGACGGCAGCATGATAACAAGGGTAAAAACACACGTATTGGCGGTTATAATTTTAAAATGCACATTTTTCTGTGAAACAAGTGAATGCCACAAGATATCGGATATATGAGATATGAGAAAAAAATAAAAACCAAATATTTCTACGAGTCTGGAAATGTAAGAAACCTGGAATATTCTCACAAACCATAGTTATATCCTGCCTGAAGACTTCTGAGAAATAATGTCCATCATACCAGGAAGTGATTCAGCCAATCAGGAGCCTTTCATGCTCTACGGAGCCTAAGCTTAAGGAGACACACTACACCAGGTGTCAGCATCCCTGACCCGTTAAATATTTTGGAACTACATTTCCCAGACGCAGTCAACCTAATGAGTGGCTGTGCATCATGGGATACGCAGTTCCGAAACTTCACACTTTTGAATGGCCATTGTGGAAATCCACTTATCGATTCTGTAGTGGTTATTCAGAGAGCACCGAATTGGTCACGAATTGCACCGAACTGTGAATTTCCTCGTATGGTGCAATTTAGTGGCCATTCACCGATCCAAAAAGCCGGTGATTCGAATTGCTGGCAAAATACGGTGCCTGTTCGGTGGCAGTGAGATCCCCCATAGAGAAGTAATGGTTAATGTATTAAGAGACACCGAACAGCCATGAAATGTCAGTGAAATGCCCTGATTTGCGGTGGTTTTGATCGACAAGTTTAAAAAAGGTGAATCCCATAGGATTCAATGTAAAAAAAAACAACAAAAAAACCCTGTTTTTCTCATCTATAAAATTATATATATTTAACCGTTGAATATTTATTCAACTGTTTATTCAACTGTTTATTCTTTTCCTTTGCAGCAAAAAATATTTTTTGGCGAAAATTTTTAATTCACATTTTTTTTTAACACGTCTTTTTTTATTCTGTCACAGAACTTTTTATTGTTATTCATACGACCTTATATTATTTCTAGGCATTTTCATGCACTTTTATTTTTACCGCGTTTTAAAAGTTGCAGGGTTTTTTTTTAACCCGGTCGGCAGGGCTTGGCGGCTTTTTTCGGATCGATTCGGCGGAACATAGAGTGTTTTTTGATTCATTCGGCGGGTCGAGTCGCCTCACGTCGGGGTCCCTGCGGTGAATGCTTAATTCACCTCAAGGTTGTCAAATTTAACTCGCCAAAGTGCAGCGAACAATGTCGGTGACATATCGGTGCTGTCTGAACAACCCCTAAAGATTCCCTTCAGCATGTGACAAGCGGAACAGAGATGCTGGCTCTGTGCAGCATGACCCTTGAAAAACACCTGTTTAGTATCTCCAGAATTCAGAAGAATCTGAAATCCTGACTGCTCCGGCCCTGAGCATTCTGGATAAAGGATGCTTAACCTCTACTGTGATATTGGGAGCATTTACTTCAGATTAATGTAGTTATTTTTACCTTTTTATTGTGCATTTTCATGTAGGTGTGCACTCTGTATTGTGCATGTATGGGGATCCCAGGTGTCGCCCTCACTTTAAGAATGAGCCCTAATTAGCAAATTAACCCCATATGAAACACTTAATAAACGCATAAAACAATTTATTTTTATTAAATACTGTAAAATTTGCATTGCGTGTCAAATGTCACTAGTAGTATTCACTTACTCGCATGGCTCCTCCAATGACAAGGCTGCAGAGGAAGGAGGACGTATTTAACCCCCTAGAGCAGGGGTCACCAACCTTGGCTCCCTGATGTTTTGGGAACTACATCTCCCAAGATGACCCATTAGGTTGACTGAGCCACATGGGAAATGTAGTTCCCAAAACATCTGGGAGCCAAGGTTGCTGACCCCTGCCCTAGAGGATCAACTTGTCAGAGGTGCACGAAAGAACTTGAGACTAATCGATCCATGGGGAGGAAAGGGTCCCACCTCTCTTATTAAAACCTTTCAGTTCTCCGACCATTCTGACAGGTATATAGCCAAGGTGGGCATCGCAGTGTACCTGCTGAGCATACATGACTTAAAGTGCATCCCTTGGCTACATGAGGGGTTGATTGATGGGGAAGCAGTGAACTGGTGAAGAATTGCAAATGTTAGGCCAAAATAGTTTACTTTGACTACTCTGCCAGCTCCGGTTTTCAGCTCTGCTATTTTGACCAAAAATCTGCAATACTTTACCCATTTGCACTTTGCAGGTAACCCATTGATACAAAAACTCCGGTATGAGCAGGCCTTTTCCAAGAAGTGTGCAATAATGAAAATATTACATACAAGGGGATTGGAAACCTTCAACGGAACATATCACGGGTGTTGCGGATGAAATCCCAAATCAGCTATGCCATCTCTCCGTGTGTACCGCTCACTCGGGTCCTGGAGGTGGAGGGAGTATTAGCTCCGCTACTAAAAACTGTCCATCTTAGCAGCTGTCAAAAGTGCCTTGACAGTTCCAAATCACCGTAATCCGTGCGACAAGGCAAGCTTATTTCACACCAGAAATCAAATTCGGATTCCACCTGCCTCAACTTTCCATTAAATTGTCGGTGGATACAACGGAATGATAAAATACCCAGCAAACGTGTTGTCAGGCCCGGCATAAGCACTTTATTGTCGAGACACACACCTGACATAAAAACATATATCTCAACAGGAATAATCTAGCCGTGGCCTTCAGCGCGTACGCTTTCTGCACCGCAAAACATGGCGATTCCTCCCCAAGAGAAGCAGCTGAAATATGGGAGCGTTTGCCGAGTGTAAAATAAAATCCATACAAAACAGACCACAAAATAACAAAGAAATTGGCACAGAATACACTTCTTAAAACATAATGCTTGTGTCCAGAGTACGTTCGTGTTTGTTTTAATAGACTATGTATAAGCGTAGTTTCCTGGTCCGATCTCTCAAATGACCCTATTTTAGCACAGAAAGTCCCTTTAACAATTTTTTTTTTTTTTAAATCCCTTTGTATAACTATTTAACATTTTTATTTATTTATAAAAGATTTTACCAGGAAGGATAAATTGAGATTTCTCTCGTTTTCAAGTATGTCCTGGGTTCAAGAACATTGAATTGTTACAGAAATACAAAGTTACAGTTACAAGTACTTATACAGCGCCACCAGATTCCGTAGCACTTTACAATGGGTAAGCACAAACAGCAGACTTACATGATACAAGAGGAAATACAACCCTGGTCATAGGATAACTGTCCAGGTAATAAATCACTTTAAACCAAGAGCTCAGGCAGACATCCCATGAGCTTACACTCTAAGGGACTAGGGTAACTGAAACAAATGGGAGCAGAGGGACGGTGAAACTGGTAGCCAGTAGAATATCGTAGGGATTGCATGAAAAGGACAAGATGTTTGGGCATAGTAAGGGTAATTAGTCAGAGAAGTGCAGACAGCTGGAAAGGGGAGCTGAAATTAGGGACCGGCCCTAGTGGTGCATAAGTGTTCAAAAAGCTTCACGATACTGAGGTTCACTGCTGCATCTCCGCACAGTCACCTCAGTGTGTCGGCCTTCTTCCCTTAGATTGTAAGCTCTTGAGCAGACTCCTATTTTCCTATGGTTCTCAGTGCGTCCAATCTGTGAATGGAGTTTGTTTTGTCCTACCCTTGTACAGCACTATGGAAACTGGTGCCTCTTTATAAACGCTTGACAAATAGCAACATTGCACTCGTCACGTGCAGCAAAATAACACCAGCTCCTGATGAAAAACGCTTTGTAGATGGAAAAGTTGATAAAAACTCTAAATATCAGAAAATGTCACTAGTCTTCGTTTGTGCTCTTCAGATTCTGGCCACGATTTAATTCGGCCAGTAGTCTAAACAGACACTTTTTCACCCAGGCAATTTTTCAGTGCAGGTGATTCAAATTCAGGCTTACTGGCGTTTTGATCCTCGATAAAAACTCTGATCAAATGATGGCTCTTACGGCTAATGTTTTTAATGGAAATAACGTCAATTCAACTTTATCAGTATGCAAAAAAAAAAAAAAACTTATTTCTGTGTGATGGTGGCTGAAGGGTACCACGGAGAGACTGTATAGACTGTAAAAATAGATTTTATTTATAATAATATTAAACGCTGATAGTGTAATACAGCAAAAGGATAAGTAACGGTAATATCTTTTTATCCATTTCGTGATAGTGGCTGAAAACAAGCTTTATTGACCCTACACTTTTTTTTGGGGGGGGGACCAGCGGCATTTTTCAAAGATCGTCTTTTGCCAAATTTTTTCAACTGAATCATCTGAGTTCGAAAAATAAGCCAATAAAATTTAAATCGAGCCACTTGCGTTTTATAAAATATATATATATATACACACACACACACACTTAAATGTGAATGTGTAAATAGAAAAATACATATATATCCACTCGAGTCTATCCTTGAAGTGAAAACCTAAAAAAGGGAATGAATTTCATAATTTAAATGCAGTGGATAAAGATCACACATAAAGTGAAAATTGTCCTGTTCCTTTAAAAATGAGCTGCAAATGATACATAAGCACTAAACCGTAAATACGAATAGAAAAGGGACCAAATCAAGAAACATTAGGTTTTGAAAACTCTGTCATTAAGAGGTTAATATATTTGACACACACACACACACATATTATATATAATATATATACATACATACATATACACACACACACACGCATAAAATAATAAAGTTTATAGTTATAGAAGACATTTACACATCCCAGCAAACGGCTTTACAGAGCTCATGTGCATTTATAATACATAATATATATATATTACACACACACTTCTAGAATAGATTTTTCAGCATTCCCACTTACATCATAATAACATATACTACTAATAACGGAGGGAGAGCACATGTGTAATACATGGCACACGTGATGTACGCTATGCAGCGGCAGAGTCAGCCGTTCCCTGCGCAGGTTATAAATTATGGAGGCGAAGCATGAAGACCCTCCAGGCAGACTGCAGGGGACTAAATCCTGGGATTTGCATTTGCCACATTACCTCACAGATGAGCACAATAGCAGGTCAAACTTTTGTTCCTCTTGTCCTACAAACAATTTTCCAGCCCACGCTCGATAAATAAATTTGGTCTCAAAGACTGGCAATCAGGGCTTCGCAATCCCCTCAGTAGCAGCCCCATGATAAATGGACTTATTTTCCCAAATCAAACACTCGAATTTAAATTCAGATGAGTTAATGCAAAGGTCAACATTGTAATCAGTTCTTTTGATCTTTATAGAATTTCTGGAGTAATACATAATAAATCTGAAACAAGGCAATTTGCAGATCTGTATGTGCGCCTGGTAATAAAAAACCCCGGCGATTAAAGCCTTTATGTACTTAACGACGGTTTTACAGCAAGCGCCACGCCAAGGGTATCAATGTATCGGGAACGATGGGGGTGGGGGAGAAGAGTGTTGATACAAAGTAACATTCTAGAGAAAATTAAAGATTCTGCCTACTTGGTGCCACAAATCTGAAGACAAGTCATTAATAAAAGAAACACTTTGTATCGGCAAACCGAAAAACAAAAAAATAAACAAGTGCAATAAATTAATAAAATACTGATAGCTAGAACAGTAATTTGTATTAATCAGGCGTTTCATAGGTCTCCCTTCAGCTTTTCTAATTAACAGGTTTTAACATATATATCTCCCAAATAAAGCAATTAATGACACACGTGTTTTACATATATTGGATTTTCCTCTGTATAGGTTTTCAAGCAGGATATACTATTTGGCCACACACACACCATAGTTACATAGGCTGAAAAAATACGTGTGTCCATCGGGTTCAGCCTTTCACACATCACCTACTGCTGGTGACCCAAAAGGCAAAAAACCCAGTCTGGAGTGCTCGCCAATATGCAACATAGTGGGGAAAATTCCTTCTTGACCCCAGATTTCTCCTTGGATCAAGAAGCTTACCAATATATATATATCTATATATATATATCTCAGGAGCTCTGGGATGCAATTCTTTGAATTGCTGTGATGTGCAAGTGGCTTCTGCAATAATAAACATAACTATATATATAGTAAATGGTGATTAAAGATTTGTCTATAAAATGGTGATGTTTATTATGTGTTTTTATCCTGATGAAAGTTTGTGGATAACAAACGGAAACGTTGATCCAATAAAATTTATATATATGTGAGATCCGAGAGGGTCGCTTGTTTCCTGATGGACTTGAGAGATCCTGGAGTGTCAGATTTGAACGATATATATATATATCACGAGTATAGCAGTACTGCTATACTCGTGATTTTGGCATCTGGACTAACACGGTATATATTATATATATATATATATATATATATATTATATATTTCTCCTTATTTGAGTTGTGGAGGGCAAAAAATGATATATATATATATAAACACATACAGTCTTGTAACCAAATTCCTATTCCTCTTCCCAAGTGAGGTGATTTTAAAAAGCTACACCAAAGTGCTGTATATTTTCTATTATATTTAATATGTGCATTCATGTACATTTAGATATATATATATTAAATGGAGGCGTCTGTATTTGTATACACAGAAACAGCTCTATCCATCCATCTATATAAATATCTCCGTCTGTGTCACCTGCTTCAGGGAGGAAAATATCGATGTCCAACAGAGGATTTCAGCTGGACAATGATGAAAAGTCCATATGTTAGACTGCCACCATAAATTATGTCGGAACGTATGGTCAGGCCACAGAGGGGCTCCAAAAATAGGTCTGAAACAGCCCTCAGTCTGAAAACAAATTGGACAAATTCCGATATGAGAAAACACTGCTCCTGACATCTATTTTCTGAAGGCGAGCGCCGTTTGAAGCCCGGTCTACAGAGATGAAATACAATATGCTCCGGCTTTTAATTTGAAAGTCGTTATTCCACCACGACACTAAAATGCGCAGGAATCTGCATGGGTCTATTGCCCGTAGGCGAGCGGGGCTAGTCACAAATGAAAGGGAAAATGAGTGAAAGATGGCGTGTCGGGAGGTTACCAATCCAGACAGGAGCCCGCTTTTTTTTTTTTTTCGTTGAGAGATGTAAAATACCTGGAGAATTCCCTTTTAATCAGATCCGATTAAGAAATCTGCACCTTAAAGCACGCCGGATAGGGATTCCCGCTAACAATACGGCTGTGCCGAACACATTAAACGTGTATTAAAAAGCTATAACGCATACACGTGGTGTCATTTAACAGAGTATTAAAGCTATGCAAATGGGAGGACAGTTTAAACATTTCTTTAAAGAGGAGCAGAGATCTTAACCAGTTATCCAACTCAATGGGAACTCTGGAATATTATTTATCACGTGAAATTATCCCAAACCACAGCCAAGCAAGCTCTGTATTTACTGTGTTTTACATCTTCTGGAAACATTTATTTTCCCCATGTGTCAGACGCCTGGGCCATACTAGATACAAAATTATGATGCACATTGAAAAATTTTGAATAATGATGCGAGTGGAACTTTTAGTTAACAGATTTTGATCCATTTTTTCACACGGGCGCCATTTTTCTAGGCTCGGAAAAAATTTTTTTACTGGCACGATCCAGGTGTAAACTTTTGAAACGTAGCAATTTGTTCTTAGAATTTTGGAGAATGACAGAAATGACAGATTTGCGACGCGTGGGAAAACAAAGTAGGCCCCTGCACAGATGAGCTGACAATCTAAAGTTACATAGGCTGAAAAAAGACATGCGTCCATCGGGTTCCACCGACAATAATAAGAGGTGGGATAAAGCACAGGGATAAAATAATTTCTAAAAAGCACTTTTGATGCAAAAATAGGATAAATTGTGGACTTAATTCCTACCCAGAATTCCCTGCTACATAAAGGAAGAGTGGCAGCGGAGCTCTGTGGGCAAACGTCGTCGGATTTGCTTTGACGTGTAAAAGGTTTTTCACAATGACATGCTCTTACATTTTTGCGTAGTGGGCGTGAGTCTTACAGAGGATTTTAATTGCGCTTTTTTGCTGTCCTTTCTGTATTTTACTAGTTGTTGATTTTCACCTGAAGTCTGTATCACTGCAACAAGAACAAGCCATCTCCTGCTGATGGGGGTAACATGCCCAAAGCGAAGCCGCCTAGCATGTGGATTGTCTGCACATTTGATGCAAAAAAAGGGGAGAGATTGCGGATGTCGTTTGGTAATGTTAGAGAACTCCCTGCTACAGATGAGGAGTGTGGCAAAGGAGCGCTGTGAGTAAAGGAAGTCTCTACGAGCTGCTTCCTGTGTGCGTGAATATTTGCGCAAGAGCGAAGGCTGGCACACTGAAGCATCTGCCATCTTCTGATCCACTTTTATAACTTCTGATCGTCTGTTGAACACAATATCTCCCGTCAAAAGGTGCGTCTGTTACGGACGCACTGTACACAGTACCTGTACGCTCGTGTGCCGCCAGCCTAAAGGGACTATGCACTGTGACCACTAGATGATTGGTCACAGTGCTTTAATTGAGTGGTCACAGTGCTTTAAGTGTCATCCTGCCTCCACTTTGGGGGGGCTAATTCAGCCCTCCTAACAAAAAGCTTTAGTCCTGCCCCGAACCTGAGGTTAGCGAGCACTAATGTGGCTATCAGGACCTTTGAGAAACATCCTCATCCAACGGTTGTGAATGTTCGCAGCACTGACAGCCATTGAATTAGCGGCCCTCCTTCAGTGACGCAACTTGTCGCGGCAGAGAATAAATGACAGCAAGTAGTGCCCGAGGAGAACAGATAGACCCCAGTGCCGGAACGGAGGTGAGCTTTAAACTTAAGAGGGGAAATCAGTGCATTTGGTAGGGGTTTATGCAGGAGTCTTAGGCTAAGGTCAGACGAACGCATTTTTCACGTCTACCGTCAAAAAGTGCGTTGATACGTCCGAATGCATTTTTTCACGGAAGACGTGATAGTGGTCATACGATGCGCAATTTCGGCCATGATTTTTACGGATCCAAACCAGGAAACTTTGGGTGTCTGAACGTTATGTTGGCCTGACATGAGCAGCGTCTGACGTCTCCTAATCACGCACACACGCCGCTATGCAGTCGCAACGCACTCTGTACGTCAGTACTAGCAGTTCGACGCTCTTGCGAAAATGCGTTAGTTTTCCGCTTGCGTTGCGCGGCCGAACTTTCGTGCGGCTGTACTTCGTGTGTGGACCTGCGTTGGACGTCATTTGCTGCTACCACGGCCGTAATAAAATGCGCCTAACTGCACATTCGCACTGCGTTCGTCTGACCCCAGGCTTAAACTCTACTCCCTTCATTGCCCCAGACGGTTCTTAAACCATACCTCCCATGATTCTTCGGGCATCTAATGCATTCAAAGAATACTGGCAATAGTAAACATCCGGGGTGACAAAGTTTGAGATCCTTGGATTAATGTTTCACCCCTCAGCAACCCCCTCCCAGAGAGTCTCCCTTTAATATTAAAAAAATTATATATATACCTACAGTGGATAGCAAAAGTCTACGCACCCCTGTTAAAATGTCAGGATTCTGTGACGTTTAAAAAAAAAAGAGACAAATCATTTCAGAACTTTTTCCACCTTTTAACGTGACCAATAATCTGTACAACTCAATTGAAAAACAAACTGAAATCTTTTAGGTGGAGGAGAAATAAAATGGAGTGTTCACACCTTTAAAACGAATACTTTGTTGAAGCACCTTTTGATTTTATTCCTGCGCTCAGTCTTTTTGGGTATGAGTCTATCAGCGTCGCACATCTTGACTTGGCAAGATTTCCTCAATCTTCCTCGTATAAACACTCCAAATCTGTCAGATTGCGAGGGCATCTCCTGTGCAAAGCCCTCTTCCTCTGTATGTTCGGAGATATAGATCAGTAAGATAGGACAAATCTGGGGAATCTGTTCATTTCATAATTGAATAGACTTGTCATAACCAAACACACCTGGTTGGAGTAATACAAGGTGTCGGAGTCACCATGGAAAGCATGTATGGTTTCTACAGATTACAGGACTTTTAGAAAGTAAGGGTGTAGCTGATCGAGTATGTTAAAACGGCAGCACAGTTTGCAGCAGGGAGGTTGTTTCGAAATAATAATCGTAAAAAAAACACACACTTTGGCTTTGCGACCAGGGTCAGACGAGCGTTTTTAAGAGCGGAAGGAACATCTGTGAGGGTGGACGTTCCTTCCACTCTGACGACCGTCTGGCCACCTCAATGAGCGCAGTTAGTGCGCTCAGCGCTGCAAGGCACGAGCCTCCTACGGAGGATAGCGCTTTTGTAGCCCTGTCGAACACGCGTCGGCGCGTTTCAATGGGGAGGCTTTCAGAACGTCCGCTATAGTGCGCGCAATTCGCGTGCGTGCGTGCGTGCGCGCGCGCTACAGTATGTGGCCAGCCCTGTCAAAGCGTCACAACGCTGCGACGGACGCTGGGAGGCAGGTCAGTACGGGCGCACCGTGCGCTCGTCTGACCCTGGCCTGACAGATTATATTTCCATTGTATGCCGGTTTACAGTCATTACAAGCAAAGGCAAATATTGTTGATGATGCTTGGACGATAAATGTCAGCATTTCCCAAAGGGGGGGGGGGATTCCTTTTGGAATCGCCGAAGTTTATCCTCATTACAACAAATGTGATATTCGCCATTGTTTAAGACACCAGTAAACCATGGCGGTTAATGAATAACCCACTTGGCATTAGCCGTAAAATAATAATAATAGAGAGTTGGGATAAATTGAGACTCTGCTCTATCAGACAACACGCTCTCTATTTCTGAAATAAAAGGAGAAAGCTTTTTGTTGTTTTAAACACCGAACCACTATGTAAAAGCCATATTGTTCCCCAGCATGAAGTGATCAGATACCTGACTAAAATGATGGACAGCCATGCTCCAGTGAACAGGAAAAAAATCCCATTTATTCTCTGCCAGATGGGACCTACTGGATGCTTCAGCGCAAACAACTCATCTTTCTTTGGACCTTGTTGTCCGGCTCCAGCTAGCCCCGGCTTATAATGATGGATATCGAGTCTTCTATAAAGTGGGTGACAACGGCAGCCTTGTTATAGCTGCCAGTCTTCTCATCTTGTCATTATTACAGATGGAAGATTTATTGGAGTTTACGCTCGTGCATGGAGTCCAGCTATTTGCAATTCATCATCCGGTGCGGAAGGTGTGATGTACTGACCATGGGTGTAATTGCCAACTCCACCTGCTACTGGAAATTAAAAAGATCACTGGGTGAGGGCCGCAGCGTGACACGTGGAGCCCGACTAGCACGTGTCCTAATAAAGACCTCCAGAAAACGCGTGGCCGTCTCTCCGATGCCCTTTCTCGTGTCACCCGGCTCGCAGGAACGTGCTGTGGGATTGCAGTTTGATAGACCAGACGTGGTTAAAATCAGTTATGCCCCTCGACCGATGTAAAGTCAAAACGGTACATGCGTTAAGGGGCTACAACTCCCACTAGGCTTTTATAATCTCTGTGCTGACAAAGAATGATGGGAGTTGCAGTTCTGCAGCAGCTGGGGATGAGCCTTCAGACAAGCCCCAGAAAATAACCACCCTACAGATCTTGTGGGACGTGTAATTGAAACATCAGGCCCACAGCATTACTGACGCACTTTCAAGTTGCAGGAACACATAAGGGGCAATTCTCCAACCACTGTAATACTACGGAGAATTCACTATTTAGGGAACTGCCACACTTTTCACCGTAGTTTCTGCCGCAGTTCTACAGTACAGCTTTCAATAGGGTTACCCCCAATGCTCGCACTGTAGTTTATGCAGGATTTAGTGTAGATTTCAACGGAGTTTCAGCCCAAGTTGCAGACTTGTAGTTTGTATGGGAGGTCTATAGAGATCACCACAAATCATTGAAGTATATTCTACGGTGTCCGATTGCGGCTCGAATAGAAACAATTGGGAGCTGCTAACACTTGTCAGCACCACCACTGCTAGCACCTACTGGAATCCACGGAGAAGCGAGAGAGACATCTCCAAAGTCGTGTGTACTCAATCTTACAGGGCTGGTGGAAAAACACTGGCAACTATTTGGTCTCTGTGTCTTCCGTTTAACGGCAAAAGGAGGCAGAAGACTGAGCATTCCTCTGGTGCGACAGGGCAGGGGGAGTGTGGAATTTTATAGTGTCATTATCTTCGAATGTTAAGTGATTAAACTATAGCAATATCACTTATCAGCTTTTTTTCAGCAGGCTGCAGGTACATTGAGCAACCTTGGATTTGCTCATAATTCTAACAGCTTCCTGTATAAAGCACAGGAAGGGTTAATGCACAACAACCTGACAGAACAAGTCCCAATCAAAGTGTGCTGCTCGGCTGGAATAGGGCAGGAGCAGTTATCCTTAATGAGTGGGGCCATTATACTTAAGGTCTCGGACTAAAAGTAACAGCATGGCTGGAAAAATTCCCCCACGAGTGGTAAAATAAGGATTTTAGCAATTTAAACCATTTACTTATTTCTTCCTACAACAAATCTATTCCTAATGACTCAGCAGACTTCAGGATACTGTGGACTCGGCTTCCTGCAGCTTATCCTCCTTGATCCCAGAAAGTGGTGAGAGTTTCTGTTGCTCTGAGCACCAAGCGGCTTCTGTACCGATGCCCTGAGTCCGTGGTTCCCAGACCTGGTCCTCACGTAACCCTGAGGCCGGGGTCAGACTAGTGTCTTTGGAGAGCGGAAGGAACATTCCTGAGAGTGGATGTTCCTTTCCCTCCACGCCCGTCTCACTGAGCACAGTTAGTATACTCAGCACTGCAAAGCTAGATCCTCCTATGGAGGATCACGCTTTGCAGCCCCGTCAACGAGCATCTAGCGTTTTGACGGGGAGGCTTTGTGCACGGACACTTGTAGTATGCACAATTTGTGTGCGCTACTGCGTGTAACCGGCCCCGTTGCAGCATCACAATGGACGCCGGTAGGCACGTCAGTACGGGCGCACATAGGCCAGTGTCAGACAAGCGCACTAGCAGATGACATTTTTCTCTTTGTTATGTTTTATACATGTTGCTGGGCTGGATACATTTGGTGGCATCAGCCGCCCCATCGGGGAATAGACGCGACCCCAGCCCTCCTGTACTAAGCGCACTAGCAGGCCAGATTTTAAGGTTTACCTTGTGGAAATGCAGACTGAATCCTGCAATCACTGAGCAGCAAATCATATCACCTGTGCTGTGCTTCAGATATCTGGCAAACCTGTCCTGTTAGTGGTACTTGAGGACAAGGGTTGGGAACCCCTGACTCAGGGCATCGGTACAGAAGCCGATTGCTGCTCAGAGCATCAGAAACTCTCACCACTTTCTGGGAAGAAGAAAGAAGCAGCAGGAAGCGTGTGGGCAGGGAAGTATTAAAATCAGAGTATTTTCTGACCTGACTCTGTATATAGTTAAAAGATGCCATGCTTTGTGATCACTTTATAAACAACCAAAGTTCACCGACAGGACTTTCCAATACGCCGGACTAGAGCTTGGCGGTGTTAGCCTCCGCAGACGGGGCCCCGCGATAGATACACGCAGTCACTTGTCACCTTGTAGCTCAATTAGCAGTCATGAGAAAACGAAGCATGTTGAAAGAAATAAGGTTCTGACATTATCTCTGCCAACAAGATAATTACGCAGCCTTCATTTAGCGGCAGGGCAACACTACTGTAGCAACAAATTAACTGTCCTGCATTTGCAATTCACGGAGTGTTTTCTCGTTTAATGTCATTTGTCTTACTTCAAGAGAAGATTTCCATTTTTTTTTCTTCTTGTATTACTTTCAAGAAGCTAAATTTTGGTTTGGCTCCAGGATGATATCACCCTCATACAGAAATAGCATGTTACCACCTAGCACCAAGCAGATCTCCTGTTGCTACGGCCAAACTGAATAATTCTGTAATAAACATAGCAGCCACTCAGACGCGCCGGGACGCCTCCACTTATTACCCAATCAACAGAGGCCTACACCAAACACGCTACTTTTCTAGAGAATTCCATGGACAAGAAGGTTTGGATATTGGGTAGAAAGGTGTATCACTAGATATAGTATGCGTAAAGGCACAACCTAACCTGGGTAAAAGTGTGGCATACCTACTGCTACGTATGAGGATGCTCTATGGCAGATGCCCGGGGTACCATCTCCTCACTTTTACAGAAATGGTAATGGCACATATTATGCCAGTTATGGCTTAAGCTTCACATAGTTTGTCCTGTCCTTATACAGCAAAAACAACATAAAAAAAATTATATTTATCCATTCTCAATTCATTTATTTCTTGAGAGATTAAAATCCTCCACTGCCCAATTCATTCATTGTAGTCCACAGTGACATTTAGGCTAGAGTCAGACGAAAGCAGTCAGAGTGCACTCTGCGTACGTGCACAACAGACAGACGAACTGACGGAAGATACTGTAGACACCACACGGTGCATTTTTGTTGACGGACGTAGAAAAAGAAAGAGGAATCATGGGAAATAAAATTAATATGAAAAAAATGATAAAAATTTGAAAAGGATATGAAAAGTCATTTTGTGCGTCAAGGTGCTGGACGTCGCAAATGCGCTGCGTCTGACATCTCATCACTCACACAGAACGCTACGTGGACGTGGCGCACTCTGCGCATCCGTTCTAGCGGTTTTACGTTCTTGCCTAACTTGCGTCCGTTTGCCACGTACATTGTGCGTGCGCAGTTCTCTATTGCTCAGGATTCTATGCTACGACGGACGTTAAACTGTGCGGCAACACGGACGTGATCAATGCGTTCGGCGGACACGGGCCTTAAAGGTCTGTCCAAATCAGAGCCTTTGAATTTCCAACAACACTTAGTATCAACGTCTCAAATAAAATAAAAAAGAATAAAGATCAGGCTGCAAGCGTCAAATATCCCAATATGCATTGCTCTTCCATGGGACTAGATCTTGATGACAAATGAAGAGTAGTGAATGCTGGGAAAATTTTGAAGACAGCGAAGGAGGAGAGAGGAGGAAATTAATTTATCGGTTAGTAGTTTGGGCAACGCACTGATCAGACAGAAGAATTCAAGGTCTTCAGAAAGAGTTAAAGTTGATTTTGGCCACCACCAGGAATCTATTTACAGGGTTATTCAGAGAAAGGTGAAAACAAGGAGAACTGGCAGGAGAATAGAACAATCTAGACCAGTAGTTCCCAACCGTGGTGCTCAAGTACCCCCAACAGGCCAGATTTTGCAGATCACCGTTGGGTTAAGGCTAGGGTCAGACGAACGCATTTTTCACGTTGTCCGTGAAAAAGTGCGTTCGAACGAACGTACGTATTTTTTCCTGGAAAACGCGATAGCGGTCATACGATGCGCCTTTTCGTCCGTGATTTTGTACGGATCATCAATAAAACCCTTTTGCGTCTGGACGTTATGTTAGCCGGACATTAGCAGCGTCTGACGTCTCCTAATCACACACACACGCCGCTATGCGGACGCAGCGCACTCTGTACGTCAGTAGCAGCGGTTTGATGTTCTCAAAAAAATGCGTTCGTTGGCCACTTGCGTTGCACGGACGAACTTTCGTGCGGCCGTTCGCCGTATGTTCCCCGGCATTGGACGTCATTTGCTGCTAGCACGGCCGTGATTTTGTGCGGCTAAACGCATGTGAAAAATGCGTTCGTCTGACCCTAGCCTAAATGCAGACTGAATCCTGCAATCACTGAGCAGCAAATCATATCACCTGTGCTGTGCTTCAGATATCCTGCAAACCTGTCCTGTTGGGGGTACTTGAGGATCGCTGTTGGGAACCACTGATCTAGACCAAATAGCCAATTTGGAAAGGGAGATAAATGGGAGAATTTTTCTGGTTTGGCTATTTTGACCTTGATTTTCTCCAGTCATTCTCCTGAGTTTCACCTTTCTCTGAATAGGCTTGGTGCTGCTCCCTCTCCCCCCCCCCTGGAATTTTCACAGAAATGACTAGAGGGTGTGTGTTTTAACCCCTTCACTACCAAGTTTTCCATAAGTCCAGAGTGCTGGCTGTTGTTTTGTGGAAAATAACATTTCCAATAGTCATAGAAAAACACAAAAGCACATTTTCAGGCTGTATGCATCATTTGACAGGCAGATGGTGCCATCTGCTGGCCAAGCAGCACTACTACGGCTCTATAATACAGTGTAGACTTTGTGTTTCCTTGAAGAAAAAAGAGGTTAGTCCAAGATGATCAAAACTATTTTAGGGGCACCTACTGGAGCTCATTTGCAACCAAGTTTTAGATCGTGATTGGCAGCCAGAACAGCAAACAAGACGGAATGGGGGGGGGGGGGCTGCCCTGTATGACGACTCTGGTCACACTGGTACTCACACCTAGTGGAGGAACGGGAGACTTTAAACTGCAATATCTCCATTAAATAGATGATATAGATCAGCAAAAAAACATTGATCTATATAAAGGAGGGATGCTCGCTCAGGACAGACCCATTTTAAGCTGGTTTTCAACAAATTTAAGGTTTTAAAACACAACTTTCCTCAAACCAGGTTAAAATGACAAGCTCTTTAAAAAAATAGAGAGATTGTCATTTTCACACAAGAGGATTTAAACCATAGTTTTAAAGGGTCGGTCTAGGCAAGAAAAAAAAAATGGAGATCTCATTAACCCTGCTAACATGAACCCACGTTTCTTGGCACCTCTGCTTTTGGGTCTAGGGTTATAAAAACGTACAGTCTCACACCTTGGCCTCTCCCGAGCTCCTCGGCTGGCCGGCATCCCACTGCAGGAAGCCGCTTGGACACTGGCCCACCGATAATCTGAGTTGTGTTTCACTACTGAGCACGCAGTGGAAGGAGTTGGCTAGTTCAACCTTACGCACAAAGCCCCTGGAAAGACATCCAGCTGATCGGCAGCCTTCGGGGTGGAAGGGTGACACTCTAGTCTAGACACAATTTAGGCTGGTATCAGACGCACATTTTTACGAGCGGAAGGAAAGTCAGTGAGAGTGGACATTTGTTCCACTCTGACGCCGTTTGGCCTCCTCGCTGAGCGCAGTCCGTGCACGCAGCGATGCAAGGCTTGATCCGCCTATGGAGGATCGCAGCTTGCAGCCCTGAACGCGCGTCGTTGTGCTTTGACGGGGAGGTTTGCTGCACGGACGCAGCACACCTGCTGTAGCAAGCAAAATTTGTGCGTGCGCTACAGCGTGTGGCCGGCTCTGTCGCAGCATCACAACGCTGCACCGGACGCCGGGAGGCACGTCAGTACAGGCGCACATAGCGCGCTCGTCTGACACCAGCCTTAAACAAGTATATATTCCAAGTACAGGAGCCTGTATGGAAAACTAGAAGTCAGCTGCATGTTTTTAGAAGCCAGACAATACTTTATAGAGTTACGTTGAATACTCCAAAGATGCAGGAGCCTCTGGTAGAAATCTACAACTCCGGCTTTGTTAATCCCTGCTAAAACATCTGAAGTGTCCAACAAAAGTCAGGAGACGTCCTGACCGTGACGGCAACCTACATGCACATCTGGTAATCGTAAGGCACTGGTCACCGTGACGACAGCAAAGAGACTTTCCATTGCAAGCGTCTGTCGGAGAACCGCCTACTCAGCGCGGCCAAACGATTCCCATGCAGAGCCGTCGTCTGGGAAGATAAATGAATTCTGGCATAACTGGATGACTGGGACGTGAAAGAATTACTGGCAAAAAAATAAATAAACTATAAAATAAACAAATACGTACGAGATCAAAAACCAGAGCTAAGTCCAAATTAAGATGTTCGCTACGAAGTTTCCAATAGGACCTTGACATGACTGTTGACCTACTCATGACACCGTAACGCCGGCAAGGATTTGAAATTCTATTAGTATTACCAGAGGAAAGAGAGAGAGGAAAAAAAGTGAAGGAGTCATCAGGAAAACAAATCTATATCTTTTACTGCATCAGCCAATTACTGTTGTTAAAATAGAATTAGATGGGTATTGACAATGCTGTGGGGATAAGGATTAAGAAGACGACGCGGTATACAAGTAGCAGTGCGGCTACGAGGTTTTTTATTATTATTATTCTCCCCCTCGCTTTGGAAACTTAAATGTGAGGTACGGGAAGAGCGCGGCTCGCGTTATGCATAATCAGGAGCAGACAGGACGCTCTCGGCTGGGCTGGCAGTCGGATTGGTCTGCTTTCAAGCTAAATATCACAGATTGCAAACAAAGCTAAGCATGGACAGGAAAAAAAAATAAAGTAGGGAGAGGGAGAGATCTGAATTCCAGTGGCATCGCCAAGCAGCATCCAGGAACCCAGGCTGTCAGAAACCAGACGTCTTCATTCTCTAGTGCGTAGGGCACACACACGGCTACCTATGTGGGGAGATGCAGGTTAAGCATCTCTATATCTATGTGGACAGGTTAACTCCTGGCACTACCAACCCGGCCAGACGTTTATGCGGTGACAATCGCTTTAAATCTCCTAAAGTTGCGAGGAGTCAAAAAACGTAACAGCCTTATAGTCTCTGCTCTAGTTTTCTCCTCTGTCATTTTAGCTGGAAGGCAGCTCTGTGTATGCACTACCTCTGAGAGGGGTTACAAATAAAGTGTTCAAGAAATTACCTGAATGATTTCCTTCTGGATGGAGAGAGGATGGAGCGTTTTTCCACACCTTGAATGCGGTGTTTGTTTTTTACTTCTTTATGACTTCTATACGTTGGCAAATGATTCCATCCTCTCCCCCATCCAGGCAGAAAAATCTAACAAGTACATTTCTCAGACACTTTATTTTAAAGTATGTATAACATTCGTTACGGATACCCTCAGCGGGAAAAAAAAGGGGCCCTCGTTACGCAACATGCCCTCTAACCATATAGTCTATAAATCATACATTATAGAATACATATACACATTCTTTTGATTGCTACATTTACGTACTGTAATCTATATATATATATATATATATATATAAAATATATATATATAAAATCACGCATGAATGGGCGAATTCAGGGGCTTAACTCAAAAAAAGGGAAGGTGAAGCTTTATTTAAATCATTAAAAAAAAAAATATTAAAAATTGCTGTATCCAACTACTGACATCTGGGCTCCCTTAGAGCCTTTCTCATAAAAGGTTCACTATATATACCGTAATTACAGTATATATGTGAATAAAATGTTATGTATATAGTGATTACAGTATGTGAAAATAAAACAATAGTGATCACAGCATGTGTAAATATAACTGTACAGTGACTACAGTGTGTAAATATAAAATATTGATTACAGTATGTGAAAATATATGATATATAGGGATTACAATATGTATGTGTCAATATAACAATATATAGTGACCATCGTGTGGAAATCTAAAATCTAGTGATCACAGTATGTATGTGTAAATGTAACAGAATATAAAAATAAAATAGGTCTACACTATATATTTTTACCATTTTGATTCATGCACCGACCATGTTGTTATTTTATAGTCACCATTTTACTCAGCATTGTAAGGGTTAATAGATATTTTCAGAGGCTTTTCTCTCCATACTGATAATACAATGTTATCCTCCTCGATTCATTTATCAATTAAAAATTTAAAGGCATGATAAGAAATTGATTAGGACAGTAGCTTTATTAGGAGGCGAGGTTCACCGGCTTTTGATGCATCTTACAAAAATCGATTTTGCTTAAGAATAATAGAATAAGAATGATAACATTAAGAATAATAGTATTCAAATCTGAGAGTGAACGCCGGCACCATTCCTGTGTGTCCAAACAAACTATGAATTACTGTAAATAAGCAATACAAAATCACAAAAAAAGAAAGAGAAACAATTGGAATGTTATTTGCAGAGAAAGAAATATAAACTTTCGGAACATATATATATATATTTTTTTTTTCCAATTTATTTTGTAACCGCACATCTTGCTCGATATACCTAAAACCTCCATATTTTGAAATCCATAAAACGGCTTGGAGATGGATGAACACACACATAAATATAATCAAATCAACTGAGTACATTTCACCTGACCTGCCAGATCTTTTTAACTTATTGGAAAATTTGCTAGATTTAATATTGACACAGCGATGTGTAAATCAATATTTTCAGAATGAGCGATATATTTTAATTTAAAAATGTTCAAACTGCAGCAGTAAATCTATGCACTTAGCACATGCACATCATCAGGAGCTTTTGCTGGTTGAAATACAGTATTGAAATAAATGAACATGTGGCGAGCGTGCCCGGCGTAGCGCTCCCAACCGTACATTATCTCTCGCTTTTATTTTTTTTTTTAATCAAATGCAGCAAGAAATCACATTAACTCCTTGGAAGCTACAACAGAAACTAAGGATTTTAAAATAGGACAGTTTAGACCTCACAGACGCTTGCGTTGGAATGGTAGGGAGGAGGAAAAAAAAAAAAAAAACATTTTGGGTGGATTATATCGCTAGATTGTCAGCTTCTTTGATTACAGCCCTCAACACCTTTTATTTAATGTCAGATTTGCTGTATTTTCCTACCTTTATGTCCACATTATTGTAAAGCTCAGCAGTAATGTTAATGAGGATTATTTAATAACATAAGAATGTTCAATTAATGATAAATTGGGCTGCAAAAAAATACAAATGGCCCAGAGAGGAGATTGAGGAGTTTATTTTTTATCACCATTCCATTTTTCCCAAATAAGAGCACTCAATGCAAATAGGTTACATGCTGGGCATTTGGTATGTTGTGTTTATTGGTCTTCGTAGGAACCGTTATAAAATGTTAAGATACACACACACACACGTTCTGGCTGAGTGCTGTCCTTTGGTTGTGTCTAAAAAATTATATTATAAAATATATATATACACTGAAACAGCTGCACAGAGGTGATTGTGTCTGGTTCCATAACCTGGCCTTTGCAAAAAAAAAAAAAAAGCCATCTAGTATGGCATTGGCAAGGACAGTTTTGTGTCATTGCAGAGCCTAGATGCAAAAAAAAGTGAGAAGTTGTGGACTTCATTTGCATACCTACCCAGAGTTCTTTGCTGCATATGGGGAATGTAGCACATGAGCAGTTCTCTGAATAGCTGGTGCAAATGTCCTCTGCTACTAAAATACAGACAGACAGACCCTGGAAACTAATAGATATGGTTGATTACTACCCCCCCCCCCCCACCTCTGTTCTGGGGTGCACGAGCCTCATAATGTGGGGGCGAAATCTTAAAACCAGGATTTAAAAAATACCCGACTATTTAATTTCAGAATTAAAAAAGTTCCACGAATTTGTACCATTTTTTGTGACCGTGTTACATTTCTAAGTTCTCCATAATACTTGATCAGAGTAAATCCACATTATTTTTGGGATTATCCAGAAACCTCAATAGAGCCCCTCCTGCGGATTCAACCCATGGAACGCAAAACCTGTTTAACACAAGAAATTTGTTTATAAATAAATCAAATGCAGGGAAAAATAGAAATACTAGGTAATGATGCTTTTCGGCACGCATTCCTATGCCTACATGAGCCAAACAATGAGGACATGCTCACTGCTGTGTCACGCCAGGGTGGCTGGTTACGGTGTGTTACCTGCACAGCAATTCCTCCCCAGGGAGGCAAGGTTCCCTCCTGAGCAATGCTGCACCATGCTGGCCTCTGGAACGTATCTGACAGCTTCAACAACTACCTGCAGGCCCGAGCGCTGTAAAATTAACTACTGGAGACGGCACATTTGCTCTAAATGCCAGTGCAGCCGAGAAGTGGCACGGAGAGGGCACGGGCGATGTAAGCAGTGCCAGCACTAATTCCAGATGAACAGAGAGAACGAAAACGTGGTGTATCATTAAGGAATAAGGAGGACATGGCAGGAAACCGCAAGAGCAGGTTTAGAAAGTTGGTTTGCTTATTGCTCACCGACAAGAATGCAAGGAAACAACGGATGCCCCCGGTATTCCTGCCAAGCCTATACAGACAACACATCCCACCTTCTACTGGAAAGGGGCTTATAATGAGGACGGCGATTTATTAAATGGGAAGTAAATATATACAAACACGCTTTATGCTCTCTATGTTTAATATTAGCACAGGCAACAAAGAAAATGATAAATATTCCAGGTTTGATCATCCTCATTGGGGTGTCAGTTGGTGGGAATCGGCAGGGATACACGTACCTGTCAACCTACTACTGCTGGACATGGCCAACCTCCTCCATCTGCATCTTATGGTATGTAAAGGGGCAGTTCTGATTAGGAAAGAGACAGATGGCATGCGCTACTCCCACAGCGACTCAAACCCAACTTGGAATATGCTTAGGAGTCATCTTCTAGAAGTCCTGAACAATTTAACAAGTTAGATCTATCAGTGGTCATAAGTCTGTTTGCTGTAGCCCACTATACTGTAACAGGGGGTCTAACCCTGCCCCACTACAGCCCCCAGAACCCTTTACAACATGAATTTTAACAAGTGAAAGGTCAAGGTTGGGAACCTAGTGCTGCTGGTGCTAGGGTCACATACAGTATGCAACACTAGCGATGCCTTCTCTGGAACTAGTTTAGGAAATAGTAGGGCAGGAATCAGCAACCTTAGCCCTCCAAATGTTTTGGAAGTACATTTCCCATTATGCTTGGCCACTCGATAGTTTGGCTGAGCCTCATAGGAGATGCAGTTCCAAAAGATCTGGAGGGCCAAGATTGCTGGCCCATCTAGTAGGGGATGGGGCTATGGGCAGGCTGAGAGTGGGGTCCAAGAATCAGAATGCTACCATTTGCCACCACTGCTGCTTAGTCATAGAACTTTTTAGCTCTACAGAAGAAGTAAAATCACGTTGGCCCTTCTCACAATCTGATATTGAGTTAGGGTCTCCCAGCTGGCCTGTGACCACTGCAGCTCACCACGCATTTACCCAATGTGTCCAAAAGGTCAGTCTGGTCCAGATTGCACCGTCAGTATATTATCAGAGTTTGAACTGTATTCCAGTTTTACAGTTACATTTGCCAAGACTTGATACTTTACATCAGGTATCGGCTACCTTGGCCACTCCAGATGGAATCCCCTGGTGCTCAGCTATCCATTAGGTTGGCTGTGCCTCATTGGAAAGTTTGTATTTTTCTTTCCCAGCTAGAATTCTAAACCTTAATAAAATGAGGATCCTGGCATCTGAAATAATAACCCTGTCACTTCTGTGATCGAGTTAACACGATCTTCAAAAGCAGCTTCTGGTGTCAGGGATCACACTAACACGATCTGGACATGTTCTGTTGGAATGCAACTTAATTTAGCGGTTTGCAAAAAAAAATTGTTTCTATATGGCAGGTGTTTCACAACTATGGGCAATATTACAAAGTTGGTGCTAACTTAGCCAGTGCGGTTGTAAACTTAACTCCAGACTATAATGGCTCTGGTAATTTACAACAGCTCTGGTGAAGTTAGCACTGTGACGTGCGTCACTTTGGACTTGGGGTACATGGATCTAGAAAGGTATTTGGGAGATGCAGGCCTCATGTTCTATATTTGTTCCTGTCCTTTCTTGTGTTCAAGTCACCCTGTGCCTGTAGAGTGGGTGCAGGGTGTTTGAGTTATGTATGAATAATGTTATTGTCTGTCTATCATTATGGTACATGTGTATCTGTTGCTATCTGCAGAAAGGATGGCTGGATAAGCAATGTGGAATTATCTGTTTATGTTTGAGTGTTTTTGTTAATCCGCCTTGTCGGGCAAACACTGCACCATTATCGGATTACTGCTACAATGGTTTATAGAATTGTCTATTTATGTAACTTCTCCTCGGCTATCTAATGTATTCAGACAGTCGGATGCTCATATATAGCCGAAGGGAGTTTAAATGATGACAGTCGGATGCTCAGTCTGTGATGGGAGTATATTTAAATGGAAACAAAGTAGCAAAACAAGAGGACATAGTCTTAGATTAGAGGGGCAAAGGTTTAAAAGTAACATCAGGAAGCATTATTTTACTGAGAGGGTGGTGGATACATGGAACAGCCTTCCAGTTGAAGTGGTAGAGGCCAAAACAGTAATTGAATTTAAGCAAGCATGGGATAGGCATAAGGCTATCCTAAACAAAAAGATAAATCCAGGTAAAGTATCCATGTAATTGGGCAGACTAGATGGGCCGAAAGGTTCTCATCTGCCGACATTTTTCTATGTTTCTATTACATGACACCATATTGTTTCATGTCTGAACATGTCTGGTTGACTTGAGAAGGGGAGGGGGCACCAATACCAAAAAAGTAACAAGGCTCATTATTTGGCAGCCACCGTGGATATAGATAGATATCGAACACAAAAAATACGATGATCCAGCACCTGCCTTAAGTAAACAAAACAGGAAAAAGCTTCTTGCCCGGCCCAAACACAAATGTGCAGCCAAACAGAGCTGTGGATGCACTCGAGTGTGCCTAAAAACAAAGTTCATGATATCCTTTAACCTTCCTGGCGTTCCGATTCTGACATATTTTATATGTCAGAATCTGTACAATTTATTTGGCCCCCTAGCAATATTAATGCTGAAAGCGGTAACCCCGAGCCACACTCGGGCTGGATACATTACCTGACCCTGCGCTCCCTCGCTGTCCCCCCCGGACGATCGCAATGTCCTACTTCCTGGTTCCCTGCTCACGAGAAAGGAACCAGAAAGCAGGACGCAACGATAGTCAGAGGAGAATGTGATTGCGGGAGGTCAGTGCGGGAGCGCAGGTAAATGTATGCATCCAGCCCGAATGTGAGCTTGTATGAACATTTTATTTTATTTAAAAAGGCCATGTAATATGTATTGTAACATTGAAAATGGTTCCAGCAGAGCCAAAAACACTGGTTTGTTTTTTAAATGATATCATAAACATTGGTTGTTTTAAGGCAACCTCAGTGCAGCAACAGCTCTGTTTAGAGCTAGATACACACACATTATTTGCTGCGCGCGCACACACACACACACACACACGTTTAAACACTATGTGGATTGGTTTTATAATAAAAATATACAGTGTATAAACGGTTTCACTTTATATTAAAAAAAGTAGCGTAAAAAAAAAAAGTTGTATGGCTAGGTGCACCCAATCTGTTACCATGTCTAGACTTACTGCTAAGTAGAGCTGCAATTTTAAGGCATCATTAAAAACAAATCAGCCATCTGGGCAGCGATGACTGATCAAGTGATATAGCTTAAAATGTTGTCAAAGTTACAAATTATTATTTTTTCCAACGTTTTATTTCTCCAACTAATCTTTTGTCATTTACTATTAAAAGGTTGTGCTATTATACGGACAGACACACTCTATATGAAGGCCTCTCAAGAAATGGGAGGTTTACTGAAAAAACAAAAACGTAACATAATGACACTATTTTTAGTTGAGAGGTAGGACCTGCAATTAATGTCTGATCCTCACCTAACAAAACATCTGTTTTTCTCGCTATGTAATTAGTAAAATTAATGAATGCTAATCCATCCGCTCAAATGATTTTTCGCTTCCCGAATCAATCATTTTAACACCAATATGCTACAAAACCAACAACTATACATCAACTACAAATTACTCTTTATTTTGTTGTTGTTGTTTCTTGCCACTAAAAAGGTACTTGTTGACAGAGAAAATGAGAAGTTGCCGTTTTGCTTCTGGCGTCGTGTCTGCTGTGGAGACGTTCTTCACAAGCATCTCCATAATGCAAAAAACACCTTATGTCCCGCATCTTCCATTATGATATCAAAGGGCTTGATATAATTCTACTGGATGATTTGCGGGGGGGGGGGGGGGAAGCAGATATTTTAAGATATAGAATGATTCAATTGGAAAAATCAGGTAAGAGCCATATTAAACCCCCCTCTCTGTACCCCAAAACAGTGGGCCAGTACAACGACCCAAAGGCTAATTTTTATCCAGCATCATACAGGTTTGTGCTTTTAACCCATTCACTGCTGCGCCATTTCAACCTGTGTACGGAGCAGATTTTTACCGGTTTTGCTTATCATGTTTAAACACGATTTGAAGTCATGATTTATTATACAATAAAAAATAAAAATAAATAGTATTATTATTATTCTTTATTTATAAAGCGCCAGCATATTCCGCAGCGCTGTACAATAAGCACAGTATAGACAGGGTTACAATACATTGAACAACATTTGACAAACAGTACAGGAGGAGATGAGGGCCCTATTCCCGTAGGAACTCACAATCTGGGAGGGTTGGGGTTGGAAACAGGAGGAGAGGACTGTAAGGTGAGAGTGATTGATGGTTGCGTCAGTGAGTTGGGTGGTAGGCTTCCCTAAATAGGAATGTTTTAAGGGAGCGTTTGAAGGAAGAGAAGTTAGGGGAAAGTCTGACAGTACGAGGGAGAGCGTTCCAGAGAGTGGGGGCTGCGCGTGAGAAATCCTGCAGTCTATCATGGGAAGAGGTGATGCGGGGAGAAGCTAGGCGCAGGTCACTGTTTGACCTTAGGGAGCGGGCTGGGGTGTATTTGGTGATTAGTGAGGACAGGTAGTGGGGAGCTGAGTTAGTGAGGCTTTTGTAGGTAAGGATAAGGATTTTGAACTTAATTCTGCAGTGGATGGGGAGCCAGTGAAGGGACTCGCAGAGGGGAGCGGCAGAGACAGAGCGGCGGGTGAGGTGAATTAGCCTGGCGGAGGCGTTCAGGATGGATTGTAGGGGGGAGAGGTGGGACAGAGGGAGGCCAGATAAGAGATTATTGCAATAGTCGAGTCGGGAGATTACCAGGGCGTGTATGAGTTGTTTTGTGGCGACAGCGGTAAGAAATGGCCGAATTCTGTAAATATTACGCAGTTGGTATCGGCAGGAGGAGGAAAGAGACTTGATGTGGGGGATGAAGGAAAGAGCAGAGTCAAGTGTAACTCCAAGACAGCGAACTTGGTTTGATGGGGAGATGGTGATACCCTCCACCGTGATAGAGAAGTCAGGAGGTGGGGCGGCATTAGAGGGAGGAATAAGTAGGAGCTCAGTCTTTGACATGTTGATCTTTAGGTGGTGGGAGGCCATCCAGGAGGAGATGCCAGATAAACAGTCACTGACTTTGGAAAGGACAGGGGGAGAGAGATCAGGGGTAGAGAGGTAGATCTGAGTGTCATCAGCGTAGAGGTGGTAATTAAAGCCAAAGCTGTTGATGATTTTACCCAGGGAGGAGGTGTAGATGGAAAAGAGCAGAGGACCAAGGACAGAGCCTTGAGGTACACCAACAGATAGAGGCAATGAGGAGGAGGAGTTACCAGCAAAGGACACACAGAAGGACCTGTTGGATAAATAGGAGTCAATCCAAGCAAGTGCAGTGTCACCGAGACCCAGAGAGTTGAGGGTCAGTAGAAGGAGGGGGTGGTCAACAGTGTCAAAAGCAGCCGAGAGGTCAAGCAGGATGAGAATAGAATAGTGGCCGTGTTTTTTTAGCAGTTAGGAGGTCGTTGGTGACTTTGGTGAGGGCAGTTTCAGTTGAGTGTAGGGGACGGAAGCCAGATTGCAGGGGGTCAAGTAGGGAATTGGAGGACAGGAAGATGGAGAGGCGGTTGAAGACTAGTTTTTCTAAGAGCTTAGAGGTAAAGGGAAGCAGGGATACAGGACGGTAGTTGGATGGAGAGTTGGGATCTAGGGATGGTTTCTTTAGTAAAGGGGTAACTAGCGCGTGTTTGAAGGCGGATGGAAAGGAGCCAGTGGAGAGAGATAGGTTGAAGATGTGTGTGAGAGCAGGGGTGAGGGAGGAGGAGAGGGGAGGAATTAGAGGTGAGGGAATGGGGTCGAGCGGGCACGTGGTGAGATAGTAGGTATAGTTCCCTGCCCTCTGCTGCTAATTCTGAGGTGCACCCAATCCCGTCAATCATATACAAAAAAACAACATAGAATGGCGCAATATAGTGTTATTTTACCCAGTGGGATCACCCCGATACAGTTAGCGTGGTTCCAATTTATTTTCAGATCTAAAAAAAATTGAACGTATATATAGTGTCGTACTTTAGTAATAAGATTTAACAAAATTACAAAAAACCAAACTCACAAATAAAATGCACATAACCAAATGTGCATATGTACATTGGCCACAGTGGCCCAAACCTCGCGATTAGTGTCCCAGTCGGTCCATCATCTGTCCTCCGAAAGATATAGGTTCATCAGTTGGTCACAATCGTAGTTCTTTGGTCCAAACCTGCGGTCCTTCTTAAAGCAGCTCAACGCGTGTTTTATTATACGACCCAGACAAATTACATACATCCTTTCTTACGGCAGACTTGGCAGATTCAGAATCTATCATTAGTATATGTATACGTCATGTCCTGCCAGAATGCTATAACTAAATATGTAGAAAAAAAAATGTGCATTTCCATTAAAATGCTAATCAACTACAGCGTAAAAGTATTTTTTTTTCCATATTTTATTATCTACGCCTTTGCGGTTATATATATTCTATGGGGTACATTTGTTAAAAAAAAAAAAAAAAAAAATAGAAATGGGAACCTGTTATTGTATTTTCGGAGAAAATACGCAATTTTAGCTAAAAAAAAAATGAAAAAAAATAAATTCATTAGCGCAGCACCATTGTGTTTTTTTTTTTTAAGAAAGGATTTTACCAGGAAGGATACATTGAGATTTCTCTCGTTTTCAAGTATGTCCTGTATAAATTAAAAGTGAACAATAGTGCTGCATTAATAAAGTAAAAAATAAATTCTAATTATTTATGAATTTTAAGACCTTTTATTTTGCACTGAACCTGGTCATGTTTGGTATTAGAAAAGGCCATGCTCTGGCCTTTCCAATGATACCACACATGACCCTCTAGCTACTCCCGATCTGGAGATACAGGGGTCCATTGGACTCCATCTCCACCATAGGTGGCAGCTTGGGGTTAACTCCCAAACTGACGTCATTGCGTCCATGCGCAATGACGTCAGTGGGCGGGGGGAGATCCCAGATGCTTGGCTGACATCCAAGATGTCAGCCACCTCAGGGAGAGGACCACGATTTAGCACTGAATCACAATCCAGCACCTATGGGGTTAAAGGTAGGCACCGCTGGAAAAGGCAGCCTGTGCCCTTTCAAGCGGCACCTTTCTTTCCTATGTGGCCGTTAGTGATGGGGAGTGAGGCTGGGAGGGGAGTTGCCTGAAACAAATGTCAACGCGCCCGGCGTGATGACGTCAGGATGCTGGCCTGACATCCAAGATGTTAGCCAGCACTGGGAGATCAAAGCGATCGGCTGACATACCGGCCGATCGGATGCTTTCAGCGGGTCATCCGCACGCTGAGCGCGATGGAGATGACGCGTTGAGGGTGTCCTTCGCAGCCAAGTGGTTAAACTTTTTTTAAATAATCCAAAAATCCAATGTTCAAAAAAGGTTTCAGTCGCATTCCCCCCAATTCCCTACCTGAAAATCCATTTCTTAACTTGCAGAACTTTAAATTATTTTTCCCTTCAGAAAAAACTGCATACCGATAAATTTTAATTGAATCGATATAGCCGATATTTCCATTAAAAATTATAGCCACAAGAGCCGATATTTGAGCGGAATTATTATTGGAAACTGAAATGCCGGAAAACTCAACTTTGAGTCCCCCAAACCGAAAAATGGCCAAAGTCGACCAAAAAGATGTGATTTCAGCTATCGGGTCAAATGAAAATCGAGCCTGAACTTTATGAACAGGAAATTGGATTAGCCCTAATGATCAGTCATGAAGAATGCAAGCTATAACGAGAAGAAAAGATCATATCCATAAGAAGATGTTGAACCAGGCTGCCGGATTTGTCAAGTATAGAAAAGATTCCATAGTGTCCCTGGTTCATGTGGTCCTACCAACGAAAAACTACTTTGATGAATGGCACATCAGCTTATCATATTTGCCAATGTGGAAGTCAACACTTCCAGACCATTTCTTCTTCAACCACAATGAAATAGTCAAAGCAATAAATCCTTTGAGTGTCTCTTTTCTTGAATAGTACTCCTAACAACAACAACTCTTCTCAAAATAGGAGTTCTGGAAGCGATTCAAGCTTGTGGACTACGTAAGGTAGGTTGAGAAATGTTGACAGAAAACCACGTGGAATAGATTAAAACAATTATAAGCAACATTGTCACAAAACATTGCATCCATCTGTGCTTTTGTACAAACAAAACAAAAACAACACACGAAACGACCAAGCCATGTATAGGAACATCACAAGGAGGACTGAATCCTTTCCAATAGTGTGAAAAGACATTGCATTGGATTGAAGTTCAAGGGTATTAAATGTATAAGGAGACTTGGAGATATGACTAGGAGGTGGATTTGAACTTCTTCACTAGAAAATTGAGTCCAAATGGATTTTCTAATTTACAATGAATCAAAAGGGAAAACATTAGAGCGTGGCAAAAATGGCACAAATGTATCAAAAAAGCAAATGAATAAACAGTTGGAGAGATTTATTGGGGGGAAATTGCAATAAATTTTTCAGAGATGAATTGATTTTAGTTAAAGGTATAACTGACAATTTATTGGGCGGGAAGATGCATTATTTTCCAATTGTTATCCGCCTACAGTAAAAACTGATTTGTGTCCTATTGTATTTTATGGAAAAGGAGAGAGCAACTTTCAGTGATTTAGATTAAATGTATTAATCATAACCAGACAGTGTGAACTATATATCTACTATTAAAGAAGATTTTTGACATTTAATTCTGTAGCAATATTTTGGCTCTGTACCGCTCTCTCTAAATCCAATTCCTGCCACAGTTGGGAGATTTTTCCCTTTTAATTTTATGAGGCTTAAAGTAGCATTTAACCACCCATGCGGTAAATAATGCAGGATTAGAAATATTTAGTGTTTTGTTTCCCTTTCAAGAGTGACAATCTATCAAGTCGACTCGTAAAATGCCCTCCCATCTACTTTTCATTCCATTTCTTCTATTTTGGGTTATATGGGATCTATTTGAGCATAATGGAAAAGGGTAAAAAGAAAGAACAAAAGCAGGTAGCGCAACCTTGACGTGTAGTTGGGGGACCCTAAAGAGATGTCAGGAACTAGAAAGCAGGATTACTTGGCGTAAGCAGTGAGCTAAAAGATCAAAAATGGCAACCCCCTCCCCCATTCAAAAAATAAATTCGATTTGTTTGACGGATTTATCTGTTAATAAAACATCACCTCCTTCAAGCCAACGTTGGCTGTATCTTAAAATAGGGGATAGCAAATCAGAGGTGATCTGTGCAGAGCGCTAACGGGTTAAAAACCCATTAGCGGTTTATATTGCAACTTTACTATACTTTGCGCTCCCTATACCTAACACGTGGAGCGCAAAAGTGCAAGCAGAGATTAACTAGCGTTAGGACCTTGTGATCCTAAGAGCTGTCGTTAAATGAAAAGTTAACACCAGCTCGGAGCTGCTGCCGCCAACGGATTGCACTGCTGCAGAATCAGTTAGTAGCAGCTGAAAAGCCCCCCAAAAATCAAATACTCACCTCTCATTCCGCGGCTAGAACAGCGTCCTGATGTGCCGATTCTGGCCACTTGGAGCAGAAGGAGACTGAGGGGAAAAGTGTCCCCAGTCTCCCTCCACGATCACAGTCGACCAGCAGGATCTTGCGAGAGGCAAGATCCTGCCGGTCATGTGACCCAGCAGCAGAAGCCTCCATGTAGTCCTATGGAGAGGATGCTCAGGATGAGGCTCTAGCGCTGTCCCCAGCATCCGCGAGCCTTGCGGTCGCTACAAAGCAGGCTGACGGACTCAGCGCCTGCCCCGTAATACACTGGTGAAACCAGGACGCAAAGGGGAAATTAGAGATCGCTAATTTTTCCCATTAGCGCCTCGGTTTTAGCTCAGGGGAACCCGATAGGGCCCAAGATCATTCACTTTAGTTTAAGCAATACAGGTTGATTATCTTTTTTTCGACATGCTTGGGGCAACAAGGGTTTCTGGATTTCAGATTTTTGGAATATTCATAGAATAATGAGATATTTTGGCTTTGGGATCCAAGCTGAAATACAAAATTCATTTGATATACCATGAGAATAAGGCTGGGCGCCAGCAAAACAGATATGTCAAAACACAGGAAGACATTAAAAGAAAAAACAATCACCAGTTGGGACGTGACTGGAAACAATGCCAACATTTTAGAAGAGTGTTTTTTTTTTTGGGGAGCAATAAAAAAATAAAAACAATTGGCAGGAGTATTTTTTTCCATTAAAATCGTATAATTTTTGGAAACTATTTTTAGGGTTAGGTTACTATTGGAGTTTGGCATGAGCCAAAAATATTTACTTTTTTTTTTTTAACATTTCCCATGACCGTGATGTTAGTTTTACAGTTATGGTTACTTTTATGGTTAGGGTCACCCTAGCCCTCAATTCACTCGCACAAAAGAAGAGGCACAGTCTGTTGCCTAAAAATAAAGCAGAATCTTAGCGTTATCCCTAAATGAAATCCTAGCCCTAACATAAATAGTAACTTAAACCTAATTTCTAACCCTAAAATTTGTTTCCTCCCAAATTGGAGATTTCTTAGAAGTGATGAAAACCTTTGGGTGGAGTTGATAGATTATTTTTTTTTAACCAAACCCTAATGTCTAACCCTAACCCTAAAATTCAATAGCGTCCCAAAAAGGCTTCAATTAAGAAGCAATTGTAAGTTCTGAGGCAACTTACCTCCACGTTTTTAGCACCTCTTTTTTTTAACATGTCTTTATTTTTAGCGTCATTCCCATAAAATAGGAACACATTTTTGTTTTATATACATCTTATACAGCCTGAAGGTCAGTTTCTAAAATATATTTAATAATTTTGTCTCCCGTCACGTGGTCAGGTGTCATGTTGACACCCATAGAAAATCCGGACTTTGGAAATCCGGTTAAGGGTTACTCAAATTGGAATTCTTTTGGGTTTTTATGATATACTTTAAGAAGTTAATTGACTTTCAGTTTAGATACTGTGTCACTTGGGAAAGTTATAGGCCATAACACCAGCTATATCAATAAGAATAGACAGCCTTCCAACCTTGTTCTCTATGTCCCCTGCACAACAATTCACAAAATGCTATACGAAACAAAAAGTTAGACACCTCATATGTAGACAGACCGGTGAGTTTTGTCGCATTGAATACCCCCCCTACACCCCAGTTACTAATGTTACTGCCGATGAAGTGAATGCCAATACGGAGCATGGTCCAAGAAAGGGTTAAGTTCTAAATTTCAAAAACCTCCAATGCGGCAACATCATGCGAGATGACAAAACCATGGTCACGGAGCTTGAAATGGGACTGAGAGCAGAAATAAGAAAACGAGGATTCAAAAGTAGAAGGGTAAAAGGAGGTATCAAATATGTCTAAAGTGGTTTAAAACGTACGTGTTCTGCAGCATTGAGGTTCCCCTCGGTACTCTTCCTGACCGGTGTATTGCTTCCTGCAGCGTCAGCCAATCAAAGCAAATAAAGAGAGCGACATTGGTCGTTCAGCTCTACACATCCTGTGTGGCAAGACTGGAATCCCAGAAGGCTGTCCCAGAATGACAAGCTTCTGGGTGGATGAAAATTCTGCATTTTGGCTGTGCCAACAGACTTCTTCCAACGTGCAGGGTGGCACCAAACATACAATTAGCAAAGTTATCTTGGTTACAGAGGCCGGAATATCCTTTTACTGTTCAAAAATGACCAGCACTAAACAAGGCTATGTGTCAGACAGGCTAAAGGGAATCACTGCAAGTCTGGGTGCGAAGTCTAAGAAAAAAGTGCGCTACTTACAGTCAATTGCTTATGCACTATCTTCTGTCAATGTTATGGTACAACTAGTATCCTGGAGTACAGGGACTGTAACGCTATCATGCAGGATTACACTGTTGGAGAAGATGATCACCAGAGATCAATTTGTTCTCCATGTACCGATGAAGAAACGAGCCGGTGGAATGCTTCCTCTCCTCACACACTGAATGAAAGGAATTTGCAAATTTTGTTTTTAATTCTCTTTTTGTATTTGTGATACAAAAATCACTCGAGACCAGTCTTTGGAAATTTATGTAGGTTTTATATTATTTTTTCCAAACGTCGAACACAGGCGAGACTAACGTGTGACTTGAATTGCTCGTTATAATCTGGTTGATTCAGGATTAGCGCTTCCTATACAAAATATAGGAAGTATTAATGTACAGGAGGCAACCACAAAAGCCAGGTTGTAACCTGGGTTTTGCGACTCTGCTTTAATAGCAGGGGGGACATCAACGTTCTATTCAGTGGCTCGATTGTCTTATAAATTAGTCATACTGAATGGTCTCATATTGCTCTATTATTTTGCCCCTTTTTGTTTAAAGGTGGTATATTACATTGTATTTGAAAGTGTGAAACGGCAGTTGTTTCCTGCACACGTCAGGCCTTCGTCTGTTTACTTTTCGGTTTGTTCCTTGTGTGTTTATTTATTTATAAAGAATTTTACCAGGAAGGATACATTGAGATTTCTCTCGTTTTCAAGTATGTCCTGGGTTCAAGAGCATTGAATTGTTACAGTTGTTCCAGAAATACAAAGTAATAAATGCAAGATATTAAAAACAAAACACAAATATACAGATTAACACAGAAAATAAATATGTAAGTAATCTAGTCATTATGTTACAGGTTTACAGGTGCATTCTGTATTGAGGTATGTTAGTAAGGAGCTCGAGTGACTTAAGACTGGGGGAAGATTTGATGGTGTCTGGAAGGTTATTCCATAAATGCGGTGCTCTGTAGGAAAATGAGGATCGAGCCACTGTCTTTTTGTATTGTGGTATTGCAAGTAAGGTGCTGGTCCTGGATCGGAGGTTATAGGATGAGGGAACTGCTAGGGTAAGCAGCCTATTCAGGTAGGGGTGTGTTGACTTGTGTGTACATGTGCACTTAACAATTCTTGTACGGATTTTTTTCTCCTGTCTGAAACATTTACAAAAAACAGTTTGTTTAGATATACACTGCATGTATATGGAGGGGATGATATGCACAAAAATACACAACAACGGATTTTAATGGAAACCAACCAAGGCGTCCCGCAGTACCCAACAGCGGAGTGTGATATTGAGAGCATTTTGTAAAGGAAGTATTCTTCATTTTAGTCTGGTACGCACGGGCTGACATCTTTCCACAGAATGGCTATTATAATGTGGGCAGAGCGATGCTCTCTGACCTTTGCCCGTGGAGTAATAACTCAGTAAGCGAAAAATAGCAGCCTTTGTTTCATATGGGCCTATTTTTATTTTTGGTTGACTGCATGCTTGATCACAGTGTGGATTTGTGGTCCATTTTCCAGGCTTATTGCAATCTCATTCTAGTATTTTATAGGTGCCATTACAACTGATAGATTAACTTCGCGCTCGCAGTGATACATTACCAAATCACAATGAACAGTGAAATATACCAAAATCTATTTATTTGCTGCTTAGGACAAATTGTTTGACTTCAGCTGAGATAGATCCAGCATTAATTTATTTCTTTATCGCTTTTATATCCATGTTCTGGTTGCATGCAATATTCAGGGAACTACAAAATGTATCAAATATTATAAACAACAAATATAGTCAGACACCTCCTCAATCCAGTATAAAAATCAAACGCAAACCGGCGTAATCCTCCTTATGGATATTAAAGGGAAACTACACTCAAAAAAATAAAGAACTTTAAAAAGAACAAAAAACAAAAATCATTTACTGCTGACAGTTTTTTCTTCTGTTTATATTAAAAAGGTAAAAAGCCTTCACAAGCATCTAATTACAGTCAGTAGCTGGATGCCAGGCCAGTGACAATGCAAAACGACGAACGGGCGCAAGCTTTAACTTCTACTCATTTGAAAGGGAATCACTCTTTACATGCATTAGTTTTTTTTCTGACCTATATAACTGAATAAAAGGGGGTTATTCCCTTTGAAAACTTCTTATTCCCCCATGTGACACAGCATGGCACAGGGGAGAATAACGGTTACGAGCAGAGATCTGTCCTTTAAGACAGACGATCATACAGTGTACTGCATTGGTGGTCAGACAGGAGCTGAAACTCTAGTCACCACATGGTAATTTAGTCAAATTTAATTAAATTGTAATGGCCAAGGTGAGCTGAGTGTCTCCCCTGTTGGGTGTCCAGAAGGCTGTGAAAGCCTACCAAAGGATAGGGTTTTCCTTCAGGCGAAAGGCTGTCAATCACCTAAAAGTGCTGATCCAATAAGAGTCATTTAATACTAGGTATCTGACTATTTTTGTTCTGATCTTACACTCAATACTTATTAAAGGGATACTCTAGGCAACATGACCACCTAAGCTTTTTTAGGTGGTCATGATGACCTAAGTATGCCCTTTTCTTTGCTCACCCTTCCGCTGAGCCGATTATACCACACCACAAGAAAAGAATAGGAACGGGAGAATATTGCGGGCTATTTCGAAAGATTAACTGAACATTGCCCTCTTCCCTGAGTTTACCCGTCCTTTCCTGCTCACGTTGGAATGTGTCTGGACAGTGGACATACCTAACCTCCAACCCCGCAATATTGATAAGTAATATTGAACGCTACTACTGTAATATATATATAATATTTCTTGCACTATCTGGTGACCTTTGTTTTTTTAGATATGGATGACTGCCTGGCGGCCGGGACCTGCCCAGCTGGTTGCACTGCGGACAGATCCAGCACAAGCAAATAACTGTTAGTGTTCACTTATTAAAACATTTAGTAAAAAAGAAAACCTACCAATGACTCTGGTCTCGTTGCACTTTTTTTAAGGCTTCTTCCTTGCACAGCATGTAGGTGATTCAATCGAGCCTGGAAACCTAAAGTCAGAAAGCATAATAAAATATGAGACCGATGCAAAATAAAACTCACGATAGTCTACAATAGATTCAGAAAACTTTCTGCTGCTTTAAAATTGATTTTTTTTTTCCCCCCTGCAATTTAAACAAACACCAACCAAAAAGATTGAGAAAAAAATAATATAATTCAGTACGAAAAGAACATTATTCCAGAGCAGCCTGCATCCACACTGCTGTAGACCTACTCCCTGTGAGCGGTGGTTTGGAAATAGACTTTCAGAAAAAAAACCTCTACGACAATCAAAAAAACACGAATGTCGCAGGGCACAGGTTGTGGTACAAGAACCTACCTGTTCTCTTCGCAAATAGGTTCACAAAAACAAATGCTGCATTACATTGCTCTCCTTTATCTACACGTCGTTTAATGGCTTGCAACCACTGCGTGTGCACAAGGCACATAACACCCTATCCAGGGCTCAAAATTTCAAGTACCAAGCTACTAACCAGGCCATAAGAGTTACTCGCCACCACTTACTCCACCTAACCCCTACCCAGCCCTCAACGCTGCCCCTAAACACATCCCCATAAATTATCTTATGAAATTACACTGTTAATGTATTTTTGTAAGTTTATTCTAAATAAAACCTTTAATACCCAGACATCAGACCCCAGATACATGTATACCCAGACATCAGACCACAGATACATGTATACCCAGACATCAGACCCCAGTGTGAGCAGAGCGAGGAGGCAGGGAAGCTCCTCTCCACGCCCCTGCCAGTGACAGACGAGCTGGGTCAGGTTAGGCAGCGGTTTCCTGCCACCGTGCAGCCTGGGGAAGGGGGGGCTGCACAGTGGCACTGCCAGAATACACAGCACAAAATTATTTATTGTGCTGCCTGTGTGTGTATTTCCACTCGCCAAATGCGAGTAGGCGAATGGAAATTTTGAGCCCTGTCCTACCTTACTATGAGGTGCCATGCTACAGCCTGAGCTGTATCTGTATGTGTGCTTAAGCACATCCTGATGGCGCTACCAGAAAGTTACTGAGCTAGAGCTTCAAACCTCTCCAATGTCATTATTTAGGTTTCTGTATACTCCATGTGTTAAAGAGTGGCTGTGTAAATTAAATGATAGAATCCACTAATTGCAAGGTGTGTGCATGCGTTTGGCTATGCAATAATAAAAAAAACAAAAAAAAAACCCCTTTACTTTTTACTTTGGTTTTCTCTTTAATTTTATAGAAATAAAAAAAGTTTTAACAATTCATTTTAAAATAAACGTTTGGTCAAAATACGTCAGACATATCCAAGTGTGACAGTGTGATTGGGGCAGGGTGGTAGACCACAGGTTTATCATCCGGTGGATGGAGGACTCCCCTTTTTCCCCTAGAAGGTTAACCAACATCCGATACCCAATTAGGACTGCCCTGCCCTTTATAGGAAAAAGTGGCTCCCTCTGAGAGGGAATCCTGGTGCAGGGTGCCGCAGGAAACGAAGCGCAATCCTGAACACAGAAGGGAAGTACATTTGATTTTTGTTTTCGCTGATTGGTAAGCGGCTTAGACGCCCAATACTTCAGAGAAGGATTCTGTTTATATAGCCTCCACATAAAGGAGAAG